>CAHIKZ030002140.1:315000-344389 GCA_903632075.3 Acanthosepion pharaonis
TTTTTTTATTTAATTTTTCATATTTTATTAATTTTTTATTTTAAATTTTTTTTTTTGGATTAATTTTATTTTTTTTTTTATTTAATTTTTTTTTTTTAAATTTTTCATTTTCATTTCTTTTTTTTTTTTTATTTTTTTTTTTATTTTTTTTTTTTTTCATTAATTTTTTTTTTACAATTTTTTATTTTTTTTTTTTTTTTTTTTTTTTTTTAATTTTTTATTTTACTTTTTTCATTTTCTTTTTTTTTTTTTAATTTTTTTTTTTTCATTTAACTTTTTTATTTTTTTTTTTTTTAATTTTTTTAATTTTTTTATTTTATTAATTTTGGAGATTTTTTTTTTTAACCTTATTTTTTTAATTTTATTAATTTTTTAATTTTCTTTGAAAAAATTTTTTTTTTTATTTTTTTTTTTATTTAACAGGAATTTTTTTTTTTTTTTTTAATTTTTTTCATTTTTTTTTTTTTTAATTTTTTATTTTATTAATTTTTTTCATTTTTTTTTAGGAAATATTTATTAATTTTTTTTTTTTGGATTTTTAATTTTGAAATTTAATTTTTTTAATATTATTTTTTTCTTTTCATTTTAAAATTTTTTATTGGTTTAATTTTTTTCATTTTTTTTATCAATTTTAATTTTTTGCAATTTTAATTTTATTTTTAATTTGAAATTTACATTATTTTTTTTTATTTTTTTTTATTAATTTTTTTTCATTTTATTTTTATTTAATTTTAAATTTTATTAATTTTTTTCATTTTTTTTTATTTTTTTTATTTTTAATTTTTTTTAAAATTTTTTTCCATTTTATTAACTTTTTATATTTTCTAAAGATATTTTATTCAAAAAGAATTTTTTCATTTTTAGAAAATTTATTTTATTTTTTTTTCATTTAAGAATATTTTTAAATTTTCATTTTTATTAATTTTTTTAATTATATTTACATAATTTTTTTTTTATTCATTACCTTTTCATTGCCTTTTGTTGTTTAATTTTATTTAAACTTTTTTTTTTTTATATCATTTTAATTTTTTTTCATTTTTTTTTCTTTGAGAGTAAAATTTTTTTTTTTATTTTCTTTGGAGAAATTTTTTAATTTTTTATCTCCAAAATTTTTGACATTTTCTTTTTTCCTTAAATTTAATTTTTTTTAAAATATTTTTTTATGATCAATTTTTAACATTTAAATTTTATTAATTTTTTTTTTTTTACTTTTTTATTTTATTATTTATTATTTTTTTCATTTTGATTTAATTTTTTATTTTATTAATTTTTGTCATTTTTTCATGGCCATTTCCCTTTTCAAATTTTTTTAATTTTTTGAGCTTATTTTCTTATAACATTTTCTTTTTTTTCAAAATTTTTATTTATTTTTTTATTTTATTTATTTTTTCATTCAAAAAAAAAAAATTTTATTAATTTTTTTTCATTCCTTTTTTACTATAATTTTTTTATTTTTATTCCTTTTTTCATTAATTTTAATTTTTAATTTTTTATTTTATTAATTTTTTCATTTTCTTTTGACTTTAATTTTTTATTTTATTACATTTTACATTTTTTTTTTACCTTTTAATTTTTTCATTTTATTAATTTTTTTTCATTTTTTAAGAATCTTTAATTTTTAACACTTTTTATTAATTTTTTTAAAAGAATTTTTTTTTTTTTCTTTTATTTATTTTTTCAATTTTTATAAATTTGTTATTTTTTTTTAATTTTTTTAACTTTGATCTTTTTTTTTATCTTTAAGAAATTTTTTTTTATCTTTTACATTAATTTTTTATTTTTATTAATTTTTCAAATTTTCTTTTAGCCAACTTTTTAATTTTTTTTGATTCCCTTTTTTTTTACATTTTTTTTTATTTTTTTATTTTATTTATTTTTTTTCAAAAAAATTTTTTTTTTTCTTTTATTTATTTTTTTATTTTTTAATTTTATTTTTTTAATTGATTTATTTTATTTTTTTTTTTAAAGTTAAAATGCCTTAATTTTCTTTTTTTTCTTTCCCTTTTTTTTTTATTTAATTGATATACAGGATTTTTATATATATTTTTAAATATTCATCACAAATTTTTCATTTTTGGTTTCCTTTTGAATATTTTTTTATTTTATTTTTTTTTTTCATTTTCTTTTTTAAAGAAATTATATTTCATTTTTTTCTTCTTTTATTTTTTATTTTATAAACATTTTTTCATTTTATTTACTTTATTTAATTTTTTATTTGATTTAAAAACCATATAAAAAAAAAAAAATTTAAATTTATTTTGATTTTGGTCAGTTTTTTATTAATTTAATTCTTTAATTTTTATTTTTTTTTTTTTTTTTAGATAAAGGATCAAAGAGCCTTATAATTTTTTATTTAATCTGGTTTTTTCATTACTTTTTTCAGGCATTTACATTTCTTTATATATTTTTTATTTTTTTATTTTTTTATTTATTTTTTATTTTTTATTCCTTTTATTATTGTTTTTTTGACCATTTTCTTTTTTTTTTTTTTTTTTTTTTTTTTTTTTATAATTTTTTATTTTTCTAAATTTTACACAAGAAAATTCATTTTATATTAATTTTTTATTTTTTTAATTTTTTCATTTTTTTTTTATCTTATTTTTTAGATTTGTTTTTTTTTTTTTTTGATTTATATTAGCTTTTTTTTTCCTTTTTTAATTATCTTTTTTGTTTAATTTTCATTTTAAAAACTTTTTTTTTTTTATGGAAATTTTTTTATTTTTAATTTTTTATTAAACTTTTAATCTTATTTGAGGTTCCTTTTTTATACTTTTTTTCTTTTATTTGGCATTCCTTTTGAGATAACATTTATTATTTTTTCATTTAGGTTTTTTTTTTTAATTTTTTATTGTTTATTATCTTTTTCATCCCACACTTTTTTCTTATTTTTGATTCCATTTCATTTTTCAAACTTTTTTTTGGATTTTCATTTTTTTATTTTTTTTTATTTTTTTTTTTATTTTTTTCGGTTTTAGTTTTTTCATTTTTTTTGATTTATTTTTTTATTTTATTAATTTCAGAAATTTTAATTTTGATTTTATGTCAATGTAATTTTCATTTTATTTTTCCACATTTTTTTATTTTTATTATTTTTTTTTATTCCCTTTTCATTTTCTTTTCTTAATTTTTCATTGACCTTTATTTTTATGAAAATTCCCTTTTTAATTTTTACAATTATTAATTTTTAATTTTCTTTTCATTTAATTTTTTATTTTTTTAATTTTTTTGATTTTTCTTACCATTCTGATTTTTAAATTTTATTAATTTTTTTCCATTCTTATACTTTTTTTTATTTTTCATGGGATTTATTATGAATTTTTTTTAATTTTTTCATTTTTATTAATTGTTGTTTAATGTTAAAAATCTTATTTTTTGATTTTATTAATTTTTTCTTATTTTAACCTTTGATTAATTTTTGATTTTTTTCTGTTTGGGGATTTTGTTTTTGATCCAGGCTACATTATTTTATCTTTACGAAAAAAAACCCACAGGTTAATTTTATTTTATTTTTTTTTCGTGAAAAAAATTCACTTTATTATCTTGTTTTTAATTTTTTCATTCATTTTATTATCTTATTTTTAATTCCTTTTCATTTTTTATTATCTGTTTTTTTTTAATTTTCATTACTTTATTATCTTTTTTTTTAATTTTTCATTCACTTTATTATCTTAAAGCAGACTTTTCATTCACTTTATTATCTTATTTTTTTTTTTCATTCACTTTTTATCTTATTTTTATGGATGACATTTCACTTTATTATCTTATTTTTATCCCTTTTCATTTTTATTTTCTTATTTTTTTTTTTTTTTCATTCACTTTATTATCTTGTTTTTTTAATTCCTTTTCATTCACTTTATTATCTTTTTTTTAATTTTTTCATTCACTTTTATTATCTTTTTTTTTGATTCCTTTTCATTCACTTTATTATCTTATTTTTAATTCCCTTTTCATGAACTTTATTATCTTATTTTTGATTCCTTTTCATTCCTTTATTATTTTTTTTTTCATTCCTTTTCATTTATTTTATTATCTTATTTTAATTCCTTTTCATTCACTTTATTATCTTATTTTTTAATTCCCTTTTCATTCACTTTATTATCTTATTTTTAATTCCCTTTTCATTCACTTTATTATCTTATTTTTTAATTCCTTTTCATTCACTTTATTATCTTATTTTTTGATTCCCTTTTCATTCACTTTATTATCTTATTTTTTGATTCCCTTTTCATTCATTTTATTATCTTTTTTAATTCCTTTTTTTTATTTCATTTTTTAATTATTTTATCAAATTATCTTATTTTTTTAGTTTCCTTTTCATTCTTTATTTCTTTTTTTATTCCTTTTCATTCATTTTATTATCTTTTTTAATTCCTTTTCATTATCTTTATTATCTTTTTTTAATTCTTTTCATTTTTATTTATTTCATTTTTTTGATTCCTTTTCAAACTTTATTTCCTTTTTTAATTTTTCATTCACTTTATTATCTTATTTTTTAATTCCTTTTCATAACTTTATTATCTTTTTTTAATTCCTTTTCATTCACTTTATTATCTTATTTTTTAATTCCTTTTCATTTTTTATTATCTTATTTTTTTCCTTTTCATTCACTTTATTATCTTATTTTTTTGATTCCTTTTTCATTCACTTTTTATCTTATTTTTTATTTTTTAATTTCTTATTTTTCATTCCTTTCATTATCTTTATTTTTTTTCCTTTTCATTCACTTTATTATCTTATTTTTTAATTCCTTTTATTTTATTATTTATTTTTAATTCCCTTTTCATTTTTTTTTATTATCTTATTTTTTAATTCCTTTTTTCCTTTATTTTATTATTTTTTAATTCCCTTTTCATTCACTTTATTATCTTATTTTTGATTCCTTTTTTTTATTACTTTTTTTATCTTTTATCATTTTTTAATTTTTTTTCATTTGGAATTTTATTATCTTATTTTTTTTTTTCCTTTTTTCATTTTTTATTATCTTATTTTTAATTCCCTTTTCATTCACTTTATTATCTTATTTTTTAATTCACTTTTCGTTCGCTTTATTATCTTATTTTTTAATTCCTTTTCATTCATTCATTTTTATTTTATTCCCTTTTCTTATTTTTTTTATCTTATTTTTTAATTCCCTTTTCATTCACTTTATTATCTTATTTTTTAATTCCCTTTTCATTCACTTTATTATCTTATTTTTTAATTCCCTTTTCATTCACTTTATTATCTTATTTTTTGATTCCCTTTTCATTCACTTTATTATCTTATTTTTTAATTCCCTTTTCATTCACTTTATTATCTTATTTTTTAATTTATTTTTTTCATTTTTCTTATTTTTATCTTTTATTATCTTATTTTTTTAATTCCTTTTCATTCCTTTATTATCTTATTTTTTATATTTTTCATTTTTTTTATTATCTTATTTTTTGATTTCCTTTTCATTCACTTTATTATCTTATTTTTAATTCCTTTTCATTCATTTTATTATCTTATTTTTTGATTCCCTTTTCATTCACTTTATTATCTTATTTTTTAATTCCCTTTTCATTCACTTTATTATCTTATTTTTTGATTCCCTTTTCATTCACTTTATTATCTTATTTTTTTAATTCCTTTTCATTCACTTTATTATCTTATTTTTAATTCCCTTTTCATTCACTTTATTATCTTATTTTTTAATTCCCTTTTCATTCACTTTATTATCTTATTTTTTCCTTTTCATTCACTTTATTATCTTATTTTTTAATTCCCTTTTCATTCACTTTATTATCTTATTTTTGGTTCCCTTTTCATTCACTTTATTATCTTATTTTTTAATTCCCTTTTCATTTTTATTATCTTTTTTTAATTTCCTTTTCATTCACTTTTATTATCTTATTTTTTTAATTCCTTTTCATTCACTTTATTATCTTATTTTTTTAATTCCTTTTCATTTTCATTTATTATTTTAATTTTTAATTCCTTTTTCATTTTCCCTTTTCATTTACTTTATTATCTTATTTTTTAATTCCTTTTCATTCAATTTTTTTATCTTATTTTTTCCTTTTTTTTTCCCTTTATCTTATTTTTTAATTTTTTCATTCACTTTATTTCTTATTTTTTTTACTTTCATTTTATTATTTTTTTTTTAATTCCTTTTTCATTCCTTTATTATCTTATTTTTTTTATTCCTTTTCATTCCTTTTATTATCTTATTTTTTTTTAATTCCTTTTTTTCATTCACTTTATTATCTTTTTTTTCCCATTTTCATTCCTTTATTATTTATTTTTTTTTTTTTTCATTTCACTTTTTATCTTTTTTTAAATTCCCTTTTCATTCATTTTATTATCTTATTTTTTAATTCCTTTTCATTCACTTTATTATCTTATTTTTTTAATTCCTTTTCATTCACTTTATTATCTTATTTTTGATTCCCTTTTCATTCATTTTATCTTATTTTTATTCCTTTCATTTTTATTATTTAGAAGGGATTCCCCTTTATTATTTTTTCATTTCCTTTTCATTCACTTTATTATCTTATTTTTTAATTCCTTTTCATTCACTTTATTATCTTATCTTTTTTTAATTCCTTTTCCCTTTATTATTTTATTATTTATTATTTTCCCTTTTCATTCACTTTATTCTTATACAGAAAATTCCTTTTCATTCTTTATTATCTTATTTTTTGATTCCTTTTCATTCACTTTATTATCTTATTTTTTTAATTTTTTCATTCATACTTTATTATCTTATTTTTTAATTCCCTTTTCATTCACTTTATTATCTTATTTTTTCTTTTTTCATTCATTTATTATCTTTTTTTTAATTCCCTTTTCATTCCTTTATTATCTTATTTTTTTTTTAAGCAAAAAATTCATTTTATTATTTTATTTTTAATTTTTTTCATTCAAAAAATATATTTTTTTTAATTCCTTTTATTCATATTATCTTATTTTTTTGATTCCTTTCATCCTTTTATTATCTTTTTTATCCTTATTTTTTTAATTTTTATTCATTTTATTTATTATTATCTTATTTTTTAATTTAAATTTTATTCACTTTATTATCTTATTTTTTTGAACTTTTCATTCATTTTATTAATATTTTTAATTCCTTTTTCATTCATTTATTATCTTATTTTTTCAAAAATCCTTTTCATACTTTATTATCTTATTTTTTAATTTTTTCATTTTTATTATCTTATTTTTCATTCCCTTTTCATTCATTTTTATTATCTTATTTTTTTTTTTCATTCACTTTATTATCTTATTTTTATTTTTTAATTTTCTTTTTTTATCACTTCATTATCTTATTTTTTTTCCTTTTCATTTCACTTTATTTCTTATTTTCTTTAATTTTCAGAATCTTAAATTTTTTCATTCAATTTTATTTTATTTTTGATAAAAAATTCACTTTATTATCTTATTTTTTATTCTAAATTTTATCTTATTTTTTGATTCCTTTTCATTGCTTTTTATCTTATTTTAATTCCTTTCATTACTTTTTTATCTTATAAATTTTTTTATTCAATTTCATTATCTTATTAAAAATTCCTTTTCATTCACTTATTATCTTATTTTTTAATTCCCTTTTCTTTTTATCTTATTTTTTTCACTTTTCATTCTTTTTTTATTCCTTTATTTTTATTATCATTTAATTTTTTCAAAATCTTTATTATATTTTTTTTTTTCATTTTTCATTTTTTCATTATCTTATTTAATAAAATATGTTTTTCATTCAATAAAATTTTTTTTATTCACTTTTCATTTTCTTTAATTTTTCATTTTCATTTTTTTTTTTTTTTTTGAAATTCCGAAAATTCTCTTTTAATTCTTTATTTTTTTTTTTCATTATTTTTCTTAATTTCATTTTTAAATTTTTTTCTTTTTTTTCAAAAATATTTATTTTTTAATATATTTTTATTTTATTAATTTTTGTATTTTTCCGAAAAATTATTTTTTTAACAATAAAATTTTCTTTTTTTTTGGAAGGAAGAAAATTTTAATTTGGATTTTTTGATGTTGTTTACAATTTTATTTTCTTTTTTATCCTCATTTTCATTCATTTTCTTTTTTTTCTTTTATTTTTCTTATAAAATCATTCATTTTCATAAAAAATTTCATTCATTTATTATTTTCATTTTGGATTGCAAGGTTTTCATTCTTTATTTCTTTATTTTTTCATTCACTTTTTCAAAGTTTTATTTTCAATTTTTTATTCCATCTTTCATTATTTTTTTTCTTTTTTAAACTTTATCTTTTTTCTTTTTTTTTACCATTTCTAGTTTAAATATTTGTAAAAAAAACTCAAATTTTTTTTTTTAATAAATTTTTATTAAAAAGGTAAATTTATCTCACACTTGTCGGAAATTTATAGCTTTTTTGTCAATAATGTTTCAAGCCTAATCATTACATCTGAATTATTTGATTAATAAAGGAAAAGCAAAGATCAGGGCAAAAAAGTATAATAAACAGCAGTTTATTTTTTTTTATCTTTTGTACATTTTAAATCATGGGTAGTATGTCTTTGTCTCGATTGTTCAATAAACAAACGACAGCAATAAAAGAAGACGTCATTGAGGTGAAATGAAATTGTTCTAAGACTTATCGATAATTAAAATTTTCATTCGACTTGAATTGTTTGGCTCTAAATTTAGTCACGATGGTTAACAATGTTTCGTGTATATATATAAGGATTTCTGCATTGCGCATGTGTCAACTTTGTAAAATAATTGTTTATAAAATAAGAAAAAGAAGAACATATGTAATTACATAATTATAAGGAAAATCACTTCACACACGCTTCTTGTTTACCTTTATCCTTCTCTCTTTTTTTACATAGTTTTTATCTTCTACTTTATCAGAAAAATAAATAATCAAAATTATGTCTATTAGAAGTCAAATGAAAACAAAAGGAGAGATTATGTAGAAAAGGTATGGACTAAAAAATATCAAATTGAAAAGTGCTACAAATAATGTATTTTCGACTTAATTTGATAATGATCAAAACAAAACACTACAGAACAAAATTCAAGAAATTACATGGGAACAAATTACATTAAATATTGTATAAACAATGTTTTAATATAAATTCAATTTTATTTTAAATATTTTAAAATATTTTTTAAGAAAATTTGAAATATAAAAAATGGAGTGATTCTGTTTGAATACAATAAAATAGTATTTTAAAAATATATTCTTCATCAAATCATTTTTTTAACTCCTCAAAACATATTTGACACTAAATTCAAAGATTTTATTAAACTATTTCCATGTTCAGTGTATGTGTGTGTATATATATATATATATATATATATGTGTGTGTGTGTGTGTGTGTGTGTGTGTGTGTGTGTGTGTGTGTGTGTGTGTGTGTGTTCAGAACTCAACAATTCATTTGTTTTGATTTTAATGCAAAAGTTCTAAAAGACCATAATAAATATATAATCTTAAAATATTATGAACTTTATATATCTATTATTTCATGTGGACTTCCTAATAAAATAACACCTTTATAAATTTTAAAATAAAATTGTTTCACTGAATATCCGTTTTTATCCTCTGACTAGGTACATAAAAAATTTTTAAATTTTTGGTTCAGAAATTTAATCTTCTCTTATTTTCTTTTCTTGACGTTCAGTTTTCAAAACTTGCTCACCTTCTTATCTTCTAAAATTATTAAAAGATTTTAAAATGAACTGAAAACTTCCCATTTTTAATTTTAAAAATTTCTCTTTTTTCAAATATCAAGGAGTTCAACCAAATTATGTCTTCTAGCAAATCAAAACAAATAAGCGACACGAATTCTTAGTATATGAAGATTGATGAAAGACAAAGATTCTCTTGTACTGAAGTATCTCATTCGTTTATATGGAAATAAATATCTAAAAGGAACCGATATTAGATAAGGCGATTGCCTCAGCAAAGGAATGCACAAAAATATTAAAACAGATCAATTAAAACATTTTAAAAGATTTTATTTAAATTTTTTTACTATCTATTCAATAATAATTAAAGAGAGGAAGATATTTTGAAGGCGTAAATTATGAGAAAATTTAATGAAAACAAACTTTTGCAAATGGAAGTTTGAAAATATATATATATATATATATATATATATATATATATGTTTATATAAAAATGTGTGATGGATTAATAGTTTCGAATGGAATTAAAATTCTCCTTAGTTTGCGGGCTATTTTATTCAAAGCGCTTGCCTATCCCTGATATGATAGGTCTCATTGCAATGTTCGGTTTATTCCATTACATATAAAAAAAATTCAGGCGACCTCTTAAACAGATTAAAAAAACAAAGACATTGAAAACAAATATATGACAAGTTTAGATATACAATCTCTTTATACAAACGTCAAATAAATAAATGCTTAAAAAAAAAAAACACCTAACAAATGCAAAATTAAATTACCTAAATCTATTCACAAAATTATAAAAACTTGCCAATTAATTATCAATTTTATGTTTCTTGTTTTTTAATAACCAACATTACAGACAGAAATTTGGTTTGCCAATGGGATCTCCTCTCACTGCGGCGTTCTTGCATGTCTATTTTTTAGAATTTCTAGAAAGTGACTCATTCAAAAATATTCTCCTACAAACTCTTCATATTTCAGATACATAGACGACTCGTTATTAATAATTCCAAAAAAACACCAATTTAACGGATCTTCTCTCCAAACTTAACAACATTGAACCTACAATAATAAACTTTGAAACTGAAACCAACTACACTCTTCCGTTCCTGGACATTTTGTTAATTAGAAATAACAACGAACTCAATTTTGACGTTTACAGAAAGGCTACAAACAAAAATGATCTCATCAGTTTCTACTCAAACCACCCTTCAAAAATTAAATCTGGAATTATTATAGGTTTCTATCTAAGAGCATTAAGAATCTGCAGTCCTCAATATTTATTTAAAGAAGAAACATACATAGAAAACACATTCAAAAACCTACAATACCCATATCATTTCATCCACAATGCAAGAAGAAAGGCATACAAAAATATACAAACGAAAAACAAAACTAATAACACAATCCGCAATAGTAAATCACATGAAAACAGATACATAATACTACCGACCAATTCTGCCACGTCCACGATCCAGAATAACCTATCCCATCTAAATAATCTTGAAATAGTCACAAAACACCTCCAAAACCATTATAGATATACTAAGATCTTCAAACAATAATAGCAATAATATTTCTGAAGCAGGCATTTATAAAATAAATTGCCAAAACTGTTCCTCCCAATATATTGGAGAAACAAGTAGAAAGTTTAAAAAAAAACGCATTTATGAGCACAAAAGAGACCTTACAAAAAAAAACAACTTAGCTAATGCAATAGTCATACATAGAAATAAATTCAACCATAATTTTGATTTTAAAAATGCTACACTCATAAAAAAAAAAAAATAACTCACTCAGAAGGAAAATTCTGGAGAGTGCCATATAGAAAATTATCCAAATATTAATTTACGCCCAGGCTTTTTCCCTATTTCACCTTTCTTAACAAAATTAATGCTCTTACAAACAAATATACACAACAGATTCATAAAATCAAAAGAAAATGGTTGAATACATCAACACAGATATAATGACAATATTCTCCACACGTGACAATCTCTGACGTTATTTTCATTTTTAAAAATATGAAAATAGCGTTTCTCTACATTCCAGTTGCTAGGTACATTCTGTTTTTTTTTTTATTAGTTACTTTGTTCATTTAATTTCATTTTCGTATTTTGCTTTGATAAAGTCCACATTGGACGAAACGCGTCAGCAATTACCAGTTTTCCTATTGTCATTTTTATTCATAAATATTGTCTTCTCTACCGATTAAATATCGAATTTTCATATATATATATATATATATATATATATATATATATATATAATATATAAAAATGTGTGTGTGTGTGTGTGTGTGTGTGTGTGTGTGTGTGTGTGTGTGTGTGTGTGTGTGTGTGTGTGTGTGTGTTCTGGGTTGGTTAAATTGCTCAATATCAGGATAAAGCGTTATGCAAAACAAAAAAGTTAACACTGGTCACAAATAGCGGTGACAATCTGTTTCATCTTAAACGCAATCTTCGCCTAAGATTCCGTTTCAAATTGGGACCGTCACGTCACCTTTCACTTATTTTCCTTCTACAAAGTAAATATATCAGTGTGAAAAAACCTTTTCAATTAATGCTCTCTAATATTTTAAATATATCATCTTTTCAAATGATAAAGACTTGCTCATCGACAGTTCATCGCTGGATGATTCACCACTGCTGCTACTAGTGAACTTATTTCGTATTTAGGGCGGGCGGACATCCTTCACATGGCGTGGATACCATTTGACCAGCACATTTGCTCATTGACGATGCCGGTGATTCGTTTTAGAAAGCTGGTGGTTCACCGGCTATTGATTGGATCCCCAGACGGTGTCCCCTAACCTTACGGCCCTCGTGTTTCCCGCCGATCAGGCAGACACGCGTCAATTTTTTGTTGCGCACTTGTACAGCGATGGATTGCATTGGAAGGTGCGCTTTCAGCAATCACTGAAATCCTTTGGTGTTGCAAATTTTTCTATAGACCGCCTCCGAAATCGTCACTGCTTCCTGGAACGATCCTCTTCACGCTTCGGTGGCACCGCTCTGCTATAATTTTGCAGTTTCAAGAACATATTTTTATTGGTGTCTAAGCCGGATCCCCAACTCGTGGGAACGAAACGTCTAAAATGATTGAGCTGCAGAAGGCCGTGTCGTTATCCGTAAGGATTTCTTCAGGCGGCCCCCTTTCATAAAATATGGACTCAATTTTGATTTCTCGGATGACACTGGATGAGGTCTGTGGTTGCCGGCCTAATGGGCGCCAGATTGCGAACCTCGTTGAGACCAATCTATCAATTTAATTGGAAATGCTGGCTGCCGTAATGGGTTATGTCCATACCCAGTCGGCCCATAAAGTCTTAATCTACCCCAGCCGACCCTTGACAAAAAATTCGGTTTTTAAAAACAATAGTAAGGGAAAATATTGGTCTCTGCAAAATTAGGTCCAATAGGACGGGAACGGGTTGGCCTGGCACCGCCTACTTCCTAGAAACACTCCTCAGCTTAACGACAGCTACAATCCAGCACAACAACTCCACAGATCTTTGCACTCAAATGTTCCAACAAAGATAAAAAGTTACTACACGTCAACGAAAATAGTGGTCTCCCGCCGTCACATTTATCCCAGCGAACACCAACCAATTTGCATATATATAAGTTCTCCTCTCCGCCAAATCCTCGCGGCTACGAGATCGCGTTTCCATAAGTCCGACTCACCGTAATGGTGGTGTTTCTTTCTTCGGACCAATTTCTGTAAAACACGCCAGACACAAACGAACCCTCTTATGCCGAGAACTGAGGTTAGTCTCGTTTTCATGTCCACATTATTTGAAGAATATTGTTCAAGCTTAATAAAATTTAATATGTACTCAATTCATGAAGTGTCATGATGATGACCCAATCAAGAGTCCTTCACAGGATAAGGTTTAAATGCCGCCAATTTAGGGCAGATTTTAATGTTTATACATATACATATCTCACTTCAATGGAGGATATATATATATATATATATATATATATATATAAGTTGAACATTGAAGTCAACACTCAGAAGCAACAGGCTGTTTCATGCTAGACGCAATCGTCAGGCTTTATATATATATATATATATATATATATATATATATATATACTCCACAGACTAACTACGATCATTAAAAAGACATTGGATTGTACAGGGACGAAGTGTTTATAATACAAGGGAAATGCAACACAGAACAATTAGATAAAACAAAGAAAAGTATTTTCAATAAATAGAATTCGTAAGTAACATTATGACAAACCTAATGCAGGTAAACTTCTTAGATATAACTTTCAACCTCTAAAGAGGTATTCAGAAAATCAAATGACAAAACACTTAACAAACACACTTCCTCCAACCATCCACCTACTATAATCAAACAAATTTCAAAATTCATCAACTTATGATTATGTGACTCATCAAATGAAAGAAATTACAAAAATACCACAAACAAATAGAAAATTGCACTAAAAACTGTGGTTTTTAGATAAAATTTATATTTACACCAAACACAAAAAATTCAACAAAATATAAGTAATACAGAAAGAAAAATATTGAGAGATATAGGAATATTGAGAGAGAGCCCATCTCTCTTAATATCAGACCACATAAGTCAGAAGCGATGAAGTAATGTTTTTATTTCCTCTTAAGCGGCAAACGATATTAAATTTAAATGTGTAGCTTGTTTTCAATTTTCCTCTCCCCACACCGCTCTGACTAATAACTGGTTTCCAGGTTTTGATTGATTTATTTTTATTGTTTTTTACGGTTTATCAACCCTTTGTGGGTTATTTTAAACCGAAACATATTTTGCACTGTAAGAATAATTCTTTTTACGAGTGAATATTGCATTAACATTTTTGTAGAATGACAATGTTTTTTTTTTGTTTTTTCTTTTTCATATACACGTCCTAACCAATAGCTGGGGGAGAAGATGGATTCACACCTTTTCCAATGGTATTTGCATGAAAGTGAATGTAATGAATTAGAGTGGAATTCGAACTCAGCTCTCCGATTTCTCGCTTCAAGCCTTCCTGTCAAGCTGTTTAGACTCTGGAAAATCACCATCGTCCCCATCTTGATCTTCGCACATCTGTTTCAGTTTTCTATATCCTGGCTTGGTTGCATATATAGATATAGAGCCAAATGTACCCCATTGTACTAGATGGCTGTTGACTCTACAAAGAAGGTTCATCTGCCTTTTGACAGGTATTTTTTTAAAATCTAGCTGGGTGTCAAGCCACCCTTCTCACCAAAAAAAGCACGGTGGGGGATCTGGTTTAATCACCGATGATCCAACTATGGTAGTACTAATTTACATGGTACCACTGGTACCATGTAAAGGGACCTGACATAATATATGGTCCAACTCGCCGTAAAAGAAAATGTAAAAACAAATATATACCTATATATTTGTTTTTCCATTGACATGAAGTGGAAAGAGTATATAGAATCACTTGCGAGGTCAGCTACTAGGAAAGTTGTTTATCTCTGCCTTCAACTTGCACAATGGAGCTATGCCTTCAACTTGCACAATGGAGCTATGCCTTCAACTTGCACAATGGAGTTACAACACTATAATGAAAAAAGGCGTGACCTAGGCACTCCACCTCCTCACTGCAGCGAACGCAGTTTAGGAGAATTTACCAAACCCGCCGAAGGAAGTGTTTTGGCGACCCAGAGCGGCCATCGAATCACCAGCCGAGTGAGTGAAGTCTCAGTGTTAGTGAGACATTTAAAGGCCATAAGCAGTGAGCCTCCCGTTTCGTCAGACCGATCTCGCCTATCAAAGCATCTTGAACGTCCCTTCTAACTAGCACTAGATATAATGCCTTACGGGACAACGGCTGGACGTCGGAGAGGCCAAATTTCGCCCATAAGAGTTGCTTGAAGGCAGGCCAACATTCACAATAGAAAGAGCACTCGCCTCGGGGTAAACGGCCAGCCTCTTCCTCTCACGGGCGCACACATCTTAAGGATGGAAAATTTTTACGATCGTCTTCCTGCCAGAATTCGCCGTTCTCATCCAACTGCATACACATCCGATCTAGGCAAGATATGCGAAGCGTATGTCGACGAATCTCAACGCAAGGCATCCCCAGACCTTCATCAGAAGGATGGAGGTAACAGATCTTGCGACTAACTATGGCGGCCTTGCCTCTCCATAAGGAGAACAAGAGCCTTACAAACGCCAATAAAGTGTCGGTAAAAAAGAATCGGGTAGATGTGCGAGGCAGATACTTCCGCCTTCCCCTCCGGGACCACAGACGAACTGCGATCTCGGCCTTCTCCCGCACTTCTGACCAATTCATTTCCAAGAAGAGGTAGGGACCGAACCAGACCCCGAGTATCTTGACCGGCCCATCCGTCCAGTGGAAAGATCCGGGAAGAGAAACTCCCTTCCACGAACCCAACCGCAAGCCAACAGACTTATCGCGGTTGATCTTGGCCCCTGTCACCATCTCATAGCCTCTGTTTTCTCTGCTGACTTCGTTACTTTGGGCTTTGCTCGACACAAGAACACAATCGTCATCAGCATATGCAGAGTAACCGGGAAGGTGTTAGCAACAGGTATGGAAATTCCGCGAAGGACCGGATTCGTCTTCAAATTACGCAGGAAAGGTTCCAACGCAAGAACGTACAGCAATGGAGACAGCGGGCAACCTTGACGAATGGAGAGAGACAAAATGAAAGGTTTCGATCTTACCTCATTCACTTCTACCAGCGCACCGGGGGACGCATACAGCAGTCGGGTCCATGTGCGAAAGTCCGGCCTGAAACCGGCGACCGAAAGAACAGCCTCCAAAAATCAATGGTCAAGCCCATCGAAAGCCTTGGACTGGTCTAAATTGATCAGCGCGGCATTACTGTCGACTTGCTCGATGATCAAGCGTACCAAATGAAGGTTGTCCTGAATAGTCCTGCCCTTCATAGCATGTCTGCTCGGGACTAGTCAAACTAAAGGGGGCAGAATAAACCTTGGCTAAAATCTTCAACTCTGTGTTTGACATCGTCAAAGGCTGATAATTATCTACCCCATCTCCACCTTGTTCTTCAAAGCAACTGGTGAAGGTATAGACCCCTGCTTCATCCAGTTGTTGTAAATCAGTGCCAGTAAGGGGACAAAGACGGCCGACTGCCTCAAATACATTTCGTAAGGAAGACCATCTAATCCCGGAGTCTTGTCCAGGCAAAACTGTTTCAGCGCATCTCAGATCTAAGTCATTGTAATGGGGCCCTCGCGGAGAAAGTCGACTAAATAGGCAGTGCTCAAACCGGGCTCTCTGGTAAACAGCTCCTGAAAGTAGTCACGGAAAGCCACACAAATTCCCACGTCTTTAGTCACAGTCCGCTAGTCCGGCAATGTGATGCTTGCGATATGCCGACTAGATGCCCTACAAGCTTCCTCTGCATGCAATGAAGCGGCTATATTCGAAACCTCGCAAGACATTCTTTTTAGCTTAGCCCTAACTACTAGAGCTTGCCCTTTCTTGATAAGCAAGGAGGCCAACTCCGTGTTATTTAAGGCTACGTCCCCACTATCACGGGATTTTATTTCCCGATCTACTTTTGTCTCACAAGACTTTCGCGCTGCTTGAGTCGGTGACTAAAATCAACAGCAAAAGTCCTAAGTTTCGATTTCAGAGAATCCCACCATTTATTCCCAAACACAGCCCACGACAATTCTCACTGTAGCATTAGTAAAAGCTGGTCCCGGAAATCTTGCTCACCAAATAATGAAGCGTTCAATTTCCAGTAACCATCCATCTTAACCTTAGACTTAACTAAGTCTACCCGAACACGGACAAGCCTATGAGCCAAGTAAAATATAAAATGGAAACTTGGACATTCTAAGAGCCCTGCGTCGACTCTTAACTAGAACTCGGTCGATGTATCTTGCGCTCACCACCGAATCCGAGCTGCCGCCCCTAGTCCAAGTCCCTACTACCTCCCGGGGGTGCTCATGTTGATACTTATCGACAAGATCAAACCCATCGATAAAGTCCCGAAACGGCTTAACATCCAGGTTGTTAGTACTCAATTTTTGCCCTATACGATCTATATCGGGATCAAGGGCGGCATTCCAATCACCCTCTAGAACTACCGAACGAGATGTCATCAAAAACGGCGAGATCTGCCGAAAGAAATCAACCCGCTGCGCATTGTCATTGAGCGCATAAACCGAAATGAGACGAAGAGCCTTATCCTTTATAGTAACATCCAACACGTAAAGCCTGCCCGCCGGATCCGCGAAGACAAGAGCTCACGCCGCATCCAGAGACTTGCCCCTCGAGCGTCCATCAAAACATGCTGAATAGAGAATGAACAAACATCCACCTCGAGGCGATGAAGATCGCGATCGAGCCTCGCCCTTCGAGACTCCGATCTCAGGCCTCAGGCATTCAGATTTGCTAACCAGAGTGCGATTATCAGACCGATTAGGGTTGGGACGCTAGTTTGAACATGGTTGGGGTAAGGATACTGAAAGCCTCAGTCTTGATTTTACCGTCTTGGGAGAGACCGCCTATATCCCAGGGGAAAGTCAGTTTTGATGCACTATAGAGGGAGGGATGAACAAAATCAGGGACCCTCCCTGCACAAAATTGTTTCAACTTTTTCAACTTTCGGTCTTCAACTACGGCAATTAGAGGTGACATTTTGAAGGAAGTTATCGCCTCACCAAGCATGCCTGCCGCGCCCCCGTCCCAGTTCTGATAACTGTCAAACTATTTGAGCTTCAGGAAAGTTTGGGGGTTCTGCGACATCTTTGTCGGCATATTGCCTGATAGAAAGTAGATACTTAAGGTCCTTGATCCTGTTACCGTAATCTCAGGCTCTTTCCGCCTGGGTGGGGGAAATGCGGCATACATCCTCCCCTGAATTGTAAATGTGTTTCTGCACATTTATTTTCTTTTTTTAATATCCTGGGAAGGACTTCTTAGTTGGGAGAAGGGGGCATTTCAGGTGTTTTAATGGGGGAAGGACTGGGAGTATTAGCAGGTGAGTAGGAAATGTTATGTCTGAAAGGGCTGGGGTCTCTACTGAGAGGGGTTGAGGTATGGGAAAAATGTGTCAGTGGTGGATGTGGGGCAGAGGTTGTGGAGGGAGTCGACGTTTTAGAAGGGGGGCCTTTTGTTGGCTTTGTTTGGCCAATTTCTCTTTCAAGTGTTTAATCTTTTCGTTTTTTTCAAAAGCCGGGTCGTACTTTTTCTTTAGTTCCTTTAAGGTATGTTTGGAGACCGGGCCGTCGTCCTTAATATTGACAGAGGGAGTGGGACTGTTCGTGTCTTTCGTCCCGAGGGCTTCAGGGGACAGAGGACCCGCAGTCTAAGTTTTGTTCAGGTTGGGTTTCAACTGTTTGATGTATAATGCTTCAAGGATTTTTAGTTTTTGTCTATTGTTTTCATGTCGAAGTATAATTGTGTTTTCAACAAGTGTTTTACGGAATTGTGTGTGCGGGTAGGCATGTTGTTTTAAATGCCTAAAAATGTTAGAGTTTTCATTCAAATGTAGTGTCAAGTGTCGTGAAAGCGAGTTTGTGGTGTGACGAACATAAATATTATTTAATTCGTTGGAGATACACTCTCCCAAAGGGCATTTTAAATTTATAAACTATGTTGGTTTTTTTGCAAATCGCTAACCAGGGGGAGAAGAATCATTGCGAAGTAATTAAGTTGGATATACTAGATTTAGTGTAGTATATGATTAATTTAATTTTTTTTGCTAGGATCTGTAGTTGATATATTAGAATTTACTAATTTTTTAGTATATTTTCATCTTGTTTATAATTAGTATGCATTTGATTACGATATAGGAGATTAATATATTTGAGATCAGTAGAAACAGTATTATGTACAATTTGCTTATTATTGAGATTTCTAAGAAAGCATCTTATTTGTTCATCAACTATATAGTTTGGAAAGCTATTATTAATAAGTGTCTGTTTTATATTCTTTAGTTCACTGTAAAAAATCTGTTTGGTGGATGAATTAGTTTCTTTACGATGTATTAGATTCTTTATAATTTTGCTATTTTGTAGTAATATGGGCATTCGCTCTTGTAGTTAAGTGTACATGAATTTATGCTTGTAGGTTTTTGTATGGTGAAATAGTAAATTTGTTATTATCATCACTATCTTTTCCGTATATTGCTTAATATTTGTAATTGACATCTTTGATAATGGCTTATGTATTAAAAAAATATGGATCAATATTGTGAATTTCTTTTTCTTCGTTCAACGATAATGTTATTAAACTTATCACATGTTACGAAAAAAATTTACATAAAATAAATAGACAACACTTGTCTATATTATTTAATGAAACGTGTATGAATGAAAAGATGCTGCCTATATACACACAATATATATATATATATATATATATATATATATATATATAATAGGGTGTGATGGAAAAAATTATCTAAATTACACAAAAATGCAAATAACACTAACATTTCATTTTAACGAAATAATATATTTACCAAAAATTACACGAAAATATCTTGAAATACTAAAAAAGTAAATTTATTCAATAAAATCACCATTGGCTTCAACAATGGCCTCAGATACTTTAGAATCTCCTGCATCTCTTCTGGATGGTCTACTTGTTTAAGTTGGTGAATGGTGCCATAATCCTTGCTTTCAATTCATCTTTGGTGTTACAAGAAGTTTTTGTTGGTCTCTTGCTCAACTGTACCCACACATAATAATCCAGGGGTTTTGCAGTCTGGGTAGTTAGGTGGTCAGATGTAAGGGGTGATGTAGTTGCAGAAATTGTCTGACAGCAATGACTGGGTTTTTCTGCTTGTGTAGCCAAACTCTTGATCCAGGGCAGCAATACCTCCACAAGGCACTTCATGTAGGCCTCCATATTGAGTCTGAGGCCTTGTGGGAATATGAATGGAGACATAATGTCACCATCACTAGTGATCCTAATAACCACCTTCCTAATCACCATCAGACTCATCAACTCTTTCTGAATCCTCTGCACTATCCTCAGATTGGCACCCAAAACTCTGAAATGTTTGTATTGTAGCTTGTGGTGCAAATGCCAAAAGTAAAGTGTACTGTTTCCAAATTTCAGGTGGAGTCAATTATGTCATGGTGCTTTTTTTTTCTTACAGACAGTGCCCTACAGACCCTACTATACTGTGCAGTCAACAAAATCAAAACCAAACAATGCACATGCACAAAATTAAAAATATAAAATAGTGACAATATACTCATTCTCTCTCTCTCTCTATATATATATATATATATATATATATATAAGAGAGGAGAGAAAAAACTGATGGAGCAGCTCAGATTGAGGACTCCAATAGCCAAGTTCAAATTCAGTCTAGTTTATTACATTTACTTATATGCTACTACCCTTGAGAAAGGTATGAATCTATATTTTCTCCCCAACTATAGATAAATAGCAGGAGATACGTGGAACTAAAGCCTTGGATAACAACCAGTCTAGGAGAAGGAAAACTTTGAATTTATAACCTGAGGTGGGTTATTTAGGGACCTTGTGGCACACTATGTGAGACACTTCTCTGTATTCAGCTCTTCCCAAACATTTGGTAGGTTCAGCACAAGCCTTCACTACTATAATCATATCATATGTGTGAGTCGTGCATATGTATATAAATAAAGACAAAAGAAAAACATTTTCTTTACCAAAGCATTTTGTACTTTGATGGACTTTATTAAAGCAAATGTAAGGATTTTATTTTGCAACAAGTTTATATAAACAAAAGTAAAAATATTGTTAGGATAGATTGGGCTCTTTTTGGCAACCAGTCTAAGAGAAGAACAATGAATTCTTAATTCAAAACTTGAGGAAGGTTGTTTGGAGACCTGAGCACCAGTTTTCTTCGGTGGTGGCAGTTGCAGGACATCCATATGTTGGGTCATCTTCAACACTCCTAAATTCAGATGCCCACTTTTTACACTGTTGATAAAGATGAAACCTCATCTCCTAATATAGCAACCATATCAGAATGAATGTCCTTGGGGGCTAAACCCATATTTTGCAGGTACCTGATAACAACACGATGCTAAATTTTGTCCATTTTCAAGAGAAGTCGCTACTAGTTACATTTGATATCTTCTGTGAGCAGTCACATGACAGTTTACCTGGAAAGAAAACAACGTAGATATTAACAAGAAGAGTTGAAATTAATGCATGCAAGATTACACAGCTCTAGCATCATTCCCTTAGAGTCAGCCTATAAACATTTCAGTCCACCCTGCATTGAAACAAATTTCTTGACAGCAAATATCCTACAGGGAAAATTCTCCTACATGAATGTTTGGAATTCCGTTTCATATTTTGGTAGGCATTAATCAAATGCATCATGCTTACAGAAGCACACACATGCTAAAATATGTATTAGTCAGAGCAATTGTATTATTAAATTGGTCACATTGGTCGTAAAGTAAATCTCACACATCCTATATGGAATATTTCAAGAAACAACCCCCCTCCTAATTGCATCAGTCGACATCAAATACAAACAATTTATTACAGTCGATGAGGTAATATTATTAAAAGCGAAAAATGAACATTGATGAAAAAAGCTGAATGAAATAACCTTTGCATAGAGGCTTCAAGGTTACGTCCGACATCGAAAGAAATATGATTGTTTTATCTGTAGTAGACGAAATATATTAGAAGATTAACCATATTGTCATTTACCAAATATAAACGGATATGAAATGTACTATGTTAGCATATGCCAACGATTTTATAACACCGATTTACCGACTGGGGTTTCAAATTTTACTTACAATACAAACTAATTATTTTGTTAATCGTGTTAAATAAAATATTTGTACATGTGAAGGGGCATCTTGACTGCCAAATTTTTTATTTCCTTATCATTTAAGTCAACCCATTTGTAAATACAGCAATGAAAATATATCGAGTAGAGTTAATTTTGCGGTGCTACTCTTGCGGGTGTTAATAACGTCGGTGTGTTTCTGTTGGGAAAAACATGTGTCTTCTGAAATGCCCACAATAAAAAATGATGGACTCGGTATGTGAGTCCACGTGAATAAATGCAAATAAGCAAGAAGAAGCAATATATGTACAGACAAATGATAATGTATTAACAAGAATGGTATACAAGTGACAAAGACAATGATGTGTGTAACAAAAAATGTGAAAACCTTTCTGGTCCAAAGGATGTGAAGTGAGTTTAATGTGCGTACGTACGTGTGTTGTGTGGTTTGTTCACGCGGTTCCCAATGAGAAGCACGTTTCATGCTAGAGACTTACATGCTGACGTGTAAATGGATAAGGTAAGAAGAGCAATTATCACAGAGTATTTACAGTCCGGAGAGCGTCCCCTAGTAACGGTTTTTGAAAATAGCCCGACAATACTCCCCCTAGATGGGTAGAATATTTTTGTAATGTTTGTGTAAGTTTGTTTGTGTCCTCGTGAGCTGAAAATAAAAGGTGTCGGATGTGTGATTGAGATGCGAGTTTAAACATGTCGATAAAAATATGCTTGTGTTGTCATCAGGGTGCTGTATTATTTTCTCTAGCGATTCAGCAAATCCTAGCACACCCTGGAAGATGCGCCGGTAGTGTAAATTGTTCAGCATTTGCTATTAAAATTTGTCTTTTTCCAATACTCCACGTTGAATTGGTTTTATCGCCCCTGTTTGCTATGCGTGGGTGATGTTGGCGCACAAAGTTTAATAGAAAGAGCATTTGTAGCAAAGTTGAGCTGATGTGGAATTTCTACCGAGTATCGAATTCATGTTTGAGAACTTTAAGAAATTTGCTGTTATTGTCGATTTCTATATCGTACTTACAAATTCTTAGTGTTGTTCGAGCGACATCGTCGCAGAGTGAAAAAAAAAGAACAGTGAGTCACTTTTTGAGGTATATCCCACTTTATCTGATGAGCCCAGAAGGAACAGTGTTGATTAAATTTGAATAGATTTCCGTAGAAAACAAATATTGCAGATTAAGAACTCGAAAATCTAGTAATGAACAAAGTTCAAGGTAGATTGGTCAGAAATTTTATATAATGCCGCTGACAAGATCGCCGTATCGGTATTTTTTATACAAAGTTGGTAAAGTATACACAAAAGAAAGCTAATAGGATATGTATCCTATTAGCTTTTCCAAACGGAAGAAATGATTATAACTAAGTAGAAACCGGAAATGTTGTCATGCATTACAAAATGAATAATGCTGAATCAGTTGAGAATATGTCTCTAGTAATTGGAACAGTCCATGTTCAAAAGATAAGTAGATTCATTCAGTTGACATTTGAGTAATTGATATTCAAGGAAGATAAACTAAGTATACATGCGCAGAAGTCTGGACTAGTCGATGTTGGAAGATGATAAACTTTGTGAATAGACATTCTCAGAAGTCTAGACATGTCAATGCTCAAAGACAATAAACTGAGTCGATGGACATGCGCAGAAGAAGTTCAGAACAGTCTATGTTCTATGTTCTATTTTTCGAGGAAAGTTAAGCTGTGTGCGCACGAAATATATCTATCCAACAATGACGATCGTTTTGCGTAAAAATGCCAATGTACTCAGGAGAGGATTGGTATACGACCAACACGATTGCTTTGAGGGTAAAATGCCGAAGAACTCTGAAGAATGTTGGTATTGCGACAATTAATAACTGCTATGTGTAGATGTCAGAAACGGTGAGTTGTACGCAGAAGATATCTAGGCCGTGGATGAACGCAGAAAGTCCCGGAACGAAAGTCCCTTGAACAAACGCAGAAGATGCTGGATGCCGTGGCTATGAGTGCAGGTACCATTGAGAAGCGCTGGAGGCACTAGAATGAAATGTCGAGCGCTGTGAGTGCAGAATACAGTTGGGCAGCTCTGTAGATATCAGAACGAGAGATTGTGCGCTGGGAGTGTAGGTAACGTTGAGAAGAGCTGTTTATTCTTTTTGTCGAAAACAGATTTTTCGCGATGACTGGCAGTAGAGTCGAGCGTAATGGTGCTGTGTTTGTTATTTACTATTGATATTTTCAAATGACTGTGAAAGTCCGTATATTAACTTAAGATGTCGATGAATACTGCAGGGTCAAACGAAAAGACAGTAGGGATTAGGAGAATGTGGTTTGCCTACTGACGGTCCAATGCAACAGTAATTGAAAGGCGATTAGCGATTTTCTTTCGGATCCCATGTGTTGTAAAAAATTTATTTTCCGAGTCAGAGAACATCATATGTTATGTAGATATATTGTTGTGTTTGAAATTTGTGATTTTTGCTCTTTCACAGGGCCTAATCACAAATTTTTGTAGCTGTTTAAATTGTTTTTGTTATAAATTTATAGTGCCCGCCCTGTATGGTAGGTTAGGAGAGAAGTTTGTCGATGTTTTTCTTCACTTGCTCTCGGCTTGAAAAAGGGGTGTAAATGTATATTTGAGTCTGCACATATGTAGCCTTATGTGTTTTTGTTTTCAGGAGAAAAATAATGATCGCGTCAGGGTCACCACTTTGGTGCGGGCGTTAGTAACATCGGTGTGTCTCCTGAAATGCCCACAATAAATAAATGGCGGAGTCGGTATGTGAGTCCATGTGAATAAATGAAAATAAACAGCAAGAACCAACACATGTACAAACAAATGATAATGTGTTAACAAGAAAGATATACAAGTGACAAAGACAATGATGTGTGTAAAAAAAAAAAAAAAAGAATGTGAAAACCTTTCTGGTCCAAAGGATGTGAAGTGAGTGAATGTGCGTACGTACGTGTGTCGTGTGGTTTGTCCACGCGGTTCCCAATGGTAAGCGCGTTTTCCGCTAGAGACTTACATGTTGACGTGTAAACGGATAAGGTAAGTAGAAGCTACGAAAAATTTGCTTGGGAAAGAATAAATTCTTGCTTACCGCCATTAAGTACAGAATTCTCTTTCTATCCATTTTACCCAGTGTTCCATACTTTCAAGTGGAGGCTGCGTTTCTCCTTCAGAAATTTAGTTTTATATCAGTTTCTTTAATTATTTTGTCAATTGATTTCCCGTATTAAAATTTACTTGTAATGTCATTCCTCGTGTCATTGTGAATGTGTAGGCCCATACACATGATATTCTCGTAAACCACACCTAGTGAATTCGTTTCTTACGGTTTTTCGTGGTATATATAGTAGGGTTACTGATAAAATTCTCGGCCCGACACATTTCCCACGCCACAAAATATCAGAATTTTTAAATCTCTTTCCAACATCCCTCGTATTTCTGTTGCAAGAAAAACGTATTCCCTGCCATTTTTATGTACCTCACACAACAACGATAGGTATGCTGATCAAAAATGTAATTGCCGTAAAGAGACCATCTGTCCTATGAATGGAAAAGGAGTTATCTATAAGGCCAACATTTTTATGTGCCTCATACATAAATCTCACTAGTAACTGAACTCTCAGCAACAGTTTTTTTACTTAATGTACAAGCTGAAATAATATTGTTTTCGGTATTTCTTTTTTTGATCATAAATATTATATGTAATGACTAGAAATTTTCGATAATCCATTACCAAGTATATATAAATAAGCTGAGTCATACTTGATGCTCACTTGCATTATGTATTGCAAGTATCTCGCAGTTACCGACTGCTCGTATCCTTTTCATTTTTTATAGGTCGTGGTCACATAGTTATATACCTACAAACATTCAAGTCTTGATACTTACGTTCAGAAATGTATGCATACATACGACATATTTTTAACATTGCAACCTTCCTTTTCATTTCCACGTTTTCATTTACTATTAAAATTAAGATCGAAAAATCGTTTTCTGACAGTTTTCATTATATATTTTTTTTCATTTATCACTATTTTTCTGTTTGCTTGATTTTATTTGTTTAATTTCAGAAAGGTCATAAAGATAAACATGCATTTTTCAGCCCATTCAATAATCACGTATTGATTGTATGCCAGATCACACTATCCAACACATTTTATAACCGCTTTATACTTTAATTTCTCTCTGCTTTGTTTTCTTTGTGCTTTTCTTTATATTCATTCAGTTTCATTGTCTCGTTTAATTTCAAGTCTTTGGTTATAAATCACGTGACGCTGTTTTCCTTGTAATCATGTTGGAATTCTTCCCTCTGTTTTTCAGTTAACACTCATTTACTTTAACCCTCTCTTTCTCTTTTTCCTTTTCATTATCCTTTCTAATTTTTAAGGTTTCATTTTCCTATTTTATTTTCTTTCTTTAAAATTTTACTTCTCGTGCTTTTCTTTGTTTTTGCCACTATGTGAGGATAACGGTATGAAATCAAATCTTTGAAAATTAAAAAACGACAACAATCATGGGTCTAAATATAACGTTGAAAATTAAACAAGGCCATTCTCTTTAGATAGGTGCGTTAAGGAGTTAAGTCTTACATCGCCGATTGGATAGGCATTTCGCTACTCTATAGCTAGTTCCATGGCAAATGTTCAGATGAACTACATTCCGTAGTTCCACCAATCCAAGCCTTTACCAGAACATGCTATGCAACGTCCACGGTGTAGAATCACCCTCATTTCATTCGTATTCCAAATGCAAGGAGACAATTTCCAGTTAGCTTTTCCCCAAGAATTATTTCTACTCAAGGAAAATAAAGACGGTCAGAGAGAATTCGGAAGAAAGAAATTAAAGTTTTTTTCTAAAAACGAAAATATAAAACTGAGTTACCTACCTTCTCGCCGACTCTGAAAAAAGAAACTAGAGGACATAATCTCCTTCTTGTCAATATATTTAGTTCAATGGTGAATATTAATCACATAGATCAACCATTATACAGTAAAAATGTTAGATCAAAATTCTACAAATAGCTAATAAATAATAAGGATAAATGATTTGGACTTTGAAAAAATCTCGACCCGGTCTATTTCTCCAAATCTGACCAAATAGCTAAACATTAGATTCTTTTTGAAAGACCTTCTTAATCAGACAGAAAGGCATTCACTGTCCTACGGGATATATATATATATATATATATATATATATAGAGAGAGAGAGAGAGAGAGAGAATGTGTGTGGAGATAAATACCTGTAATGAAAACAGGACAAGAGATACTGTCTAGTAATCGTTTATTCAATTAAGAATACTACTACTCATCTGACTTGACAGCGGAAGTATACAGCTTTTATAGCTTGGATTATCTAAGAGGAAATAATCCATATTCACAACATTCTCCCCACCAAATTTCTCACTGATAGGAAGAAAAGTCCTTAAATGTCAGGCTCCTACGGGTTCGCAGTGGCCGCCTCGGCAGTCCATGATTCGTGGTCGGAGTACTCGAACAGGGAGGCTCTTCAGTGCAAGCCTGTCTGTGGGCTCTAAAATACCTTGCTGGAAATGTTTCCTTCTCAGAGGAGCAGGCCGTTCCCGCGTCAGAGTCAGTCTCTGGATGAACACGTTTATTCGATGCTAGCCCTTCATCTGTCAGGGGTTTCAGGTGTTGGCCCATCCGAAGTGTCTGACGGGGCCTCAACAGAGACAGTGTCGTCAGACGGCGTGTCAGGAACAATTTCAGTGCCATGATCTTCCGGAGGGGCTTCAGTGTCAGGGGTAGTTGGTCTGTCCTCAGGGGCTATCCACGGTCTGGGTACGTCTCCGGCCGGTGCTGGGTCCCTGGGGAGACATTAGACTCTCTACCATCTGCATGTCGTACTAGCGCGTACTGAGGGTTCGCCTCTATAAGCTCTACCTCGTCCACCAAGGGATCGTTCTTGGTGTAACGTGCATGTCGTCTCAGAAACACAGTACCGGGTCGAGAGAGGCCAAGGTGGAAGCGAAGCTCCGCCGAACTCCGTCGCTGAAAGGTAGAAACCTTTCGTGTGGGAATTGGCATTCGTGGCGGTACACAATAGGGAACGAATGGCGTATAATGCGACAGGAAGGAGATTTTTCCCAATTATCAATTGAACATCCGTTATTTAGGGCAGCCAATTGAACGGTCTTCAAATAATGCCGTTATATCTTTCGCATTGGCCGTTACCCCTTAGGGTTGTGGGGAGTTGTCCGGCTTATAGCTACTCCTCGTTCCTGTAGAAATTGCCGAAGCTGCTCTGAAATGAAAGAAGCCCCTCGGTCCGAATGTATATAGGCAGGGGCTCCAAAGATGGTGAACAGTGAGCAGAAGCATTGTATAATTGCAGCAGCCGATATGTCTGAACAAGGGAAGGCAAAAGGAAGCCGTGAATATTCGTCGATAACCGTTAATCTGTTCCTTGTTTTACTTGGTAGCGGTCCTTTAAAATCAAGATTGAGTCTTTCAAACGGTTGTGTTGCAATATTTATTTGCATTTAAAATACAAAATGTGGCACAAGACCAAAAAGGGGGATGGGGAATGACGGTCTTTATCTGTCTTAAATCTAAACTTAGCTAGTCGCAGACACTGACCCAAACATGCCAACAATAATCCAATCACCAAAACAACACATTCACTCCTACCTTTCTTACTACGTCCACCATAATACCTCAGTTTCTCTATGAAGTCCCTAACTAGTCCCTTATTTACAGATATTGTTCATGGGTGGAGGGTCATAAAATAACAACTTTTAAAATCCCCAAATGAATATTTACAAAGTGAATTAATTATTTACAATAAACTAAACAAAATTAAGTTGGTAATAAAACCCCCCCACAAACTATGAATGTGGCAGAAATATCAGTTAACCGGACGAAATCGATGCGGGACTAAGAAAATATGAAAACATTCAAACCATCAAGCATTCACACAAACACTCACTCATTCATACACAACAACAAATACGAAAAAACACACACACGAAACGAAA
>CAHIKZ030002141.1:0-314688 GCA_903632075.3 Acanthosepion pharaonis
CACTTGAAATTATTCATGAAAAATTAAGAAACATCAATAGACTGCTCTTATTATGCTGAGGAGGAGTGTCATGTCACATGTTCTGTTCTGTTCATTTCTACCTTTAAATGAAACTTTTCATTTCAATTTATTCCTTCATTACAGGTGAGAAGAATGTAGGCTTATGACTAGACTAAAGATTTGGATTTTTTACAACAAGCATTCACGCCTTGTGTTGCTTCTACATAGCTAGAAAAAGTAATGAGAAGCAAGTCTGATCCCATCTTCTTATTGAGAATAAAAACATACATTCATTTCACAGTTGTTTGAAGTCTGGTTTCAATATTTCACCACGTAAATATGTGATATCACCTTAGACCAGTGATTCCCAAAGTGGGCAGTACCCACCTCCCAGGGCTAGTGGAAAGATCTAAATTGGCCAGTGAGAAAAAAGTGGGCAGCCAGAGAGTGGCAGTGGCACATCTAAACCATAATATACACCACACACACATTGCCTTTCACTTGTTGACAGTGTGTCTCATTTTTTATAACAATTATGGGAAATACTAAGATACTCATATGATAATACTAACACTAAGAAAATTCAATCAAAGGTTGACTATACATTGAGGTGGGGACGTTAGGGTAGTGTCCGGGGGCGAAATAATCCACAATATTTGGGAGGGCACAACCAGATGGTAAATTTCAATGACTGACAAGTATTTGCTAATTTGTACTTAATAACAACAATAATCTACTTCCCAAGATTTTCTGAGATAAAAATGCCATTTTAAGTTTGCAGGTGTTTCTTAAAATCTCTTATACATTAAGCATCTTTTTTGTTTATGTTGGCTGTCCACTGGAGTAAAAACTAAAAATTATTTATTATTCTTTTCTTTTTAGTTTTTGGCAACACATGCGTAAATCACTCTTTTCGTTTTTTTAAAAGTTGGAATATGTCACCAGTCACCTCATTTGACAATGACTAACCAAAAAGAAAGCCCAATTAATTAGTATTTTTATTTTTATGTGCCGTCGCACTGCAAAACACTGTCAGATCAGGTATTGAATAAAGATTTAATTAAAATTTAATCTTTTCATAAATTTGATAAAGTATTTAATTAACAGAATTGCAAAAAATAAAAATAAATTAATCAAAATATTTTCAAAAATCGTATAAATTTTATTGCCAATATTTTGATTTATTTTTTTTAAACAAATTTGAATTAAGTAAAAGTTTTAAACATTTCCGTTCTGCTACAAAGAAATTATTATTAAACTTTTTTCTTTCAATAGTGGAGCAACTTTGACAAATTGACAGGTAATAAAACAAAGAAAGGATTTTAAAAGGAATGAAAGTGACAGTACACTATGGCTGGGATATTTTATTTATTTAACTCTGGCGACTTTAAAAACATTCATTATGTTTTCCTGAAAACAGAAACTAGTAATACTATATTACACAGGGAAACTTGTAAAAATGTAATTTTGAGGTGAGAAATTGGGTTAAAAATTAAGAAAATAAAAAAAAAATTGTAGATAATAGTTGAATTTTCAATTCTTTCAAAAGCAAAAAAAGAAAAACTTTTTCTTTTTTTGCTGAGCAAAGACAGTAAAAAAAATACACACCAACTGTTTTTCTTGACGTTCGAGGGCATTTCGATCTCTTGTTAAGTCTCTTTGTGTCTTTTTTAACACTCTTTCATTCTGCCGTAGTTGTTCTGTAGTAAAAGTAAAAAGTATTAGGAACAAGTGAAGATGTACGATCCTTCCTACTGCAATTTACCGAAGTGTCGGCTGCTTTCTTTTAAAGAACAGTAAAATAAAAATTTAATAATCCAAGGCCATGTTGGGAGTACTAATTCAGACGAATTCATGTGCCGACGGCAATATAGTCTGCACACACAATGCGTTTGCTGACAATATACTGCATATATTGCTGCACATTTAATTACCAACTTCTCAATGTGTGTTACTAGTACTGTAGTGTTATGTCTTGAATTGTATTTTTAAAATCAATTTGTTAATTACTGGTTTCTGGAATTTACTTTCTTTGTAAAACACATTGTTTTTTTAAACTAAAAAGTAAATAAATAATTGCTGCTTGTAATTCAGAACTAATGTTAGTTATAGGAATATAATATGAGAAAGAAATAATACTTAGCCTATTGAGTGGTGACGGACGAATTTTTATGGTGAATGCGAAAATTGTAATGAGCGAATGAGTCGTGAGTCTAATTAGCTCGGTATAAAGAATAAGATAGTGTCGACCAGCCTCAACCCTCCCCTTTTTGGGCCTTGTGCCATAATTGTGTAATTTCACACAATAAATTTCAATAATACTTAAGTTTCTCGGAAGAACCACAGTAATTTAAAGGTTGTGAGTTATTGCACAATATTGATTTAAAAATGACCTGACGGATTTTTTTTTAAATTATGAAGGAAAATGAATAACGTGCTGCTCAATTTGTGTTTTTTTTTTTAAGTTAGTCATTTAAATTTTCAAATTTAAAAAAAGTTAAATTATTTTTATTTTTATATTTATTACGCGTGGCAAGCATAAAAAATCAAACAAAACTGTGTTTTTAAAAATATCCATGTTTTCTTTTAGTTTTGTAGCTTTTGAAAAAAAAATCTTCAAGTTGTGTACTAGTAAAATAAATAAAGAGAGAAAAAAGTCATGTAGTTTTAAATTTCAATTAAAATATTAAGAATGTATTTGTGATTCTCACTAATTTGATATTTTTTGTGCGGAACGTTTTTACATTTATAACTTAAGATAAAACAAGTTGTAGCGATTTAAAACGTAAACAATACTTCTTACGTTGGACGGTGGGCTTTTTTGAAAATAATCCAGACATGTCGAATTGTATATTGTTGGATATTTATAAATGTAAATGTGAGAAATAGAAAGAATACGAATCAGATAAAAAAATCTGAGAGTACTAAAATGAAAAGCGGATAAAAATAATTCTCAGGTGACAATTAAACAGGAAGTGAAATTACCATTTTCCATACTTCCTGTACACAGCTTAAAACATTTTTCCAATACTAAAACTACTTAGAGTTATTTCCCATGTTTAATGCGAATCACTTTTTGTGGGAATCATCCAAGGACATGCTTTGAATACATTTTTTGTTTAAATAATTTTTTAGAAGTCAAAAGTAAAAGTCAAAGAATGATACGACAAGGTATATATATAAAAATTAAAGAAATATTTTCATAAATTTCTTGTAAAAAATTTAGTTAAAATTCTATTTTTCAGCATAACCATTTCTTTGCTCATTTTTTACTAGATTATGATCGGATACATAAAATTATACACTAAACAACATTTCGATCAAAATATTTTTACTGGAAAAATAAATTATTGTGATAATCATAAGGATCTTTTCATTTGGGTATCTTTTTCATTTTTCGTTAATAAAAATTAATTTAAGTGAAATATGTTAAAGTATACAAGCAGTAGTACTCACATTCATTTTTAAAGTGTGCAAAATGAGATGTAATTGAAAAAGACTCACTATTTTTATCTATGTTTTGTCCTCTGATTTGATGGAATTCCCTTCAACTTTTGATTACAATCAATATTATAAATACGATAGTATTGTGCCGATCTATATCGCACACACATACGTACATACACAAATACAAATCACATACACCGACAACCATTCACTGGTTAATAAATCACCACTACGGTGTTATAGACAATTTACAAATCGCAGCAATGCGACAATTTTGTAATCACTCTATTTTCATGTGGTCTTTTGTGCACTTTTGGGAGAAACGGATCCCAGAAGCTTTCTTAAGTCACCCCAAAACTCGCTCACTGATTGGTCAATGCCAACCAATCAGATCGGCTGCACAAAAATAACTCTTCCCGCGTAGCGATTTGGAGCCTATGGTCACCTATATAAGCAAGAAATATTCTTAGCTAATTAGTGAGAATTTAGCTGCCAAACGAATCCACGACAGTTGAAACCATGCGCCAACCTTCTCACTCACACCACCACTCACATGCTGAACATTCCTTATACACTCACATAATATTTTCTTACACAGCAAATCTTCTGAGAACAATTATTACAAGAAACTCTCATAAACTTTCTTTCAGTGAACTTTGAAATACAAATAATAGTTAAAGAGAGACAATTCTTGTTTTATTCAACCTTTTCTTTCTTAAATGCATGCTTTCTTTCTCATCGTTGTACATCTTGTTAAATACATATTTTATGTGTAATGATGTCTTTTGCTTATCCTTTTCCACGTTAGTTTTGTTTCCTAATCTAAAGTTAAATTAGATGTGGTGAAGTTTTGAAAATTTTTAGGTCAAGGGAGAACAAAAGACACTCTCTGTGTTACTGGCCATAAGAACCTACTGATATATTTTTTAATGGACTGTGATTGGACGGTTAAAAGGTAAATTGCTCCCCTTTGAAAGGGAAGGGGGAACTGTGGGACCGGACCTTAGCAGCAGTTGGAAACGAGACAGCTTAGAAAGAAGAGGTTCGTTTTCTCACTCCCTGCTAAAAAGGCAGCTAGCGTTTGCCCATAAGTAAAGGATGCATGGGTAACAAAGTTGCTGAGGGCAAGTTTCCCCTTCAAAGGAAGTTTTGAGAAGTCCTCTCGAAGAAGCCCAAGAAAAGAAAGTTTGAAAAGAAGTCCATAAGTGGAGTTTGGAGCTAAAGCCGTTTGAGAAGAAGAAGCAAACACGTGCGTTTTCAAAAAGTATTTTACCACGTGTTTAAGTAAATATCCACCTTCTAGCGGCCGATAAAGGAAGGCGTTATTTCCAGGCGGACGGGAGGAAAATAAGTGAAGAAAAAAGGGTGTTTGGTTACCACCAAAATTTGGTTATGTGTTCTCGAGCCTACCACGTAATTCACATTAATTATAAATACTTTGGCACATCTTCATTCTTCCTCTTTCTCCTTCTCAGACCCACAATAATGTAGTTCAGTAGAGAGATCACGTTGTCTCCCTTTGGGGAGAACGCTGTGAAACACACACGTACGTACGAACATCGTACATATATGAATATCTATTCACTCCTTCAAGTACAAGGACACAGAAACTTATCAACTTCTAACGGTGAGATTTTCATCAGCACGCCGCCAGAACACGTATAATTTTCAACACACTCACTCAATTCATATCAGCCTATTTCAATCCTGTGCGGTGAACGAATTTGAAAGGCAAGATACTTTGATATATTTATGCTGATTTTCAACTCGAAAGTGTTAAACTAAAAAACTACATTTTTAGTACCAATATACTACTTCTCGATTTTCAAGCAAAGAATACAATTTTCTCTCATTCAACAAGTTTCTTTGAAACTTTCATCTTATGCCAAATTTCTCAATCTACAATACCTTCTTATCGAAGAACATTCCTTTCATGGGATTGACTATTATTTCACGAACTGAAATCTTTTCTTTAGGATCAGTTAAAACAGTTTTCTTTGCAAACGGTGACTAATTCAAACTTACAATTAAAGGTATTTAACACTTGCTATAACTCTCTTAAACAAAGAACATTTCCAAATAATAAATACATACTTCAACTAAATCTCTAAGTTCACTGAATTACTGTCTGTATAATTGTTGCTTCTGCATGTATAAATTTAATTTACTTGTGCAACTTTTCTTGAATGTTATTCTTCTTGTTTGCTTATTCCTTGTTAGCACATTTGTAAAGATAAAAAATAGTACGGATGAAGCAAGGCGTTCACTCCAGACTAAATGATATATATATATATATATATATATATATATATATATATATATATATATGCTTGCACACCAAGACCAATAAAAGGAGAGACACAAATTAACATATAAAACAATGATTTTAAGTGGTTTATGAAGAAAATAAATGTAAAATTATTTAATACAAGCTGAGAAAAAGAAATTTAGTAAAAGTGAAATCCAGTGCCGTGCAGAGGTCTGTTAGCATCCGGGGCAAAGATTGTGACCCTAAACAAAATCGCAACAGTATTTTCTTCTGGACAGATTCATTGTTCACAAAGGTTTATCATAATCATTTAGAAGGAATGTTTAAATAATAATAATAATAATAATAATAATAAAACATTAACACATTATACAAATTCTAGAAATTTTATTTATTTATAGTGTAGTGGACGCCTACCTACACCACACCCACAAATTACTCAACAGTAATTGGACGGAAAATAAACAATACAGACAATTTACGCATCGCACGAGTCACAAAAATTTCTCGTGTTTTTGCTTCACCAAACTAGCTATAGAAAAAAAAAATCAACGATTGGTCGATTTTTGGCCAATCACATTAAATGACACTTTCTTCAATATCCTTCCCGCGCTCGTTCTGGGAGCCACCTTACATCTATAAAAAGTAGAAATTAAAGAAATAACTTCAGTAGATTTTTTCACAACCTAAACCACGTACGTATTCAATTTTCAACTCACAAACACACACAGATATAAACTGCACTCACACAACACAGTGTACTGTCTGTTTACAAGCCAAGTCAATTATTCGAACTATATCATTCTTCTGCACAAATATTTCAACTTTCAAACTCAAACATCAAACATTCTTAAACTACCAACAAATTTAAACAAAAGACATTATTACAACATACATTGTTCTTCTTTTGAACAAGGGAAACCACTTCGAATTGTGACTTAAATCTTTTATTGTTATTAACCGAATTATATGTATATGCTTGTTTTCAATTTTAGTTTACTTGTTGATTTTCATTGATCTCTCGTCATTCATTTTTGTGTTTTCTTTACAAATTTAAAGTGGAGTGTTAATGTAAAAACGCAACCTTGATCAAAAACCCTTCTGATTCTTTTCTAACCAACACCATTAACTACCCCACAATAGACTAAGGTTGACAAAGGGTGTCGTTTGTGAAACATTTTTTAACCGTATTTTATTGTTTTAACTAACACTAAACCTACAGAAAGTTGAACATATCGATTAAAAAAATTTAATAATTGATAGTTGATGAAAAATAAATGAAAAACAATTTCAACTCGGTACTAGTTAGATAAAATTTTGCGTAAATATTTCTTGTCCAATATTTGTATATTTGGATCTTGCATAAAATAGAATACACGGAAAATGAATGACCAAACAAAAATCAATTCAAATATTTTCTATTAAAAGTTTCATACTTACATTAATGTGTAAACAAATAAATAAAGTTTAGTTTACTCATTTTAGTGGTGGATATTACCTCACAGATATTCTGAGATCTTGTTTACTGTTTTGCTTTGACAGATGTGACAGTATTTTCGAATTTTAAGTGAACCAGCTTACAGTAATTCAAAAAAAAATAAATACGTCTAATATTTTATTAATTTTTTACATACTTTATAGCCTTACATTTGAAGAGGATTTCTAGAAAAATAAAATTAAATACTTTTAAAAATCTAATATTTTATTGATTTTTTAGGTAGTTTTTTAACGAAGATATGTCCAAACAAAATCTACACTGGTTTCGTCCCTATAATTGAAACTAAAAAAGAAAATAATTAATAATTGCAGTATGTCTCTTACTGAAAACAATAAATTAATTATATTTAAAAAATTAAATTAAAATATTTAGTGAAATAGGGTGTAAAAAGAAAATTAAATATTTTGAAAATGCGATGATGATGGTCAAACTAAGAGTCAGTCAGAGAATTCAACACGTGCTCGCAGAACAAAAACGCAAAATTTTCTGATATCAATTTCTTGCTGTCAGGGGGAAATAACTGTTAAAACACTTGACATTATGTCAAGCTCGTCCATCTATATGTTTGGAAAAACGTTTTTATGAAAGAGTGCAAAATTATTCTTGTAAAAATTCATTTTTCATTGGAAAATATTTCTCGAGTTTTCATAAAATTAAGTAAGTAGGATGGTAACGTATGTAAAAAATATTTTTACCATGACTTTCTAAAAAAACATGTCTAAAATCATTTCATTCATTTGTGTATAAGTTCTGATGTAACACTTCAGGCTCGATCCTGGTTCACAGCAAACGGCAACAGATGTAACCTTTCGTCGTGATCATCCCGGAGTGGATCTTGCTTTGATCAATGGAGGGAACTCTTCGATCCTGACCTGCCTTACCTCACGTTGTGATTTATTTGATTATAAGGGAGCCAAGATCGATTCGTCACAGGTATCTACGTGTTGGGCTTGTGACCTTGTCCAAGTCGAAAAATAAAACTGGAGAAAAAACAGCACTCGAAATATATATATAAAAAATAATTACTATTTTTATATCAATAATTACTATTTTTATATCAATACTGCATACAATGGTTCGTTAGTAGTTGTGTTCGCATACAGGTGTTTGTCTTCCTAAATCGGATATTTGAGTATGTAGTGGATCTAAGAAGGATGCGTGAATATTGTGCTGCAAATAAAATATGCAATATCCACAAACATAAATTATAAGAAATGGCCAAATGGTGACGACAAAAGATACATGTTTGAAACAACAGATTAAATTTAATATACATAATTTACAATTTCTTTGTTTGTAATGATGTGTGCAAAAGTATAGAGAAAAAATTCTTTGCTGTGTCGGAAATGTTCAATGTCTAAAAAGTTGTCAGCCTTTGATTAAAAGGTTGAATTTAACTTAGACAAAAGATTTTTCTATGAAAGATATTAAGTGAAAAAGTTTGTTGTATGAATTTATCTAATCTCTCATAAAGAAAGTTTGTTTCTTTGGCGGCAATTTTGACACATAATTCCCGTGTGTATCTTTGCGTGTGTGAGTCTCAAAATGCGACGAAAATTCGTTTGCTGTTTCTATTTATATTTTTTTAACAACAAAATCAGCTCCAGCGGCTGCGTAGCTTGTTGCGAATTTTTCTGAGAAATGCGTGGGCGAATGTTGTATTTTTTATTTTTTAGCCAATAGGATTTCTTGAAACATTTAAATTAGGAATGAATTTGAGAAGGATTTTTTATGTCAGTTGAGCCTTTTTGACAAATTTTGACTGTTTTGTTATGTAAATTTCTCGAAGCTTATTTTTATTTAACAACCAATGAAATTCAAGAAAATGTTTGAAAATTGAAATGAGGGTTACTAAAGATCTTTCTATTATGACATATATTTTTACCAATCGCAATACGCGTGGCTTGTAGTAGGAATTTCTATTTTTAGTATTTCTTAAAAAGGGGCTTCTACAACACAAGTTAGCCCATCGGGCCCATGCGTTAAGATAGCTCTGATTGTAGTAGTGATAACAACAAATAAATTACTAAATAACCTCTAATACTTACTACGAGACTATGTTGGAGTATGAAACCAAAATAACAAATAATTAATAATACAAGAAAAATTAAAATTTAATTACTATAAAATAAAATAATATAAGAATGATAATTAACAATGAAGAAAGAAAATGTGAGATTATAAAAAAATACTTCAATAATTATGAAAACACCCATCATGCAATGGAACAGATGTTTTGCAGCCAATTGAAACAGAAATCAAATTTTCTCTCCACCTTCGACAGTCAGACTAAGAAAATGTCCGGGGACAGCGCTCTGACAGACCATGTGGCTCCAATCAGATAAGCAAAAACTCTTTATCCCTCTATACGTATATGTACTTTGGAATCTACAAACAATTCTTTGAAATGTATGCTAAAGCATTTTATCATTTTTGTTTACGCTTATTGTATTGTATCTTGTATATGATTTGATTGTATTTTATATATTTCCGTTGTGGGCTGGTGATGTCTTTTTAATCCCCACACAAAAATGCATACATATTGTTGCGGGGCCGAGTAGGATGTCGCCCCCGCAAGGTTTTTTAAGTATACGATAAATGTGAACAGCCAAGACAATGACGGGACAAAGGCAAAGGTTTTTGTTATGAACAAAGGTGTCGTTTTATTCACACATTTACATCGGTGTGGTCCGAAAACTGGTTAATCGACGAACGTAGCTGGTTCGGTCGATTGTAGCTGGTCTGGTCCGGTAGTTGGTCTGGCCCGGTAGTTTAGGTTTGGTAGGCGAACGTAGTTGGTTCGGTAGAATGTGGCTGGTCCGGTCGAATGTTGTTGGTCTGGCCTGGTAGTTTACGTGGTTGGTCGGGTGAGCGTAGCTGGTCTGGTGCTACTTCTTGGGGCGGATCGACCGCGGAACTGGTCTGGCCCGAAGTAGTTTAGGGACCAGTGATGGTCGGCGAACGTAGTTGGTTCGGCCGCAAATGCGAAGACGGAGTCCCTAAACAGGGCCAAGGCAGACCAGTGATGCTACTTCACAGGGCGGATCGACCGCGGGAACGGGATCGCGCCAAAGTGTATCACCAGGCGAAGATGGAGTCCCTAAACAGGGCCAAGGCAGACCAGTGATGCTACTTCACTGGGCGGATCGACCGCGGGAACGGGATCGCGCCAAAGTGCATCACCAGGCGAAGACGGAGTCCCTAAACAGGGCCAAGGCAGACCAGTGATGCTACTTCACGGGGCGGATCGACCGCGGGAACGGATCGCGCCAAAGTGTATCACCAGGCGAAGACGGAGTCCCTAAACAGGGCCAAGGCAGACCAGTGATGTTACTTCACAGGGCGGATCAACCGCGAAACGGGATCGCGCCAGAGTGTATCACCAGGCGAGGGTAGGTCAGAGAGGTGTTACACCTTCCAGGGCGGATCGACCGTGGAGACGGGATCGCGCCGAAGAACAACTCTCGACAAAAGCACCGGAAGTTCACAAAGGTAGTGTACACTTTGATCCAGGCCTCCGGGCCGAGCTGCCTAGTTTGGGCGAAAAAAAGTGTCTAAGGATATTTGCAAAGATTTGTTCAAGTACTCCCTGGCTAGAGGAGAAGGCCGTAGATAATAAATTATAGTCTATGGTTGCCGATGTTTAGAATGGCTCAGCATAGTCAGATGCGTACTAGGTATGGTTTGACATCAACGATATTGGACTAGCCGTCCGGTTTCTGGCCTGTTGCTTGACCTAGATCTGCGAGATCGAGAGTTGTGAAGGTCAAGGTCGGCTTTGTAAGGAGCGGATAATCGGCGACCGCGACAATATATATAAAAAGAATTACATTCAGACAAGGACAACCTCACAAGAATATAAGCATTTGAAGAAAGGAGTAGTCTTATAAATTAAATAGATCATAATAATAAATTTACAATATTAAAAATGTTTCAAAGATTTTCAATATGCGTTAGAAAATAGAGAACATAATTTATCAGGTAATTGAATAAGATTTTCTTAAATATCGAGATTCATAATAATTACTAGTTTAGACAATGTAGTTTAAAGTTTGTAGTTTTTGGCAAAAAAAATCCTTAGTGGAGGTTAATCCTGAGTGACAAAGGTTCTCTGGGAAAGCCACTCGTTTTTCTCGTAGTTTAGTTTACAAATCACAACCGATCTAACGCGAAACTTCACACGCAAATCACGACCGCTCGACTCATCGGCGTCTCGTCAGCTTTCTCCCCAGTGTTTTTTTTTTTTTTTCTAGTCTCGCAAAATCCCTAACCTCTGCGAACGAGTTGTTTTTAAATGGCAGCTTTTGGATCGACCGTATTTTCTGTCACGTATTTTGCAATTAAAAAGCTTTCCTAATTAAATAATGTCATAATTTTATTGCATTGATTATTTTTCAATTCAGAGCAAATTTTCAGTTAAAATAGTGCAAGTTCGAAAAAAAATATTAGGCGATTTAGATTCTCCAAGGAATCCAATTTTTAACAAATAAAAAATTCAGGAAATAGAAAGATTTTTTTGCAAAATTTCATGAAATTAAGTGTGTGGGTGGGGAACGTAACTTATGCAAAAAAAAAAAAAATTTCTAAAAAAAAATTCAAAAATAATTTCATTCATTTGTGAATAAGTCCTGAAAATTTCATTAAAGTCGAACAATTATTTGATTTTTACAAGAATTACAAATCAATGTGTTTTCAATGGAAAAAAGCGGAAAAAGTTAATATTATTATGCTACCACGATGACGTAAACAAAACAAGACTTTAACTAAAATTTCGAACGTTTTAGAAAGGATTAAAAAAATTTCAAAAAATAATCAAAAAAATACTTTGGTCTTTCATCTTAATAATAACAAACATTTTGACGATAATACTTTATTTTTATTAAGTTTGTGGCCTTTTTCATTACGCTATGCTGTTTTCCCGCGAAAAAGTAGAGATACCTATATTTAATAGTTCTGATGAACTTTCTCTATGGTACCTAGACTTTAGAAATTTAGCGCTGTACTAAATTAGCAACAAGGTCTCATCATTTTACAGTTGAATTGGCTGCTAGATGTAACCGTAAGTACTTTGCTAACGGTTTCTTTTCTTGAACACTCAGTAATCCATTGTCTTAGTGGATTTATTAACTTTTTGAGTTGAAATGATTAAAAAAGAATTCAATTCTGGTACTTTAAATTCCCTTAAATATTCCATAAATTAATTAGTCTGAAAAGATATGATTATTCAATGCTAATTCCGTGAAAAGTTAACAACTGGCATTACAAAAAGAACAAACAAAAAACAAGTTTTAAATCTGTCCAAAACACGTTATGTGGGGAGTAGAGAGAAATAGACTTAAGCAGTTTTCTGTTAACAATATTTATTGTATATAAAATACAATTATGGCACAAGGCCGAAAAGGGGAAAAGGGTTGAGGCTGGTCTTCACTTAGACCTAGCTAATCCGATTCACGGCCCATTCATTCGTTACAATTTGCACATTCACCACAAAAACTCGTCCGTCACCAAACAATCCTCCCTAAACCATAATGCCGCATCCTCTTATGGGGGGGGGGCTACAAAACATACCCCGCGATTTAAAAATTTGATGATAATAAATATATATTTTATAGATATAAATCTAATATTTTGACGATGAGTGGGTGGGGATGAACCCAAAAATAAATTAAATACCAACACAATGCAAAATAAAAAATAACTTGGTCCCGTCCAACCCTCTGGCATTCTATTGTATTTTGCCCATTGGGCAAAATCAAGAGTTTATTTATTTAAAGGAGAGGAAAAAAGAAAATATATACGGACATTAAAATATGTAAAGCTGACCCAGTCGAGATGAAAAGGGGCCAAAACAAACTGGGAAAAAATAATCCTCAAATTGGATCATAACCAAAATGTAGCCGGGAGAAGGAAGTTTTTCAAAAATTAACTACATTACACAAAGCTTGTCCCTTTTAACCAGTGGAGGGCTCTTAGGAAACAACCCTGATGTGACCTTTTTGACAAGAAAAATCTTCTGTTCCGTTAAAGTAAATTTTTATTTATTTTTAGTTTCTCACATTTTGATAAATTTGTTGAATGCAATCGTTTTCAATCAGTTCTAATTTTCATCTTAATCTGATGTTCAAAGAATTCGAATCAGATTCTGATGAGAAAGACGATAGGGCTTGTTAAATACTTCCTCCATTAAGTGAGTCGTCCAGTATACCATTTTCATTATTAATAAAAGCGTTATAAACACCATCCGTTTTAATGGTCAGAATTCTTTTATCCTTACATTGTCACTGAGTACGCACGATCTTTAAATACGATCTTTTCGGGGTTGATACTGTAAAAATCTAAATCAATCGCCGACATGGTGTATTAAAGGGCGGACTTTATTTTGGACATTTAGAAGGCGAGCGAAGCCATTCATTCCAAACCAAGGTCACAACGTTCACTGTCTAGCAAATTTATTTTTATTTTATGAAGGATTTTAAAATTGAGAGGCATGCCTAGGGGAGCCATTCGCCAGGTATGTCAAAACTCAGAATTACTGAGGTAATATCGCTTTTCCATTACCAAATAAAAAAAATCTCCTCTTACGAAAGTCAAGCCTTTAATGGACCCTTCATTCTTCTATTCTAGATAACTTAGAAGAACCTCCTATCCGAGAGATGGTCATTGGACTGAGGATCTATAAATTCAGGGCGCATCGACACTCGCGAAGGAATCTAACCGATAGAGCCCATCCCTTTCTACGACGGCAATGAGAATATGAGATGGAAGGATTGATGGTCGATTAAAGGAAGACGTCCTTACAATATTCCATAATCAGGCTCTCCTGTACATTAAGCGGCGTAGGAACTGAGCTTGGACTCGTCAAGTGTGGCATTCCTTAATGATCTGTGGACTTTGTTGAATCTCTGTCGATCTGTTGATGCGTCCACTCCACAAAATGGAGGATTTCATATTCTGTATGATCTTTCCAAACAGAGAGGGAAGTGGTCCAAGCGATAAAGACGCATCTTCTGTATACATTGGCACATGCCTCCGCCTTTTTAACCAATAATGGACAACCTCTGTCGACGCATACATTTCTCACTCGGCCTGTACTTCTGACCAGTTTTCTCCATAAGCTTATATGCAGAAATATGCGGACAGGACCGTATCCAACCAAAGGAGAATTTCGATTTTCCAGGGAATAACCGCAAGCCGGAAGATGTTGAAATAATCTGGTGAGACATGGTCAACTTTTTTTTTGTACCAATCAAGCGCCTGTTTACCACCTCAATGTCGCTGCGGGACGACACGAAAGTAGATACGTCATCGGCGTACGCGGAAAAAGACAAGTTAAAATATGTATAAACTAGACAGCAATATAACGTAGGGCCGGACTATATATATATATATATATATATATATATCCAATATATATATATATATATATATAATTATAAGACAGCACAAATACGCCCGACACCTAAAACAGTTCACCTGTACTACAGCACTGGGGGAGCGATATAGTGTATATTAATAAATATACATATTATCCCTCATTGCTCGTATGCCTGCAGGTTTATTGCATGACAGCAATCTTCAGGTGCTGAATCAAATGCCATTGGACTAATTCCAAATATAATATATCTGGTTATCTCAATGTTCGTGTTTTACACCTTATATTATCTGGGATCAGATTTTTAATTTTAAAATTATATTTGGCCCCTAATATAAGTCTGATTTATACCCAACATAAAAAGAAAATTAAAAATTATATTTTTAGGATCTTGGTGAATAAATATTTTAATTTGTGTTTTAAATTTTAAAATGAATTTTTAATTAAATTACCCCCAACATGTTTTTATTTAAACAAAAACGTGATGAAACAATCCATGATGAACCGGTATTCAAATAAATGCCGCATTACTTTACATTAAAATAAACCAAATTTCAAAACGCCAACCGTGTTCTTATTCAACATATATCCCAACGATATCTATTTTCCATCCTAATGTAAACATTATTTCATTTCTTCTATTTAATAACTTGGCTTATTAAAGTGTTTTAAGACTACAGTTTTTCAAGGACATAAATTGCCCATTTATTATCTATACCAATATAAGTCTTGCCCTAGATATAATTTTGGGTTGATTGATGGGAGATGCATCATTCTTTATTGCCAGAAATAAAAACAGTTGTTTTGAATTTCAAAGGTTCAGTATAAGGTTATTGATGTTATAAACAAAATTTCAAGGATTTTCTGTGGACAGTTCGACCTCGTTACTGGAATGTATGTTCCCTTGATATAAAATATTTTAATTTCATTTGTTTCATTTAAGGAACAGATGTATTTTTTTTCAGCAATTCATTTTTTTTTTTAGAAGAATTTACATGTTCTTGTTGGAATTATGTTTGTTTAATATTTTGTTGTTACAATGGGAGATGGATGAAAGTTTATGTTATTAATGCAGCACCAGATATCTTAATATTTAGGAATATTTTTTTAGTGTTGGTGAATGTTAACATATTTATGAATTAAATTTAGAAACCAATTTTAATTCAGCCTTAATTTTAAATTTTTAAAATTAATCCAGGACCGGTTTAATATATAACTGAAGATTGCATTTTGCATGATCATGGTACTCAAAGTTATGCTTGAGGATAATTATATATATATATATATATATTATTTATATATATATATATATATGATGCAATATAAAAGAAAAAATTTGTGAAAGGGTTTATTTATTTTCTTTAAACCCTATGTGGTTTGGACCACTCACTAAGATGCAAGGGTTTATTATTGGAGATTAGCGAAAAAAAGAAAAACAATAAAACAATTTCAGACCATAGAAGATAGTTGTTGATATTTTTTAAATTTTTGATTATTTTGACTAAAGCAAGGGACTCAGAAAAGATTACATATTTTTTATTTGAGAGAAAAAAATGTTAGCATAGAACTATTGGTTAAATCTAGCCATTGAAAATTGAAAGATTTTGAAAGATATCTTTTTTAATCTAATACTACACTTAAATTCATAAAATTTTTCACCAAAGGGATAACTTTTCAATCCATTTACTATGAAATGTGTGTGGCTGGGATAAATAGAAATTTGAATTTATCTAGTTCCTCTTGGAATATAAGCTGAGATGACGTTTCAGACTTTTAAATATATTTTCCCGTATTTTATCAAGAATTCTATATTTGGTATGATTGGCACTATTATGGATGTAGGCAACAATATTCAATGCTTGAATGAATGGTAGACTTATAAAAAGGTTTTTATAAATTCTGGTTGGAAGAATTGTCTGTATTTTTGATCGAACTTGATATTGTATGAAGACCTTGTGTTGATAAAATATCAAATAAATATTTATAAACCAATAAGACTCAGAAAAGCATAATTGTCATCGGACGCAGAGAAGGCATACCTGCCATGTTTTTAGGGCCAAAAATGAATAAATAATATAATTCTGGGGCTGATTTTCTAACGAAAAATTAATAAAAATTTCTTGCTCCCCTCCCCAATGAGACGGTCATATGTTAAATCAAGGTCCACGTCCAATTTGACCTTCACGAAATGGCACGACCACCAAAAGCAGCAGGGTGGAAAAGTTAAAGAGACCGCCTCAGCACCACAGTTGATACCAGGATGTTTAAATTTAATTTTCTTTTATTAATATTTTTATATTAACAAGAATAAATTTTATTTTCTTAACAATTCATTGACATGAATAAAAAAATGTTTTATCGTTCATTCACATTTCATTTATGTTTAATTTTTGGTGGTATTCTGAACAAACTTTCTACGACTATAACATGTTTTCTTCTCTTAGTTGCAATCTTTGATCATTTGCAGGATATTGTTCTCTCTGTTGGTTTTCATTCTCCTGATATGGATTTAGGCCGGTTTTGTCTTATGTCTTGTCCTTCGTTTCTTCCAATTTAATGAAGCTAAAAATCATATGCAGAGCCTAAACTTTTATAGATAAATTCTTCAAGCAAAATTTTTTGCATCACCTTCCTTCCTCGTTTGAGCAAAGAGAATTCAGCTCACTAGTATTGACTTTCTTTCTTTTTATATTCTATCAAAGTTATTTGTTGTGTTTGAACACTCTTCGTAACTTTGAGTTTCTGGAATGAATGAATGTTTTTTATATTTCATGTTTATGTGTCAGCTATGGACATTTTGGGGGAACTTTATATAAAACTAAAATTATTTTGTTTGGTTTCTTGTAAATACTTGAGAACAAAAAATTGTAAATAAAACCCATTGGGGCAAGATTTTAATTTGTTGTTTTATTCCCCAATTTCAAAGCTGTAAATGCTTCACAGAATTGAGGGACTGTATTAGAACTGTGGAAATTCTGAGGCGTTATGGTGGCAAAGTAAAGAACAAACAAGGAATGTTGTTTTCAACAAGGATATATTGTTGTATATTTGGGAATATATAGCTAAGTTTAATGTTAAGACAGAAGAAGAACCGAACTTGATGATACTATTTGTCGTTGCCGTAAAACGGAAGAAGGTTTTGTTAAAACATAAGAAAGTGTTATGTGCTAAGAGACATTGAAATGAGAAGAGTTAATACCAAAAAACCTTTGGGAAAAATTGAAAATTAAATTCACATATAAACGATTTGAATTCTATTTTGAGCAGGTTTGAACAATGGAAAAGTGACCTTGAGGATCAATGTTTGATTGACAGCTGCAAATGTGAGCTACAAAGCGGAAATTTTTAAACAACTGAAACAGGAGTTTTCCTGGACAGAAAATGGTCAAGAAACAAGGACCCATGCTCACTAAAGGGTGGTGTGAGAGGATAAAATGTGAGAAGAGAGGAATTCCCCAAAGTTATGACGTAAATGGAGGATTCACTGAAAGTCCCTACCTCGTCATACCTAATTTTGCCAGTTTTGAATGTGTTCATAAATATGAATGCGCGAAGGAATTAGTCAGTAGAAACGAGAGATAGAGAGACACATAGATGACAAGACACGGAAAATGACCCATGTGATTGTTTGCTGAAGAGAAGCCTCTGACTTCAGCCTTGTGCCGAATTTTTTACCAAAAAGCAAACCAGATTTTTGCCAAGTCAATGAAAGTATCACTTCCGATTTAGATGTGGGCTGGCGTGATAAGTAATTGCATGCGAACTCTGATATAAACCAATTATTGTATGGAGATGTTATAAAATCAGTATTTACTTTTGTTCAATTTATTCCAGTGTTATTTTTTCCCTGTACGTCATCGCGCTGCTTGGATCAGCCCAACACGAAAACACCTGCGACGATTCGATCATGTATGCATTTTGATCTAAAAAATCACAACGTAGGTAAGGTTAGCTCTGGATTGTAGCGGTCACTTCAGCGACCAGCCGCGGAGTTGGAAGTCTTGGACAACCGACTGGAGTGTGTGCACGTTTACACTTTTCCCCATTCCCCATTTTTAGCCTTGTGCCACATTTCTGTATATAAGCGGAATAAATATCGCTCTTCGCAATGGTACCTAGATTTGATGAATTTAAGCACAGCACTAGATTGGCACCAAGGTTTCGTCAATTTACACTTGATTTGGCTAGATGTAATCGTAAGTTTCTTTTCTCGCATTTCTCGTGTGTGGAACTCGCTTCCGTCTCCATGCATTGCAGTCAACTTTTATCTTCAAAAATTTAAATGCAATGTCATTCGTTATCTTCTGTTTTCCTGATTACTCTTCCATTGTTTTTGCGCTTTAGTAATATTTCTGTTTTCTAATTATTTCACACCCAGTAACTCCTTCTGTCTTAGTTTCTTTACTGCCTTGTTTGGGATAAATCCGATCTAAAAAAAAAAAAAAAGATATAAATAAAAATGAAGATTCGAACTGTAGATCTCAATTTTTTTACACAGATCTTTTGTGTCCCATAAGAAAATATATCTTATAATAAACTCATTTGCTTAGATGCAGTAAGCAAAGAGATTTGCAGGTATCAGAATGTAGAGTGGGGCCAAATTCAACCACGATAAGTCTGTTGACGTGGGGTTAGGTGAGTGGAAGTGAAATACTTGGTATCTAATTTGGTTCCGGCCTATAGTTGGAGATGAACTGTTTGGATGTTCAGGAGAAGGTTGAGGCTGTAGTCTTCCACTCTGATGGATTTAGTTCAAGACATTTTGGCTTCTTGTGGAGAATCAAATCTAATTTGGTACGTTGTGAGGTTTGCTGCCTCCATCCTGGGGAAGGCGGTCTGGGAATGCGGTGTGTTGGGATCCGTTAACATACGCTCCGCTAGAATTTCGCGGAACGAATGTGTTCGCGAGATGGCGGTAATGGTTCTCATTGTGGAACTCGGCCTTAAGAAACAAGAGTTTCACTCCATTTGTCCTTGGGAACCTGGGTTCAAATGCCTCAACAATGATGAGGCATCACTCACGTGACTACTGTTGCGAAGTACTCTCTGGGTCAGCTTTGCGCAGCGACGCTGGCGATTTCGCCGGAGTATCTGCGCTGTGATGATATGGAAAAGTCCATTGGACATGCCTTCTTTCACTGTGTGCACGTTGTGTGACTTGATTGAAGGCTATATGGTCCGTATCTTGACTGGAAAGTGTTTTGCCAATTCGGTCTATGCCAATGTGGTACCGTCAATGAGAAAGTATCAGCACTATATGCTCTTGTGTTTGCTCAGCATTATGCGACTAGTGGCACGATGAGACAGAAGGAGTTTCATGTAGATGAGAAGTTCTCTTTTCAACCGATCTCTTTCCTTAAGTATTAGCTACAAGTTGACATAAGAGCGGAAAGGGTGAAACTCTCTTCATCGAGATTCGGTGTAAAGTGGGTGAGAGTTTCGCGCTTGGTACAAGTGAGAGGTGATAAACTAGTGTGGTTGGTGGATGCTACTTAGGAAAGAAGATTTTGCGCCTCTAACCTAAATATTCAGTCATCCCAATCCAAGTTTGGCTTTTCGGTTCGTATTTTTTTTTGTTTAAATTAGCTAGGGTAAGTGCATAGACCTCGTTTATTTTTGTCATCCCTTTTTCTTTCTATTCTCCATCTTTTCTCCTGTTAGATTTTTTTCAGTTCTTCAGTGGATGTTAGACGAATGTCAGGAATTGGTTTTTTTTTTTTTTCATGTCTTGCGTTGTTTCGCCCAGTTAAGTGAGATTTTTGCCAGATATAGTTTTGTTGAGGCATCAAATACTAATATCATTTTGTTTAGTTGTTGCATATATATTTATTTCATTGTATAAAAATCATTGGGTATTAGTATTTTTGCCAATGTAAATTTATAACAACAATAATAAAAATGGACTTATATAAATATATTTGGCAATAATAAAAATTGTGCATATATTTTAAAGTTAAAATTTTCATTGAGTAAATGGGGTATTTTGGTGACTGTAACTAGTCAAGATAAATGTAATATGGTGAATGGAAAATTATTTGTACAGAGGGATCAATGAGAGAAACAAGATAGGATTAGAGAAAACCGGCCATCGCCACCCACATTTTGACCACATTTGTAATTTTATTACAATAAATAATGATTCCATTAGGATTGAAACAAACAATTTTCATTCACTCCACGGTCATTGTTGATAAACACTGAATTACGGAATGATTGACTATCAACAATTTCCTGTTATCGTGTGAACTAAGTAACGTTATAACCATTTTTGTTTTGTAACAAATCTGTGAAAAAAGATCTTCATTAAACATTTCCAGCTGAAAGGTTTCTCTTTCTCTCACACACAGTGAGTGCACTCATTGAAAATTAATCTTTTCATCAGGTTTGTAAAATATAATTTGTTAAATAAATTTTTGGTTAACTAGTGCTATTCTACAAGGTTGACCTGGGGATTATACGGTTTGGTTCAATTCACAGCCACATTCATCTCAATTAAGAATTACATCAAGTATCCTGACATAAAAGCTGTTCCCAGATCAGTGTGAATGTTCGCCGGTATCCCGGAAATTGAGAATAATGGGTAGGAATACTGTATGACAGTTTTAGTTGAAACATCATGACAGGGAGAAGCAAACAGGAACCTAGAGTATTTGTCGATCGCCGTTAGAAAATATCTATTTCCAGTTTTACTTGAAATCTAAGTCAAGCCTTTCAAAGGGCTGCGTGGATTTCACTAGTTTCTGACTTGAGTTTGTAGAACGTAGGTTTGATCAACGAACACGTCTGAAAGTTCATCGTAATCCTGTTGACAACATCTACGGAGAACGTTTGACTTCGACTATGGACCACATATAGCATTCTAATGATCTCTGGGTTACACAGTTCCTTATGTAACGTCATGGAGTTCTTCAGTGCCCTTTACTGATCCACACGCCCATGAGAGGGTTGTCAGCCACTGCATTTTCTTGACAAGACGATAGACGATGTCAAATGAAAAACAGGAAAACTCAATTCTCCATCTGGCTTTCATTTCATTTTTTATTCAGCTAGTCTTAGTCTTCGGGTTGTATATGAATGATACAGACTTTTGGTCTGTGACTAATCTAACGTGGTGGCGGCCGATCAAGTAATGTCGCCATTTCTTCGGGGTTCCACAATAACATAAACCTATTTTTCTATTGCTATCGTAAAGCTGTGATTAGAAATAGGTAATTTGCGTCGTGGTTTCAGCCTTTCAGTGTCCGGTGCCATAGTCCTTTGCTTATGACATATCCTCGTAGGTTAATGGTACTTAACCCGTAGGAACAATTATCATTGTTTCTTGTAAGGTTGTATTTTTCAACAGCAGCCATGAACCGCTTGAGATTGCGATTGTGGTCAGTTTTTTTCATAGCTGCATACCGTTACGTGGTCTACGTAAACGTAAGTGCCTTGCAGTTTCTCGTCGGTTATTATCTTATCAATGACCCTTTGGAAGCTGCCTACACCATTTGTGGTCTCAAATAAAATTCATCGAAATTAGTACAACCGTTCGCAAGCTACAAAAGCCGTGTAAGATCGGTCTTTCGGGTCTATTTCTACCTGGCGTTTTGAAATCCAGGGTGCTAAAAAATTTGAATTTGACGATCTCACCAATTATCTCGTCTGTGTGTAGTAGCAGTTAGGATCCAACTATATAAATCAGTTTATAGTTTGCGTGTAAATCGGTTTATAGTAGCTTTTTATTATCTGCAGAGGATGTTATTAAGACTTGTACCCTCCATGGGGATTAACTTTCTTCGATTATGCCTTCTCTTAGCATCCGGGATATTTCCGATTGAATAAATCTCATTTGTCTTCAAAGCATTGATAGTTACTGCCGAAGGGCAGGGTTTCGTCCGGGGGGAGGTAGATACAGGGCCCTGAACCCGTCTAGGCGGGTTCAAGGGGGTATATTTTTGGCCGAGCCTACGGGCTCGGGAAACCCACGTTAAACTCGGCCTTGTGCCACATGCAACCCTCGTGGGGGGGGGCTAAATACCGAATGAATGGTGTAACGAGTCGAGACAATATTAGTTCACTCTAAACCAGACGGACAGTCATTACTAACACCTTCAACTTCTTGTACTATATTTCTGTTGTAATATTTTTTGTTATTCTACTCTTGTGTTCGTGTTGTTCTTCCTTGGTTCTAACCTTGGACCATAACTGTGGTGCGAGGATATTGGACCATAACAGTGGCGACGGGAACTGAAGAAACGAATTCTACATGGAGGACAAAATTTTTTTTGCTATCCGTCGGCCATAACAGTGGCGACAAAAAACTGAAGAAACAAATTCTACGTGGAGAACAAACAAAAAAAAAATAAAAGTAAAAAAAAAAACTGTTCTACGCGGAGAAACTCTGCTGAAAAAAAGTATACTCAAGAAACAAGTTCTACGCAGAGAATCTACAAAAAACTTTTTTTTTGCTATCGGTCGTCCTTAACAGAGGCGACGTGGTAGTGAGAAAAAAAAAAAAAAAAAAAAAAGTTCTACGCGAACGCGAAATAAAAAAAAAGAAAATTTTCTTTTTGGACACCAACATTACAGTAGTAACAAAGACACAAATTCTACACAGGAATTTTTTTCCGTACTAAGGTTTCAGAATATCAGACAACAAAGACCTGAAGTCTAAACTAAAAGAAAAATACTTACACATAATTACGGTAAATATGGAAGATTTTAAGGCAACCATATTGGAACTTATGAAAATACAATTTGAGCAGCAACAGAAAAACGAACAGAAGCATCTGGAACTACAAGAATTATTGCTACGGGTAATAACAAATAAAGGGCAAAATTCCGAAAATGAAACAGTTCTCTCGCAAAATACTATATGGAACTCTATCGAAGATTTCACGTATAAACCAGACGAAGACAAAACCTTCGCAGCTTACTTCAGAAGGTACGAAGATTTATATGAGTTTGATTGCGGGAATTGGTCAGACGCGAGAAAAGTACGTCTACTACTAAGAAAATTAGGGTCTAGCGAACACACTAAATTCGTAGACTACATCCTACCAAGGAAAACAAATGAGTTAACTTTCAAGGAAGCCATAAAACTGTTAACAGAACTATTTAGCCCAAATACCTCACTATTCCACAAAAGATGGAAATGTCTGAATCTAACAAAAAAGGACAGCGAAGACTATATAACATTCGCTTCCATTGTAAATAAACACTGTGATGACTTTAAGTTATCTGAACTCAGCCCGGACAATTTTAAATGTTTAATATTCGTTCAAGGCCTGGTTTCGACGAAAGACGCGGAGATCAGACGCAGAATTCTTACAAAACTGGAGAGTGAACCAGATTTGACGCTACAAAAATTGGCTGAAGACTGTCAGAGATGTATAAGCGTGAAGAAGGACTCGAAAGATATAGAAGAATCTGGCATCGCGCACATACGTAAAGTACAACGACAAACACGTTTTTGCACATCCTCAAAAACAAACCAAACCAATTTTCCCTCCTCAAAAACAGATCAAACAAATTTTTCTACTTCAAAAAGTCAATATCAGAAAAAACTACCACCCAGTCCATGCTATCGCTGTGGGACTTTGCATTGGTATAAAGACTGCCCATACCGCTTTAAGACTTGTCTGTCGTGCAAAAAAGTGGGTCATAAAAGTTCTCATTGTTGGACTAGGAAAGAAAGCAAAAGCAGAGTAAGAGTCACGAGGACTGACCAAGCGGACGAGACAAACATACGAAAATACGTGCAAGTAGAAATGTTAAACAGAAAAGTCAGACTACAATTGGATTCCGGATCGGATTTAACTATTATTAACGTACAAACATGGAGAAAATTGAACAAACCGACCATGTTGAGAACCGATAAAATTGCTAGGTCGGTAACTGGGAGAAAAATAAAATTTGAAGGAGAAGTTATTACAAATGTGACATTCAATGGAATGACCAAAAAATTAAAAATGTATGTGCTAAGAAATACAGAAAATTTATTTGGAACGGACTGGATGCAGAAATTCGACCTCTGGGATTTACCAATAAGTACGTACTGCCAAAAATGAAAAGTTTATCGACCGAAGCAGATAAATTAAAGGAGCAACTAAAAGAGAGTTTCCCGAAGTATTTTCAGCCGGCCTCGGGAGGTGTAAAAAAATGGCAGCAAATATAGAAATAAAAGAAAATGTACAACCTATCTTCAAGAAGAAAAGGAACGTACCTTTTGCTTCAATAGAAAAAATAAATCAAGAGTTGGATAGACTCGAAAAAATCGGTATATTGACAAAAGTGGAATATAGTCAATCGGCCGCACCTACGGTTTACGTAAAAAAAAATCGGGGGAGATGCGAGTATGCGCTGATTTCTCGAACGGGATTAAACGCAGCGATTAAGGATTACCACTATACTCTACCCAGTCCAGAAGAAGTTTTCACAAAATTAAACGGAGGAAAATTTTTCTCAAAAATGGACTTGAGCGAAGCGTACCTACAAGTAGATGAGGAAAGCTCGAGATTATTGTGCATAAACATACACAAAGGATTATACAAGTTCCAAAGATTACCATTTGGGATTAAGGTCGCACCGGCAATATTTCAACAGATAATGGATACTATGCTAGGCGGACTTGATTGCACGATTGCATACCTGGATGACATGGTAAATAGCAAAAACTTTGAGCAACACTGGGAACATGTTCAAGAGGATTTAGAAGAATACAAAACTATGGTTTCAAGGTAAAAGAAAACAAGTGCGATTTCTTTATGAAGGAAATAGTATATCTGGGACATATCATCGATGAAGAAGGAAGACGACCAGACTCAGAAAGGTCTACGGCAATAAAAAAAAATGCTAGCTCCAAAAAACGTAACCGAATTACAAAGCTTCTTAGGCTTAGTGAATTATTACCAAGAATTCATTCCAAACATGCATAAATTACGCGCACCCCTAAACGAACTGTTGAAGAAGGAAAAAGTTTGGAAGTGGACAGATGAATGACAAAATAATTAAGACACTAACGGCGGATCTATTTTTAGCGCACTATGACCCAAAATTAGAAATAATAGTCGCAAGTGACGCGAGTGCCTATGGAGTCGAAGCATGTATACTGCATAAAATGCCGGATGGGACACTAAAACCCATCGCGCATGCTTCAAGAACTTTACTACCAGCAGAGAAAAATTACTCACAAATCGAAAAAAAAAGAAGCGCTGGGAATTATTTTTTGCAGTTACAAGATTTCATAGATTTATTTACGGTAGATTTTTTTTTATTTTACAGACGGACCACAAGCCGTTATTAACAATATTCGGATCGAAGAAAGGTCTACCTGTTTACACTGCAAATAGGTTGCTAAGATGGGGTACAAATTTACTGAACTACAATTTCAAATTGGAGTATCTTCCCACGAACAAAACTGGACATGCAGATGGTCTCTCGAGACTAATACCTAAGAAAACGGATCCATTGGAAGATTTCGTAATTGCAGAAGATATCAGGACATCACTATGTAGTACAGTTCGAAACCTCCCCGTCACACTACAAGAGATAAGAAATGAAGCAGAAAATGATGAATTCATAAAAAAAAAAAAAAAAAAAAAAATTGCAGAAAAAAAATAAAAATGTATCAGACAGTTTTTCGTCATGTGACAATGTTCTACTATATAACGAAAGGGTAGTAATTCAAAAAAAAACACTACAAAGGCGAATCCTAAAGGACTTCCACATGGGCCATCCAGGAAAGAATAAAATGAAATCGTTAATGCGAAGTTACGTATATTGGCAAAACATGGATCAAGACATTACACAGATGGTGGAAAAATGCAAGGGTTGTTCCTTAGCAGCGAAAGCACCGCCGATCATCCATAAGCCATGGCCAGAGACAGATCGACCGTGGTCAAGAATCCATATAGACTTCGCAGGTCCAATAGATGGTTTCTACTATTTGATCATAGTAGACAGTTATAGCAAATGGCCAGAAGTGTTTCGTTGCAGAAAACCTACTTCTGAAACTACCATAAATTGCCTCCACGAGCTGTTTGCTCGCTTCGGAGTGGTTGATTGTCTAGTCACTGATAATGGGACACAATTCACATCTGCGGACTTTCAAGAATTTTGTGAAATTTTTCAAGTTAAACATATCAAATCCCCGCCATATCACCCAAGATCAAACGGGCAAGCGGAGAGATTTGTAGACACACTCAAAAGAGCGTTAAGGAAAGCATATGACGTGCCAACAGAAAAGGCGTTGCAACAATTTTTACAAGTATATCGAATTACACCAAACAGTGCTACGCCATCGGCATTATCACCCGCGGAAGTGATGTTCGCCCGAAAAATCAGATCAGTATTTGACAAATTGCTACCAAAACAAACAAAGCAAATACCAATGTCGTGCGTACCAAAAAGAAAATTTCACCCAGGAGAGAAAGTTTTTTTTAAGATGTATAAAAACAATACGTCCTACTGGGAGCAAGGTACAATTGAAAAAAGAATCGGGAACATGGTTTACATAGTACAGGGCCCGAAATTCTCACATAAAAGACATGTAAATCAAATAAGAAAGAGGCTGTTAGATGATTCTAACGGTCCACCTCAGGAAGAAGAAGTGATGGATACAATATTCGACACATTTGATATGCAAAGGCCGCAAACAATGTCTGAACCACGAAAATCGACCAGGAAAAGAAAAGTCACAGAGCCTTTGATAATAAATCCAAAGAGGAAAAAATACTAAAGACCCCTGAGACGCAAAAGCTTTGGAAGGGGGGTGTTATGGGAACTTACCTATAACGATAATGGACTCTTCCTGACACTATAAATACTGCGCCTCTCAAGAGGTATAATGAATGAATGGTGTAACGAGTCGAGACAATATTAGTTCACTCTAAACCAGACGGACAGTCATTACTAACACCTTCAACTTCTTGTACTATATTTCTGTAGGGTTGTAAACTGGCAAATTGATAGTCAGTGTAGTCTCTGCAGGGTCGGTAGTTGTATTTGTAGCCATCTTTTCGTCCCTTATGGAGTTTCTCTTCGGTTTGAATCAACCCACAATAAAGAAAAAGGCGAGAAATGTGTTCAAATATAAAAATATTTTTATTTTCGTGCATTTTTTACAACTGAATTTTTCTTAGCATGTATGAATGTTAAAGTTCTTACAGTTCTTGTTTGTTAAGATGAAAATAAATGTGTTTTCTTCGCGTATATGTGTGAAAATAAAGAAGCAAGGGAGAAAGTGAAGAGGAAAGTGTAATGTCACGCAGTTTGGTGAGAAAGTCGAGTGAATGAGTAAGAGAATTTCTTTTAAGCCGTGCACGTCGTGAGCTGTTGCCATTTCTTCTCCTTACTGTTTGTCTGGCCTAGAAAATTTGCTTATATACCCTTCAAAGGGATCACGAAGCATGTTTTTGTTATTCGCAGGAACGCCACACGTTAGCTGATAAATGTTAAATATTTATTTTCAAAACATTAATCGGAAGGATGCGCGAATCCCCCACTTCATAAAGTGTGTGTGTGTGTGTGTGTGTGTGTGTGTGTGTGTGTGTGTGTGTGTGTGTGTGAGAGAGAGAGAGAGAGAGAGAGAGAGATATATATTTTGAATTTAACCGTTATTCAATTATCATATTACTCTTCCGATAGGGAAATGTAACCAGTCAAAGAAGGCAATTCAGAATTATTTCCTTTTTCCATACAAAAATAATCCTGCATTTACTGAAATTAATTATATGCTAACAGTTGTTAAAATAAATAAAAAATAAAATTCTTTTCGAACACTTTACATTTTTCGATTCTTCAAACATTGCCTTTATTTAATAGAAAAAAAAAACTCTTCTTACTAATGCATTTCAAAGTAAGTTTTTTACAAATAAATTTTGTCTACATTTTTTGCTTTCATCTAGTAGCAAATAACTACCAGAATGTTTTTTTTTTCAGATTTTTTGATTTACTTTTGGTAAGATTAAAACAACTAGTATAAAAAATTATAAACATTTTAGTCACGACAGAATTTTCAATATGTTCACACTGAATACTACATTATTATTTTTTTTTTTTTTACGGAAATAGCATCTTCAGGGATTTCTTCATATAAATGTAGGTACCTTCATGAGATGGCTAAAAAGAGCATAGCATGATGAACAAGACGACAAACTTGACGAAAACAAAGTTTTATCGTCTAAATGTTTGTTATTATTAAGAGGAAAGATCAAAGTATTTGGGGGGTATTTTTTTTACATTTTTTAATCGTTCCTAGCACGTCCAAAATTTTCATTAAAAATCTTGTTTTTTTTTAGTCAGCAAAATTGACAGTAATAACAAATAATTGTTTTAAAAATTAATTTTTCATCGAAATATCTTATTGCTTTCAGACAATTTTGTCCATGTTCATTAAAATAAATAAAAGCTTTTGAAATTAAATATTTTTCTTTTATTGAGTTTTGTATATTACAATTCAGAGATGATTTTCAAGTAGAGGTGGTCCAACAAAAAAAAAAAAAAAATGATTTGGTTTCCTCAAAGCCTTGTGCTTTTAACTAATATAATCACTAATCTGCCCAAAATTGAAATTATAGACTTTTTGTACAATTAGTTATTGTAATACATATGAAAAAGAAATTTTTACCATGACTTTAAAAAAGAAAAACATATTTATAATAAGTTCCATCATTTGTGAATAGTTTCATTAAAATTCGACAGTTATTTTTGCAAGATTTTCAAAATTAATGTCTGTCATACAGGAAAAAAACGCGCTAAAATTTTATATGTTACTTAGTAGTTCCGCTGGACACGAAGAGAAACAAGGTTTTTCAATCAAAATTTAGAATGTTCTAAAAAGAGGGAAATTTTTTTTAAAATAATTAAAAAAATACTTTGTTCTTTCCTTTTAATAATAACATAAACATTTAGACGCTAAAATTTTGTTTTCGTCAAGTTTGGCGTCTTTTTCATCATGCTATGCTCTTTTTTAGCGATCTCATGAAGGTACCTAAATGTAAAAAAAATGACGAACACGCGCCCCTCAATAAAAAAAAGTACACACGAGATATCGAAAAGTGTGTGAGGGAGGAATAGAGCCCCGAAAAATAGTTCCAAAATTTTCTAATATATTCACTTAGTATATAATTAATTTATTAATGAATAAGTCTTGAGAATTTCGTTTGAATCAGATAATTCTCTGATCTTTGACAGGGGATAGCGATACTTTGGTTTCGTCTCGAAAAAACGCATCCATTTCGGTGGTAAGTAGTAATAATTTATTATTACAGATCTAGAAAATGTCGTACTCTATATTTTACTAATTATAGCTTTTTTCGTAGCCCTAACCTTACTCCGTAGTGACTTCGACAATTTTGTTTCGCAAAAAAAAAAAAAAACAAACAAAAAAAAAACATTAAAACGTATTGCTTCTACTTAATTAAATTAAAAAGAAAAGGTACTATCCTCATCAGACATACTGAATTTCGTTTTTCATTCCTTATAAATCCATAAGCACATACACTGAAGGTACACATACATAATTTGCTTTCGGAACAACTCAAATTTAAAATTTTTCTTTGAGTTCAAATGTGGAGGTTCCGCATTTAAAGATAACAAATATGCACTAAGCACGTGATTAAATCAAGCTCCATTTCAAGCCGCGCTCTTAAATCTTTAAGTAATGAATCGAGACATTCTATTCAGTCATTTTTTTAAATTCATTTTATTGTCAGCTAAACGAGATTTTTTTGCTTCTTTTGATTTATTCGGTTTCTTCCTTTTACTACTTTCTCCCACTAAATCTTCGCCCCCACCACGTTACACTTCTAGTTTGTCCCTTATCACTACTTCAATTCACGCTGCACTTTGTACGTCTTTTCTCGGCCTTGTTTTTCTTTCCAGTCACCTGTTCCAAATTTAACGGCAAACTGAACGCTAAAACGTTTATGCTTCAAGATATCTGTTTCCGTTAAAAAAGAGATCTTGAAACAAAAAGTTGTTTTTTTTTAACTTTTTATTGATTTATTTATTTTGTCGGTAACATCTACTCAGACAGATAGATAAACAGACAGACATACATCAAGAGTTTTAATTTTCAACACTTTAGATGCCATTTCACACAAGAACTGTAATTGAGAACCTTCTAATTTATTTACTCCAAGAATTTGAGTGTTGTTTGTTGAGTAACGTACAAACTTCAGGCATTCATTAGCGATAAGTGGTCGACATAATATTCTTTTTCTCTTCAGTCAGATGTTTAAAAAATAATTGTAAATTATCCTAAACTAACGGTCCAAAGAAGAGCTATGAAATAAACAAACTTATTTCAAGTACTTTCGCCCAATTACCCGATCCTAAATCAACGTTATTGCTGATTGAACCTTTCAAATGGTGAACTTCAAAATATTAAATTGCTGTCGATTATATTTTAGCTTTTTTAGTCAAATGTTTCAGAATCTTGGCGGGGTCTTCTCCAAAGTAAAAAAAAAAAAAAATCAAGTTGAAGTCATTTCGTATTTCTAATTTTCAATTTCTAGCAATATTTTTCTATATGGGTATTACTAAAATAGTTGCGTCTTTTTCCGAAATGGAAGCAAAAAATCGCTAACCCCTGTGCAGAAATTTGCAAAAAATCAAAGAATTATTACTATCCGATTTAAACGAAATTTTCAAAACTTGTATAGTGAATAAGTCATTTAAGGAGATGATGGGAGATAAGTGCCATCTATATCCCTACAAACCCTACAAAAATGAATTTCTCGAAATTTCCTAAAATTAAATAAGTGAGGGGGCGTAACTGATGTAAAAAAAAAATTACCAATATTTTCTTAAAAAAGAAACATTTCTAAAATAATTTCATTCACCCGTGAATAAGTCCTGAAAATTTAATTAAAATCGACAATTGTTTGATTTTTTTTAAGACACATTTCCCATATTAAATTTATGGTCAACTGTTGACGCAAGAAAAACAAAATTTCGAGCTTCTAAAAGTATTAAAAATATAAATTAATAACTAAAAACTCTTTTAATATAACAAAAATTTGACGATAAAACTTTGTTTTATTAGTTTTGGACATTTCATAATAGCCTGCTCATTTTTAGCGAAACTTTGCAGGTACCTACTTAAAGATTTTGAAAACTAGCAAGACTAAAATAATCTAAATCATTATTTGATGAAATTATCAAGTTTTCTCAAAAATATGAAATCAGTAAACTATGAAAGAGATTAATTAATTTCTTTCATATACTTGATGTATAAAAATAAAATTGTTCATTCTAAGTTTCATGAAAAAATTATATTCTTAATTACTGTAAAAATTTAGTTCCCTACAAAAACCAAAATTTTTGTGCCAAATATAAAAATTTAGTTAGTAGGGATAGAATGGGAAAAGAGAACACGTGCCTCTCTTATCCTTAAAGTTGAATAAGGCGCAAACAAATGAGACTCAATCATTACGTGATATTTCAAAGAACGAACATTTATTACAGCACGCGCACGCGCACACACACACACACGCGCGCCAAATATATTTACATACAACAGCTTGTATAAAAAATCCTTTTGTGCGCCGTATACAAAACTAAGTCTAAAAAAGATTACACTTTTTGAAAATGAAAAAAAAATTTGAGGAAGCAAAAAATAAGGCAGAAAATGCTAAATCAAATTCCTACTTTGACTATCCCACGAGTGTCTCTGGGACCGTTAACGATATTTGAAATGTCTTTCGGTTTTTTTTCTGCTTGGCTACCTACGTGTTTCACTGAGGCCTCTAACGATATTTGGAAATTTCTTTATGCTTTCTTTGAACTTTCTTTTCGTTGTCGATAGCGGTGTGGTCGGCTCTAAAGTTTTTCCTTGTCCTTCCCTTTCGTCGTCAGTGTTGTCCTTGCAAAAGCCGAAGCCCTTTGCTCTTCTATCGTCGGCTAGTGATTTTATCCCGCTTCATGCTGCTACCCGGTTTCCTTCACAATTGACGTTTAAGTGCTTTCTGCCTTGAAGTTTAAATGCTTTCTGATCTTATCCGCTGACCTCACCATTTTATGTGAAAACACTTGGTTCTCAGAGACCCCAATTTCACAAAGGCATGATGCCACGTCTCTGATTTTTCAGTAAATACAATAATATACATTTCAAAAAATGTATCCGTAACAATTCACAAAGAAATAATTTGGGCAGATATTTCCCCAACAGTAACAATTTTTTTTAAAAGTCATCTGTTTTTCTTAAAACACACTTTTCTCAAAAGAACGTGCAAAAAACTACCTAGACGATTATAATATTAATTTATTTACACCTTTAACTAAAGACTAACTTTATTTTACAGTACTAAAAAATATAAACTTTTTATATTCTTGGTCATATAAGGTTAAAGATAAATTATTTTTAAACATAAATACCAATTTTTTGATTACTGCACTATGGGAGTTCCTTATTTTTTTTCATTTTTCGCATATTTTTGAAGTTAGGTTTTATAGTAAAAAAATATTATTGCAGTAAAAATTATTATTTTTAATCTATGATATTACAGGCTATCATGCGTAAACACGAGTTATTTTCATTATGTTTTAAGCAAAAAGTAAGCATTACTTTTAGAAAATCCAGTTAATCCTTAAATTTACTTTGAAACACATCTCTAGGACAATAGTGAATTTTAAGATATTTTTAAATTTGTTGTTTACATTTTTCGTTCTTATTGGCAGTTCGATGAGGGACGAATATACGTGCAAATGTTTTAAAAATGCCTAAAAATTTTATTTACGTATTTATATTTTTCTTTTAATGGTTGTCTCATTGTATATTTCCAATAAGTATCTGTCTCTCCCTGTTATACTCTAATGTTTACATAAGCCAAATCGTACAAAAATGGCGTATTGCTGCCATATCTGGGCTGGAGGTGCCCATCCCTTACTTGCTTCTCTTGATAGAGTGCAAAAGTGTCTACCTAGCTTTGTAGGTGATTAATTCATTTCCGCCCTACAGCCCCATTCTCATAGACGAAACGTTACCAGCCTTTTGATGCTCCATCTCTATTTCCATGGCATGATTCTAACGATCTACATTATTTGGTTCCACACTCCTGACTTTTACACCTGAGACCCGCTATGTCACGTACACACAAATGAATCATCTAATTCCCTTCGTATTCCATTAGTAAGGACGGGGCCGGCGTGTATGTGTTAAGACAGATAGTGACGAGCTGGCAAACGGACTGGAGCAGCCGCTGAAAAGAATTTCATCTGTTGTTCCTACCCTTCGACACCTAAAGAAACCCAGAGAAAGAGAGAGTCGAAAGAATTACTGCTATCAAGAAATACTTACACACTTACATACACATTATAAAAGACTTTTCTCTCTCTCTCTATATATATATATATATATATATATATATATTGCGTATATTTGATATATATTTTCATTCAAACAAATTTTGTTAAATAATATTTAGACATATGTCGATTCATTTTCGTTGTGATCCTTTCAACTTCGCGGATTAATTTTTTGGTAGCCTTAGAAAAGTGAGTAAGAAAAATACCAAAATTTTCTTTCGAACAGTTTTTATTTTCCCAAGTACTTTCAATTTCATCTGAGACCATTTTCTGGGGAATAAATTGTCTGTGAGTAGGCATATGTATATGTATTTATGTGAATTTAAAACATTTCAACTTTTCGTTTTTTGACTGCTTATGTAGCGTTCAAACATCACGTGTACTTTTGTTTTTTCCAGTATAACGGAAGTAACTTTTTTGTTTTTGCTCATACGTATATAATTTTTTTGTTTTTGATATGTCTAAATTATTTAACCAAACTTGTTTGAAATATATATATATATATATATATATATATATATATATATATATATATATAATTATTTATTTAAAAATATGATTCCAAATAGCTACATAAGAGGTCCCATGTTTCAAAACAAGAGCCGAAAACTTCAATATACGTATACGTTTTAGACACCCCCACCTTTCCCCGACTTGACATCTTGAAAGTATCTCTATACCGCTACTTATCATTAACACCCTACACTCGCCTACCCAATTTAAACAATTCGCCCTTGCTGTTACCATGGAGATTTTGATTTCAATTTTTAAAACAAGTAAATTTCAGATATACGTTATTCCAACAAAAATTTCGCTTGAAGATGGAACGGAGCCCATTTTAATTTAAACTCAATTTAATTTAAAGGATTATATTGAAGTTTTCGGCTCTTGTTTTGAAACATGAGACCTCTTATGTAGCGATTTGGAATCATATTTTTAAATAAATAATTATATTTATGCTCTACTTTTGTATCGAGCACTATTTTTTAAAAATAATAACTAAAATACTAAGGGACTTTGGATTATTTACCTAACCGGTTCCTTCCTATTTTCTATATATTTTCACATATTGGCTCCCTAATTAATGTCGAGCACTCTAAACCTTTATTTTTAAAATACTCCTTTAAAAATATGGAAAAAATTAATTTCGGGATTTCTCTCAAAAATATTCCACTAACAAACAAACGGAATTATTTTGTTAAGCTTTTACAAAAAACAGAGGAATTAATTAGAAGGATGAGATGGAAGGCATACTTCTATTTTCGTGGGAATAACTCTACCGATAAAGAACGCGAAGTTTACGGCTTTAAAAGTAAAAAAGTTGCACCATTCAACAAACAGCTATATGAATTTGAAAAAGACCTACTCAACATTATCAACAACATCTCCTTTCAAAAAAATAAAAACCATTTCCAAAAACATCTAGATCAAATAGTTAAAAGCATTAATGATTGTGACAAAATATTAGTTAAGTCCGACAAAACCGGCAACTTCTACAAATTGGCTGTCGACGACTACAACAACTTAATTAAAAAAAACTTAACCAGGACTTATAAAAAAAGCTTGCAACAACAACATTAATATGGTTGATAGCATAAACAAAACTAGTAAAAAAATAACTGATAAATTAAAATGAAAATCAGCGATAGAGTAGGTAAACTTACTGAAAAAGAATGTTATATAACTCTTAAGGATCATAAGCCTGACTTTTTTAGAACACCCTGCGACCAGAATAATTAACCCTACCCGACCCGACATAGGAAAGATCAGCAAAAGGATCCTGGAAAAAAATTACCTGCCAAAAAAAAACAACTGGAATTAAAATTATGGATCAACATTAAAGATGTTATCAATTGGTTTAACTATATTGATGATAAACGGAATTGCACCCTTATACAGTTCGATATCGTGGATTACTACCCATCAATTTCGAAGGATATATTTATGACTGCCCTGGACTTTGCTGCTGTGTATTCTAACCTAACAAAGGAAGAAATGGATATAATCCTCAGCGCAAAGAAATCGGTCCTCGTTCATAATGGGGACCAATGGATAAAAAACAATAACGACCTGTTTGACATCACTATGGGATCGTTAGACTCTGCAGAGTCTTCTGACCTCGTTGGTCTCCTTATACTGTACAACTTAACGGCACACCGCGAAATTGATATTAAGGACATCGGGCTGTATAGAGATGACGGGCTCATGGTGGTGAGGAGTTCTACTAGTTTTAAGATTGAAAAATCAGAAAAATTATATTTAGTGAATTTAAAAAACTAAACTTAAAGATTACTGTCTCTTCTAATTTGAAAAGGGTTAACTTCCTCGACGTAACTCTAGACTTACCAGGCAACACATACCAACCTTATAGAAAACCAAATGCTAACCCTTTATACATACACCCGAAGTCAAACCATCCTCCATCAATAATTAAACATATACCCTCATCAATAGAAAATAGAATTAGCATTAACTCCGCAAACAAGGAAATATTCCAACAACACAATAGCTTCTATAATACTGCCCTAAAAAAATAGTGGTTATAAAAATGCTAACATTAACTATAGAGAAAATTACACTGGCCATAGAAACAAAAACAGGAAAAGAAATATCATTTGGTACACCCCTCCGTTCAACCAAAGGGTTAGTATTAAACTAGGACAGAAATTCTTAGCTCTAATTGATAAACACTTCCCCACCAATAGTAAGCTTAGTAATATATTCAATAAGAACACCCTAAAATTGAGTTACAGCTGCTCTGATAATCTTGAACGTATAATAAAAAAACACAATAATAAGATCTTGAACAAACCCCCATGCCAAAACAGTATTAATAAAAACTCTGCACTTAAACCAGACGATAAAAGGGAAAAATTATGTAACTGTAGAAACCTAGAAGACTGCCCATTAGAAAATAAATGTTGTATTAATTCTGTGGTATACCAATGTACTATTTCATCCACAGAGAGCCCTAGCACTAATATGATATACATTGGGTCCACGAAGAATAATTTTAAAGATAGATGGAGGCAGCATAAGTGCTCCTTTAATAATATAAACAAAAGAAATCAGACTTCACTATCAAAATATTTTTGGCACCTGAAGGAAACAAATAGAACACCAAAAGTTAAATGGAAAATCATTGATAAGGCTAGAACATATAAAGCTTGGGATGACCCATGCCCTTTGTGCCTCCATGAAAAATTACACATTATTAAACTTCTAAATAATAATAATCTATTAAATAATAGACACGAGTTAACGGTTTTTTGTAGGCATCATCAGATTTTTGGTTTGAATCATTAGTTAAAAAAAAAAAAAAAAAAAAATTATAATAACTTGTTTAACAAATAGCCCAATCTTCAGATTCATAGTAGGAATAATTAACTACAAACATGCATACAACATAACACCCTTCATAATCCATAGCCCAAATAAGTAGTTTAAATACCTTACATAATAGATAACCCTTTATAAGTCGTCAAAAAACAAACGTTACGAAAGTTTTTTTTTTTTTTTTATATGCACAATTCCCTTTCATAATAAAATAAAATAAAATAAATAAATAAATCTCCATAGACAAACAAACTAGACGAAGGTTAATACATCTTCCGTTTCATTTTAGACACCCCCACCTTTCCCCGACTTGACATCTTGAAAGTATCTCTATACCGCTACTTATTATTAACACCCTACACTCGCCTACCCAATTTAAACAATTCGCCCTTGCTGTTACCATGGAGATTTTGATTTCAATTTTTAAAACAAGTAAATTTCAGATATACGTTATTCCAAAAAAAATTTCGCTTGAAGATGGAACGGAGCCCATTTTAATTTAAACTCAATTTAATTTAAAGGATTATATTGAAGTTTTCGGCTCTTGTTTTGAAACATGAGACCTCTTATGTAGCGATTTGGAATCATATTTTTAAATAAATAATTATATTTATGCTCTACTTTTGTATCGAGCACTATTTTTTTAAAATAATAACTAAAATACTAAGGGACTTTGGATTATTTACCTAACCGGTTCCTTCCTATTTTCTATATATTTTCACACACTTTCCTTATACTGGAAGTCTTTAAACCCTTATATATATATATATATATATATATATATATATATATATATATATATATATGGTAAGGATTTAAAGACTTTCAACTTTCTGATAGGAACTTATGAACTCTTTGAATATTATTGTATATTTTAATTTTTTAACTTGAGAGATATAAATTTTTATCAGTACATGCAATATATATCTTCGTATTAATTATCTTTGCATGCAATTTAAAGGCCATAAATTGGTGCATATTTAGATTAAGGACGTTATCCAAAGATAACCAGCTGTAAACAAGTAAACCCCTATTTTGGTGACTTCCACATCTCCACACTAACATACAACCACTTTAGTTCTTCGATTCCCACATTAGTAAACTCCAATGTTCCTGACGCATATACAAACACATAAAAAGTACAATGTCCGACAGTGAAGTAAAACCGGTATCTTCCGAGCAAACCAGTTCCATACAGGCAATGAAACTACCTGCATTCATCGAACCCAACGTGTTAGCGTGGTTTTCCATAATAGAAGTCCAATTTAACATCACAGGCATAACGCAAACAAAACAAATTTTACCACATATTGGCTTCTCTACCTCTTCTCGGGAAACTGCAACAAACCACTTACGAGATACTGAAGGAAGCCGTCATCGCCTCATATGAAAAATTCAAACTAGAGATGCTGGACATATTGATGTCAATCTCAGTCATCACAGGGTGTCCGCTCATATATTGAAAAGAATTGATGTCTCTAGCAAGTCGGATTTGTGTTGGTGATGATATAGTTCGACATAAATTCATACAGGCACTACCAGCATCGATCAAATCAGTTTTAGTAGCTCAAATCGACCTTGACACAAATCGATTGGGTAAATTGGCAGACGCTCTTCTTTATTTTAAACCACAAGAGAGTACCCAACACTTCCAAGTATTCCAAATATAAGAAATAAACAAGACCAAAGTTCCGTCTCCGAAGAATATCGACTGTCCACTCAGTGTCCGACCATTCAATAAGGATCAAAAACCAAATATCCGTAGGACACATTTATACTTTGAGGATCGCGCGAAGTTCTGAAAGTCATGGTACAAGTAGCCGGATAAAAAATGTTAAAATACAGCCTTGTTTCAGTGGTGTAGTGATCTACCCTACGAATGTCTCCGTTGTATCAGCTAAAGACCAAAAGATCGAATGTGCAGGACAAGTCAAATTAAAGTTGGTTGTTACACAGCCTCAGATGCAAATTCACCTGGATTTTGTGATTGCAAATACCGTAAAACCTCTCTACGGTTATGATTTCTTGAATCATTTCCGTCTCATGATTGACTGCTCTAATAATAGACTTGTCAATACAACAACTAATAGACAGTCATTACAACACCTTTTGGTTAGTTCGAGTACAACTTTCGGACTACAGAAGACATCAAGTACATTTCAGCGGATGATCGATAACATCTTCGGAGATTTCAGTTTTACGTTTATATACATCAATGACATCCTCAACTTTTAAGAGGATGAAGAAACTCATTCCACGGATCTCTACCAAACCTTACAAAAACTTAGAGAGTACGATCTAAAAGTTTCTCTTTCGAAGTGTTTGAGAATTTCTAGTGATGGCATTAAAAACAAAACTAGGAAACTTGCTGAATTAAATGAATTTCCACCTCCCAAACGACTCCACGTCATTGCGTCGGTTCTTTGGAATGGCCAATTTCCATAGCAAACTGATTCCACGTTTTAACAATAAAATATTGCCACTCACAGAATGCACACGTGCGAACCCAACATCGAAAGACTTAACACTAAAAAAAAGGAGATTGAGACTTTCAAAAATATAAAGGAGATTTTGTGAAGCAATAAAGTATTACCACTAAGAGAATGCATACGTTTGAACCCAACATCCAAAGACTTAACACTAAAACAAAAGGAGATTGAGTCTTTCAAAAATATACACGAGACTTTGTTAAGCAATAATGTATTATCACTAACAGAATGCATACGTGTGACCCCAACATCGAAAGACATAACACTAAATATAAGGACATTTAGTCTTTCAAAAATATAAAGGAGACTTTATGAAGCAATAAAGTATTATCACTAACAGAATGCATACGTGTGAACCCAACATCGAAAGCCTTAACACTAAAAATATGAGATTGAGTCTTTCAAAAATATAAAGGAGACTACCCCAACTCAAAATCTAATAACTTTCAATTTGTTAGACACAGTTTTAGTTATGTTACCGGTGCAGCATTACATCAAATGGTAGACGTCCAAACGATTCCTGTTGTTTTTGTTTTTTTGTCACTGACGCGAAAAAAATATTCTACCTTCGACAGGGAATTACTAGCTGCGTACCTAGTAGTCTTGAATTTTAAACATCAAATAGAAGGCAGGAATATTTTATTATTAACTGACCACAAACTTCTTTGAAATGGTTTTACGAGCAAAACTCCACTGAAATCTGACAGACATCATCACTCTTTTATAAGTGAATATGTTCCCGATATTTCACATATAAAAGGTGATCAGAATATAACAGGTAACTGCTTATCTCGGCCATCTAATGCAGTTACTATCGATGTATACGATTTGCAGAAGTTGGTGAAACACCAAGCTACTGATGAAGAAGTGTTCGTGATCAGCTGAAGCCATATCCTGTAAATGAGCATCAAAATATCCTGTGCGACACAGGAAACCAGTATATGGCAGTCTGCATACTCTTTCAAACCCCGGAATATCAGCTTCATTAAAAATGATCAAATCAAGATATTAATGGCTCAAAATCAATAAAAAAAAACATGGTGCAAAGAATGTCAGCATTGTCAGGAAATAAAGATAACTAAACACACAAAAAGTAAAGTTCAGTCATTTGAATTGCCTTCTAGTCGTTTTCAGTCAGTGCACCTCGATATCGTGGGTCCCTTTAGACCAGTTAAAAACCTTACTAACCCCCATTTCTCACCTTATCGATATTTAACATGTATCGATAGAAGTACTCGATGGATAGAAGCGTATCCCTTGACGGAAATTTCAGCAAAATCAAATTTAACAGTTTTCGTCAGCACGTGGATATCTAAATTCGCAGTCTCCCTCCATGTCTTTACAGCCAGGAGTAGTCAGTTCGAATCGGAATCGTTTTCAGAACTCTCGTAGATTATAGGTTTCTATTAGACATCCTACTGCCCACAAACAAATGGATTAATCGAACGTGCACATTACACCCTAAAATTATTGACAGGAAAGAATCGTGTTTATCAGATCTACGTATTATCCTACTCGGAATCGGAACTCGCCATTTACTGCTGTAACAGCAGTTAATATACAAGATATTAATAGATTCAGACAAAGACAATGCGGACACTCAACAAATTCACAAGTAAAAAAAATTGGCTAAAGAAATGCAGAAATTTGAGTCTGACAAACTATCTAACGGTCATCTGCATTCTTTACTGAATTCGTACTTCCCCAGAGACTTGAAAAATTGTAAGTATGTGTGGCTACGGGCTGACAGGGTGCGAAAAAATCTGGAAGATCCGTACACGGTTCCATTTAAGGTATTAAATCGCAGTCAAAATTATTTCACTGTAAAAATTTCAGATGTGAATAATACCGTGTCAACTGCGTTTCCAGAAATTAAGATCGAGAGAAATTGAACGAAATAACACTCGCGAATTCAAACTGAACTAATTAATAACTAAATTAAAGTTATGGATTCAAACAAAGGAAATTAAATAACACTATAACAGTGAACAAATAACTGTTACAAACTCCTTTTACTAGGGCGTGTAGGGAGACAACAGTTGATTTCCCTTGGATTGAACGCATGGGAGTTCAGCCCCTGTGGAAAGCAGAACTCTTCTTCCTTTTTTTTTTTTGCTTCCGTTTTGGGGAACCGTTATTTCCTTCCTAACCACCAAGGCGTCAACACACGTGGAAAATGGACATGTGCACGGCCTAACGTGGAGAAAAAAAGTAATTTTGATTCACCTAGCTACAGACGGTCAAAGGCCATAAAGCTGGCATGTTATTTCTTTGTTCGTTGTTCTGTTAAACATTCTCGTTTTGTGGAAAGTATGAATAATTATTTGTCTTGGGGCATGTGTAAATCTTTTTAATATGTGTATGTAAGTTGTATTTGCCTTATTAAATGTTTTGTTTGTTACGGGCATGTATCTCGTCTTTCTATATTCACATTCAGTGTTAGCGTATCAATCCTCTTTAAAAGGCCTGAATTCCCATGCACTCACCCAAGAGAAATCAACTGATGTCTTCCTACAAGTGCCCCCTTCATAGACAAGTTCATTAACCTACGCAAGAGGTACTACTAAAATGTAACCAAAATAATACTACATAACGTGTACCGTAAATTACAAAATTAAAGAAAAATGTTCTTGCAATATGAATGAAAGAAGAAGAGTTCCTTTAGGAGGGAGAAATATCCTCCAGGAATGTGTTAAGACAGGTGAGGAGCTGGATAATAAACTGGACCAGTCGCTGAAAAGAATTTCAGCCGCTGACCCTACCCAAAAATTTCTGACACCTAAAAATCCTAGAGAGAGAGAGTCGAAAGAATTATTACTATCAAGAAATACTTACTCACCTACATACATATTAACAAAGACTCTCCACACTCTTTCTTTCTTTTTTCTTTCTTATATATATATATATATATATATATATATATATATATATGAAAATATATTTTGTAGGCACAAAATTTAATAACAGAAATAAAAGTGTGAAGCTTAATATTACTAGACATATTAAAAACGAAGCAACCGGTTTCGCTCCCGCTCATCAGGCCTCCACGGGAGATTTAACTTAAATTAAAACACTAGAAAATGTGCAATGAGAAGGAAAAGGGAAAAAAAAAACACAAGAGCTAGAGACAAATAACAGCAAGGCCCAACAAACATTCACGCTGTTTAGACAAGGAAGGTTTGCGGAATCCGATGTAAAGTGCCTCCAGCACATTTAGGTGAAATAACGAGTGTGACCGGGACAACACAGTGAACCGACCAGCGGTATTTATTATGCAAAATTACATAATTATGGTACAAGGCCTAAAAAGGGGGAGGGGTTGAGGCTGGTCGACACAAACTATCGTATACCTAGCTAATCCGATTCACGACCCATTCACTCATTACAATTTCCACATTCACCATAAAAACTCGTCCGTCCCCACCCAATCCTCCATACACCATAATACCGCATCCACTCAAGGGGAACCTACAAAACGCACCCCATGCCATAAAAATTTAATGATAATAAATTGTACTACACAAAAATCTAATAACGAAGAGTGAGAGTGGAGGAAGATGAACCCAATAATAAACTAAGAAGAGGGGGAAGAAGTAGACGTATGAGGGGGTGTAGAAACTGAAGCAAGGGTAGAAGTGCATGGAGAGGGGGATGCAGGGGAGGTGGTGAGGCTCCTAACTTTTGGCACAGAGATAGTTTCCCTAGGGGATGCGGGGACAGAGCTGGACCTGGTTCTTTCCGTAAATTTGTCCATCCTACTTCTCGAGCCGTGTCCTTCTTTGTGTGCAACCTCCTCCTCCTCCCTAGTCCTCTTTAAGGATGAGGCACGAGGTGGAGGCATTTCCTCCACCTCCATCTCTGTATTTTCTTGCTCCTTCTCTCTATTTTCTGATGCTGCTGTTTCGGGGGTTGTTCCCCCTTCCCCGTTGCTTCTCTTGCGGCTGCTTCCCGGGGCTCCGCTGAAGTTCCTTTGGTTTTTGAACCTCTTTGGATTTCTGTTGGTCCTGCTTCCCAGGATTTTCAGCCGCTCCTGTGGTGGCCGTTGCTGCTCTAGAGACTGCTGTTTTGCGGGGAAGGGCCCCTTTTTCCTTCCTTTCACCACCGTCCACTCTCCGTCAGATGCCTTCTCCGACGTTTTTTGTGTTACTGTCAGCAGCCGATGCCACGGTTTTTGTCGTCATTGCTGTAGCGGTTGTTTTGGTCGTCGCTGTTGTTAGCTTCACCACCGTCCATTCCCTGTCAGACGCCTTCTCCGCAGTTGTAGGCGTAACTGTTGCTGCCTCAGCTCTTGCTGCCACAGTTTTCCTAGCTGTTGTAGTCGTTGTTGTGGTTGCTGCCGTCGTCGCTGTTGTTGGGTGGGGTGGAGGCTTCGAAGTCTTACCTGGGCACACTTTGGACATGTGCCCAGACATTCCACAACTCCAACAATATGGCTTTCGTCCCTCCACCACCAGCAACATCCGCCTGTCTCGGAATAACAGGATATTTATAACTTCGCCGAACGATTGTCGTGTTAAACTAACGTATAGGACGATGTCGCCAGTTTCTATTCTTGTCTTGCTTTTGACTGATGCGACTTCTTTAACGGGGCCATAGTTGGCAAAAAAGGCCCCTATCCTTTCGGTAGAAATATCTACAGGCACCCCATGTACCGTGATTTTAGTACGCCGTGTGCCCATATATTCTGTCTGAAGTCGTATGCTTCCGGTTGCCAAGACGCTTCCGGCTATCTGCTTAGCTTGTTGCTCAGTTGCTAGGAGAATGTCCCAAATGGCATTGGTTCTCCTAGCCAAGACTTTCGGTGTGATATCCAGTTTTTAAAGGTTTCTTCCATTGTTTCACTGCTGACTCTAATTAATTTCCTACCTTTTACGTCGGAAGGCAGAAGGGAAATTATTTTTGCGTTCTCGGCATCTACAGCCTCAGGAATTATGAGAAACTCCGTTCCTTTCACATATTGGTCGTACTTCTCCTTTAGTTGACTACAGTACGTCGCATCTTTCTTTGCCTGTTTACCGCCCAGGCTGATTTTTATCCGGTGCCAAATATTCTGGTGTCAATATTTCGGTTAACACTGTTTCCGGCGGGGAATCCTCTGCCATGTGGGCCTCCGCCCACCACGGCCCAAACAAAAGTTCTCTCCATCTCCCCCCTTCACCTCTTTTTCTTTTTTCTTCTTTTTCAAAAACAAAAAATCAAACCAAAATCAAAAAGAACGTGGCAAAAATAAAATGAAAAGCACGTAAAAACTGAAATAAACAAATCAAACTAAAACAGTAATAAAACCATAAACGGGGGAGGGTAAATACAACAAAGAAATAAGCAGAAAAGAATGCAGAACTGAAAAACAAATACGTACAAACAAAGAAGGAGGAAAAACCAAAAATTCAAAAGTTCGCAAAAAGGAATTCAAAATAAATCAAACCGTAACCGTTCGCTTTCAACTTTAGCATGAGCAACGTAAAAAAAAAAAATCAACACGACTCGTCAGTGAACCAATCAGCACTGTATTTATTGTATAAAAATACAATTATGGCACAAGGACGAAAAAGGAGAGGGGTTGAGGCTGGTCTTAACTAACTATCCTATACCTAGCTAATCCGATTCACAACCCATTCATACATTACAATTTCCACATTCACCACAAGAACTCGTCCGTCACCACTCAATCCTCCATACCACATTTTCTGTAGGGAGACCTATAAAGACGCACCCCATACCATAAAAATTTAATGATCATAATAATACAAAAAATCTAATAATGAAGAATGAAAGGGGAGGGAGATGAACCCAATGACAAACTAAAATATTAGCACAAGCAAACTGAACATAACTGATGTTAGTAGAGCTCGTCCAACCCTCAAAACAGAGAAGCTGCTGTATTCTGCCCATTGGACAAAATCAAGAGGGGAATGGGAAAAGTGAAAATATAGACGAACATGGGGAATAAAAAGCTGACCCAGTCGAGATCAAAAAGTGGGGCCAAAACAAACTGGGGAGGTTGGGAATCTCAAGCTGGATTATACCCAAAAAAGTGGCCAGAAACAGACCGGGAACAACACTTACATTAACTAGGTACACAAAGCTTGTCTAACCTAACCAAGGGAGGGCTCCACAGGAAACCACCCCGATGTGACGTAGGTTGAGCTAGAAGAGAAAATCAAGGCTAGCCCCGTTCAAACGAACCAAGCTTGCCTCAGTCACCTACCTTTCGCTGAAGACTGTCGAATGCAAGCGTTTTCTATCAGTTCTAATCTTCATCTTGAGCTGATGCTCAAATAATTGGATCAGATCCTGATGAGAATGACGGATGCCTCGCAAGACATCCTCCTGTCGCGTCGTCCAAACCACCATTAGGGTCGTAGACAGCAGCGTCAGAAACACCATTTGCTTCACCCCAGAATACGGAGGCGACACATTGTCACACGCGTATGCGCGATCAATGGGCACGAGCTTTGAGGGAACGAGACGAGCCGTCGGCTCGCCGTCATGGTCTCATAAGGGGCGGACCTGAGGACAATGGTAGAAGGCGTGCGAAACCAAGGTCACATCGTTAACAATCTGGCAAATCCGCCAAGCCCCATATGAAGGCCTTGTCTTTGAGAGGCAGTCGATTCCGGGCCAATCGCCAGGTAAGCGAAAACTCAAGGTTACTGAGGTAATCCGTCGCTGGCGCCCAAGACCAGTAAGAGCGAAACTCCTCCTCCGACAAGTCGAGTTGCTCACCTAGGGTATCCTTCGTGACCTCCTCCACTAAAAGACGATAGAAGACTTTCCTAGGCCAAGAAAGATCACTGGACCGTGGAACGGCCAACAAGGCCGACTGACACTCACGAAGGAAAACCTATTGATCTCGGGGTTTACGACGACGCTCAACCCGTAAGATGTCCCCACAATCACCTCCATAATCGGATCTCCACGTGTCAACGCGCGGCGTAGGAAAGCCAAACTCGAGGCACGTTTGTGGCTCGCCAAGTTTGGTATTTCCAGCCACCTCCCATGACACTGACGTTGTGCACAGACTCGTCTGTCGACTCGATTCCCGCGTCCCCTCCATAAAATGGAGGACAGCGAGCGCCTTCCTATGGTCATCACAAAGAGGAAGTGCGGAAAATCGATAAAGGACAAGAGGGAAAATGTATGTAGCACACACGTGATCACGGACAACCTCCGTCGATGCCAAATCTGGCCGGCAGCATCGACCTTTGCGCGTACAGACCAATTTTTCTCCAGCTGGAGGTCAGGTCCAAACCACACTCCAAGAATGCGGACAGGACCGTCCGTCCAAAGTGACTGTAAACGCTCCTGCAGGATCTTAGCCCAAATCTTTAACTCTGTGTTTAGCAGAGTTATGGGCCTGTAATCGTCTAAGTGCCCCACAACACCCTTGCTCTTTTTCAACAGCGTGATCACAAACCTGGAGAACCGGTCGTGGGCGGACCCCTGCCGGAACCAATTGTTGAACGCTGGAATCAAAATCGGGACAAACATGTGCGACAGCCTCAAGTACAATTCATAGGGCAAACCATCTAGACCGAGCGACTTGCCTCTGCCGACCTTCTTCAATGCCGCGTAGACCTCGCTTTCCGTGATCTCTCCCTCGCAGATGCCTTTTCAGTCGGCGAAAGCCGAGGAAAGTCTGCCAAATTGCTGCGAAATTCGTCCTCACGAAGACAAGGCTCCTTGATAAAACGGCTCTCGAAATGCCGCTGAAACGCCTCGTACATGTCGTCAAGGGCCCGAAGAGTATGCCACTTCGGGGTTTTGACTGCAGGAATGTAACGATTGCCACCTCGACGGACCTCTTCCTTGCGCAATTCCGCGCCCATGTTCACAGCTTCGGAGGACATCTTGCTTAAACTATGTCTAATTACCTGGCCCATGTAGCACTCGCTATTCGAACGCTCTATGGCCTCCCTAGCTAAGGCTATCTCTAGGGGATTCCCCCCAGCCACCGCCCGGGAAAGACTAGCTCTAAGCGTCTTCACCTTCTCAGCTCTATCTAGGACGAGCCGTTTGCTGAAATCCGTGGTGAAAGACCTAATCCTACACTTAAGTCTATCCCACCACTTATTCCCGATACTCGCCCCCACTAGCTCCCGCTGTACTAAGCTAGTTAGCTGCTCCTGGAAGTCCCGCCTGTCCAGTAAAGACAGATTGAATTTCCAGTAACCAGCCATTCTAGTACTATAAGCTGTTTGCTGAAATCCGTCGTGAAAGACCTAATCCTACACTTAAGTCTATCCCACCACTTACGCCTGCCCTCTACAATAATCGGCATCATTTTCTCATGACACTTCAGAATGTTGGGAATGTCTTGGAACGTTTGCCTTGTTAGAGTGATATGTAAAACAAAATCGTCGGTGGCAATACCCGCTTTACATATTATGGCAGAGACTTCCTCCACAGGCAAAAAGGCGCCCAGTCTGTCCTCGCTAATGTCGACGGGGACTCCATGCACTGTAATTTTCGTCCTTCTAGTCCCCATATACTCTGTTTGCAAACGGGCCGTCTTTGTGTTCAGCGTACTTCCTGCCAACCTTTTGGCTTCCTCTTCTGTTGCCAGAAGAATATCCCATAGTGCATTGGATCTTCTTGCTAAGATTTTTGGTCCTATCTGTAAACTTTTTAGAGCCTTTTCCATTGTTTACCTGCTGACGCCGATAAGCTTCCGCGTTCCAACATCGGTAGTCAGCAGGGAGATGGTTCGGGTTTTAACGGCATCGATTGCCTCTGGTATCGTTAACAACTTGTTGCCGTTAATATATTTATCGTTTTTAATCCTCAGACCGTTGTAATAGTCTGCGTCTTCTTTAGTCCTCTGTTCAGACCAGGCCGTTTTATTCGACGATGCTAAATTTGGCTCTTGCCTTGTTTGTGCCTCCGAACCGTGACGGCGAGGTCAATATAAATAAACGTTTGCCTTTTTTCTTTCTTTTTTTTTCTTTTTTTTTTTTTTTTTTAATAACTAGATAAAGTCTTGCGACTTAGAAGTCGCGGTCAAGTAATAACTCAAAAAATTCAAATTTGACAAAACAAAATAAACGTCAAACGAAATGTACAAAATAAATTTAAAATTGCCAACTTGGCAAAAACAAAACGTCGAAAAAGAAATAAATGTACAAAATAAATTTAAAAGTTAAACTTTTAAATTCATAAACGAAAAATAAACGCAAAAAAAAGGAACGGAAAAATCAAAACTGAAAGTCAAAAATTTCAAAACGTTCACAAAATAACAGAAAGAAAAAACGAAAAATAAAAGGCTTAACTTAATGAAAATCAAAAGTTCTTCCAAATTCTCGCTTGGCAAAACTTTCGCTTGACAAACGTAAAATTAGAATGACCAGTGAACCAGTCAGCACTATAATTAGCAGCACACCCTCTATTATTTAAGAGGTGCTCACATATGGTGGAACCATAGGTATTTGGGACACGTCCATTCAACGACAAGTTGTGATTCCTGATCTTAGTGGGAATATGTTGTTTAATTCTCAAATCAAGGCGTTGAGTGGTTCTCCCCATGTAGTCAGCACCGCAACTACAATTGTATTTGTAAACAATAGAATTAATTTGATGGGGAGGGAGAACATCCTTACACCCAGAACAAAACATAGGCCGGGTTTGAAAAACTATACGAACCTCAGCCGAGAAAAAACAACGATGAACATTAGCTAAAATCTGCCTTATATTATCACACTTGGATCCATTCCAGGGCAATCTAAGATAAACAGGACATTTTTAACAGTAAAAGGTTTGACCTTTCTGAACTTCTCAATCTTGTTCCGGATAACCGAATGAACAGTATCAGGGGGATACAATAAACCACATAGTGTTTCCTTAACAAAATTGATTTCATCGTCTAAGAAAGACTAGATATCACACCGAAAGTCTTGACTAGGAGAACCAATGCCATTTGAGACATTCTCCTAGCCACTGAGCAACAAGCTAAGCAGCTAGCCGGAAGCGTCTTGGCAACCGGAAGCATACTACTTCGGACAGAATATATGGGCACCAGGCTTACTAAAATCACGGTACATGGGGTACCCGTAGATATTTCTACCGACGGGATAGGGGCCTTTTTGCCAACTATGGTCCGTTGAAGAAGTCGCATCAGTCAAAAGCAAAACAAGAATATAAACTGGCGACATCGTCCTATACGTTAGTCTAACACGACAATCGTTCGGCGAAGTTATAAATATCCTGCTATACCGAGACAGGCGGATGTTGCTGGTGGTGGAGGGACGAAAGCCATATTGTTGGAGTTGTGGAGTGTCTGGGCACATGTCCAAAGTGTGCCCAGGTAAGACTTCGAAGCCCCACCCAACAACAGCGACGACGGCAACAACCACAACAACGACTACAACAGCTAGGAAAACTGTGGCAGCAAGAGCTGAGGCAGCAACAGTTACGCCTACAACTGCGGAGAAGGCGTCTGACGGGGAGTGGACGGTGGTGAAGGAAAGGAAAAAGGCGCCCTCCCAGGCAAAACAGCAGTCTTCAGAGCAGCAGCGGCCACCACAGGAGCGGCCGAAAAAACAAAATCCTGGGAAGCAGGACCAACAGAAACCCAAGGAGGTTCAGAAACCAAAGTAGGTTCTGCAGAGCCCCAGGAAGCAACCTCAAGAGAAGCAGCAGTTTTTTTTTTGGGGGGGGGGCAACCCCCCGAAACAGCAGCAGCAGAAATATAGAGAGAAGGGGCAAGAAAATACAGAGGTGGAGAAAATGCCTCCACCTTGTGCCTCATCCATAAAGAGGAGAAGGAGGAGGATGCACACAAAGAAGGACACGGCTCGAGAAGTAGGATGGACAAATTTACGGAAAGAACCAGGTCCAGCTCTGTCCCCGCATCCCCTAGGAAAACTATCAATGTGGAAAAGTCTCTCCACCTCCCCTGTCCGTGATCCATCCCCCTCTCCATGCACTTCTACCCTTGATTCAGTTTCTACACCCCCTCATACGTCTACTTCTTCCCCCTCCCACCAAGAGAAGCAAAAAAAGGCGAAGAGGGGGAAATACTTTTCCGGCCCTGAGGCTATTTGCAGGAAAGAAAGAACTGGATAAGAAGATACCAAGACAAACGAAAGAGGGGCTTGTTGGGGATGCTCATAAAAAAAACTACAGTGGACGGCAAGTCCAGAGAAGATCCCCGCAATTTCCCTGATGTCCCTGCGGTCATCACATGTGTGAGGGACACTGGGTCCTACCTGAGCGTATGCACCCATTTATATGAAGCTAAAGAGGCGTTTCCGAACATAAGGATGTTCGAAGTAAACACTCCTTATTTAAAAAAAATAAGACAATTCTGTGCTGGGAGGGTCCCTGTCATACTCCATCCCTCCTTATATAGGGCGGTTAAATTAACCTACCCCATGGACGTCGGCGGTATTGTTCTAGAAGGACGAATGACGTCGGAACTAGGTGTGGGGAGCCTAGGACAATCCGTCGGGGTCTTGACTGACGCAGATTTCCGGCCCGTGTGTGAGTAGGTCTTTTTCTTTTCTATTTTTCTTTTTCCGGCCTAATCGATGACTCTCAAGTTAGCCACCCTGAATGTGAAGGGTTTGAGGGATCGGAGTAAGACAGCCACCTTCTCCGGGATCTCTTGTCGATCGAAGAGACCCACTTTGCAGCGTCAATGCGTGTGTGCTGGAGAGCGACTTTGTCGTTTATTCAGCATATTGGTACCGGCATGCCAGAGAAGTTTCTTTGCTGGTGAAGCGGACTCTTGATGCCATGGTGGACCTTATGCATACCGATGCCTAGGGCCGGTTGATTGTGGCCGACATTGCCGTGAAAAGTGGTTCGTTCCGAGACGACTCGGAACGAACCACTTTTGTCTATGCGCTCAACGACCAGGAGGAGCGGGTCTCGTTTTTTCGGTGGTTGGGGCCGTTCCTAGTGGATTCAACGCCCTTAGTTCTAATGGGGTACTGGAATGCCATCCTGGACCCCAAGTTAGGTCGGGGGCAGGATGCTAGCGGGAGGAAGGGCGATCGTAGCCGCGTTGATCTGATCAACGATTTTGGTCTCGTTGATAGCTACCGGGTCGACCACCCCGGGGGGAAAATGTGGACGTGCGCTCCTAGCTGGCCTTATGACAAGGTGGCTATCTACCTTGACAGAATGTTAGTCAGAAGAGTCAACATAGATTTGTTAGAGTATCCCACGTTCCATTGGGTAGGCTATACGGACCACAAACTCGTTTGTGCCCGTATGGCGTTAGGTCATAGGACTAGAATGGCTGGTTACTGGAAGTTCAATCTGTCTTTACTGGACAGGCGGGACTTCCAGGAGCAGCTAACTAGCTTAGTAAAGCGGGAGCTAGTGGGGGCAAGTATCGGGAATAAGTGGTGGGATAGACTTAAGTGTAGGATTAGGTCTTTCACCACGGATTTCAGCAAAGAGATAGAGCTGAGAAGGTGAAGACGCTTAGAGCTAGTCTTTCCCGGGCGGTGGCTGGGGGGAATCCCCTAGAGATAGCCTTAGCTAGGGAGGCCATGGAGCGTTCGAATAGCGAGCGCTACATGGGCCAGGTAATTAGACATAGTTTAAGCAAGATGTCCGCCGAAGCTGTGAACATGGGCGCGGAATTGCGCAAGGAAGAGGTCCGTCGAGGTGGCAATCGTTACATTCCTGCAGTCAAAACCCCGGAGTGGCATACTCTTCGGGCCCCTGACGACATGTGCGAGGCGTTTCGGTGGCATTTCGAGAGCCGTTTTACCAAGGAGCCTTGTCTTCGCGAGGACGAATTTCGCAGCTATTTGGCTGACTTTCCTCGGCTTTCACCGACTGAAGCAGCTAGCTGCGAGGGAGAGATCACGGAAGGCGAGGTCTACGCGGCATTGAAGAAGGTCGGCAGAGCAAGTGCTGTGGTACAGGTGAACGGGAAGCTGTCGTGCGCTTTTGCCCTGTCTTGGTCGATCCGCAGGGGGTTGACCGCTCTCGCTCATACTTTATGCTTTGGCGTTGGAGCCTCTCCTTCGCCGGCTGAGGGACAGGGCGTGCAGTCCGGCCCTACACAGAATCGCCGTTCCTGGAGGAACTTGAGCCATGGTTTCTGCGTACGCAGATGACGTATCTGCTTTCGTGTCGTCCCGCAGCGATATTGAGGCGGTACTGAAGACGCTTTATCAGTACGTAAAGGTGACAGGGGCCAAGATTAACCCCGACAAGTCGTCCGGCTTGCGGTTAGGTGCCTGGAAGGGGGTCAATCTTCCGAGGCGCTTCGCTTGGACGGACGGTACTGTCCGCATTCTTGGATTGTGGTTTGGACACGACCTCCAGCCGGAGAAAAATTGGTCTGAAGTACGAGCAAAGGTCAATGCTGACTGTCAGACTTGGCGTCGACGGAGGTTGTCCGTGAAGGGCACGGCGGAGACCTGTGCCACTTACGTTTTCCCGATCTCCTTTATCGATTGTCCGTACATCCTCTCTGTGACGACCATAGGAAGGCGCTCGAACGCTTGCTATCCTCCATTTTATGGCGGGGACGCGGGAATCGGGTCGGCAGACGAGTCTGTGCACGATATGTCATGATGGGGGGCTGGGAATGCCACCCTTGGAGAGCCACAAACGTGCCTCGAGGTTGGCTTTCCTACGCCGCGGGTTGACACGTTTAGATTCGATTATGGAGGAGATTGTGAGGGACGCGTTCCCTCGCTTTTCTATATTACCCCCCCCCCATCTTGCGGGTTGAGCGCCTTCGTAAATCCCGGGATCAATTGGTTTTCCTTCGCGAGTGTCGGTCGGCCTTGTTGGCCGTTCCTCGGTCCAGTGATCTTTCTTGGCCTAGAAAGGTATTCTATTGTCTTTTAGTGGTAGGGGTCGCGAAGGATTCCCTACGTGAACAGCTCGACTTGTCGGAGGAGGAGTTTAGCTTTTACTGGTCTTGGGCGCCAGCGGCGGATTACCTCAGTAACCCTGAATTTTCGCTTACCTGGCGATTGGCTGCTTCTCAATGCCTTCATATGGGGCTTGGCGGATTTGCCAGACTGTGAACGGTCTGACCTTGGTTTTGAAGAAACGGTTTCGTACGCCTTCTACCATTGTCCCCGGGTCCGCCCCTTATGGGACCATGTCGGTGAGTTGACGGCTCGTCTCGCTCCCGCAAAGCTCGTCCCCATTAATCGCGCATACACGTGTGACAATGTGTCGCCTCCGTATTCTGGGGTGAAGCAAATGGTGTTTCTGACGCTGCTGGCCACGGCCCAAATGGTGGTTTGGACGACGCGACAGGAGGATGTCTTGCGAGGCATCCGTCATTCTCATCAGGATCTGATCCAATTACTTGAGCATCAAGATGAAGATTAGAACTGATAGAAAGCGCTTGCATTCGACAGTCTTCAGCGAAAGGTGGGTGACTGAGGCAAGCTTGGTTCGTTTGAACGGGGCTAGCCTTGATTTTCTCTTCTAACTCAACCTACGTCACATCGGGGTGGTTTCCTGTGGAGCCCTCCCTTGGTTAGGTTAGACAAGCTTTGTGTACCTAGTTAATGTGAGTAAGTGTTGTTCCCGGTCTGTTTCTGGCCACTTTTTTAGGTATAATCCAGCTTGAGATTCCCAACCTCCCCAGTTTGTTTTGGCCCCACTTTTTGATCTCGACTGGGTCAGCTTTTTATTCCCCATGTTCGTCTATATTTTCACTTTTCCCATTCCCCTCTTGATTTTGTCCAATGGGCAGAATACAGCAGCTTCTCTGTTTTGAGGGTTGGACGAGCTCTACTAACATCAGTTATGTTCAGTTTGCTTGTGCTAATATTTTAGTTTGTCATTGGGTTCATCTCCCTCCCCTTTCATTCTTCATTATTAGATTTTTTGTATTATTATGATCATTAAATTTTTATGGTATGGGGTGCGTCTTTATAGGTCTCCCTACAGAAAATGTGGTATGGAGGATTGAGTGGTGACGGACGAGTTCTTGTGGTGAATGTGGAAATTGTAATGTATGAATGGGTTGTGAATCGGATTAGCTATGTATAGGATAGTTAGTTAAGACAAGCCTCAACCCCTCTCCTTTTTCGTCGTTGTGCCATAATTGTATTTTTTTATACAATAAATACAGTGCTGATTGGTTCACTGACGAGTCGTGTTGATTTTTTTTTTTTACGTTGCTCATGCTAAAGCTGAAAGCGAACGTTTACGGTTTGATTTATTTTGAATTCCTTTTTGCGAACTTTTGAATTTTTGGTTTTTCCTCCTTCTTTGTTTGTACGTATTTGTTTTTCAGTTCTGCATTCTTTTCTGCTTATTTCTTTGTTGTATTTACCCTCCCCCGTTTATGGTTTTATTACTGTTTTAGTTTGATTTGTTTATTTCAGTTTTTACGTGCTTTTCATTTTATTTTTGCCACGTTCTTCTTTGAATTGTTTTTGTTTTAATTTTTTGTTTAAAAAAAAAAGAGAAAAAAGAAATAAAGCCGTGGTGGGCATTTCCGCCCACATGGCAGAAAATTCACCGCCGGAAACAGTGTCAACCGAAAATTTGACACCATGAAATTTGGCACCGGATAAAAAATCAGCCTGGTCGGAAAACAGGCCACCAAAGAAAGATGCGGCGTACTATAGCCAACTGAAAGAGAAGTACGACCAATATGTGAAAGGAACGGACTTCCTCACAATTCCTGAGGCTTTAGATGCCGTGAACGCTAAAATAATTTCCCCTCTGACTTCCGACGTAAAAGGTAGGAAATTAATTGGAGTCAGCAGGGGAACAATGGAAGAAACATTAAAAAATCTTGTTGCGGCCGTCATTAGCCGCTCCTTAGAAAAACGTTTCCGCGGTCGATCCGCCTTGGAAGACGTATCACCTCTCTGACCAGCTTCGCCAAGTGTTACACTTCGGCACTATCCCGTCTCCGCGGTTGATCCGCCCTGGAAGTCGTATCACTATTCTGTCTCGGCCCTGTTTAGGGACTCAGCCTTCGTCAAGTGTTACACTTCGGCGCGATCCCGCCTCCGTGGTTGATCCGCCCTGTAAGTTGTATCAATATTCTGACTCGGCCCTGTTTAGGGACTTCGCCTTCATCAAGTGTTACGCTTCGGCGCGATAGTCGTATCACTACTCTGACTCGGCCTACGCCTACGTGGTTGATCCGCCCTGGACGTATTCTGACTCGGCCCTGTTTAGTGTTACACTTCGGCGCGATCCCGTCTCCGCGGTTGATTCGCCCTGGAAGTCGTATCACTCGGCCCTGTTTAGGAACTCCGTCCTCGTCAAGTTCTACACTTCGGCGTGAACCAGTGATACCGGACCCGACACCGATACAAACATTTTTCTCCAGAGTACACTCTTGTACATTATGGATAAATAAAATCAACGTTATTGCTTCTTAAACCTTTGCCTTTGTCCCCTCATTGTTTTAGCTGTTCACACATTTCTTCGTAAAGCTTACGAGGCGACATCCTTATCGGCCCCGCAACAAGTGGTGACTTCCTGACGTGAGACATCTAAGCGATGATAGAGTCGGTCAAAAGTGATTCTTCAGAGATGATGGCCGCGATCATACCGCTACCTGCATACCACCATAATGCAAAGAACTGGTTCTTGCAGGTAGAATCGATCTTTTCCATGTTACGCATCACTTCACAGCGAGCCAGATTCGCAAATGTAATGCAGAAACACCCATCCGATATGATGGATGAAATTTCTGATGTTCTCTCCGATTTCCGCGAACATGAACCGTACGATCACTTAAAGGAAGCGATCCTCAAGCGTACTGTGCGGAAAAGGAGGACATTATTCAAGAGATTCTACGGAACGTCACCAGAGGTAACAAGACGTCATCCCAGCTTCTCAGGTATATGAGGAACCAGCTGGGAAAGTACAATGTGCCAGAAAAGGTTCTTCGAGGCTTATGGGTGGAGCGTTTGCCCAAATCAGTCGCTCAGATTATCGCCCCAATAACGAGAGCCACGCCTCTGTATGATTTGGTAGAATCTGCAGACCTGGTTTTTGTGCAGTTTGACCACGGCGAGAACGCAGTTCACACCCCCGACACAGCAAAGCACGAACGCTACAAGCTGAGTGAGACAGAACGGGCGTTCGCCGACCTGCAAAGATAAATTCGAGAAATCCAGATCTCCCTGCGCCCACGGACAAGGAAACCGACCCCACCTCGATAACGACGGAGACGAACCCCCAGCCGAGAACGGCGAAGCGACCGGGGCATTTGTTGGTTTCATCGCACATTTGGCGATGGAGCCAGGAACTGTAAACCTCCCTGTACACACCCGTCGGCACGGGGAAACGAGTAAACCGGAGAGTGGCGACGACTAACTTATCCGGTACCAACACGCAATGTCTATTCTACGTTTGGGATCGCCAGAACAAACTGAAATTCATCGTAGACACAGGTGCGGCCATCAGTGTGGTACCCTATCAGAACGACTATACCGCTAAGCCCACCCTGCTCAAACTACGAGCTGTGAATGGTTCCGCGATAGACACGTACTTACGTACCCTTACTCTGAATGTCGGCATGCGACGTGATTTCACTTGGACATTCACCGTGGCTAACGTGAAGATACCCATCCTCGGCGCGGATTTCCTGGCGCATTACGCACGTGCGGTCCATATGAACCCTAGGACCCTATCCGACACGACTACGAATCTCCGTGTCTTAGGTACGCCTACACGTCAAAGCTCCACAGGAATCAGCGTCGCAACATGCTATGGTCGCGAGTACTTAGATCTCCTGACACAGTTCACAGATATAACACTGCCACTCCAAGCCACTGCTTCAGGTGACCACCAAACTCAGCACCACATCAGGACTAGAGGTCCTCCTGAACACTCCCTCCCGCGACGACTCGCTCCACATAAACTGGCGTACGCCAAGGAACAATTCGACAAAATGCTGAGTGATGTCATCATTCGTCCTTCCGATAGCCCTTACGCATCGTCACTGTAATTAATGCCTAAACCTGGTGGCAAGGAATTTCGGATAGGCGTCGACTGCCGAAAATTAAATGCATCGACTGTACCAGACCGGTACCCTGTCCCTCAAATTCATGATTTTGCATCCGGACTGGAGGGTGCTCTCATCTTTTCGAAAATCGACCTGACAAAGGCATATATCAGATCCCCGTTGCTGAGGAAGACGTCCCTAAGACGGCAGTCACCACACCGTTTGGCCTATATGAGTTTCTAAAAATGTCATTTGGTCTGCGTAACGCTGCCCAGACATTTCAACGGCTCATAGATGAAGTCCTGCGCGGACTACCGCACGTATTCGCTTATATCGATGACATCTTGGTGGCCAGTAAAGACACCGACTCTCACAGGCAACACCTGCGAGAAGTCTTCCAGCGACTCTCGCACTACGGCCTGAAGTTGATCCTGGACAAGTGCGTTTTCGGGGCGCCCAGTGTCGATTTTCTCGGGCACCACACCGACGCTAACGGCATAGCACCTCTGCCAGACAAGATCCGATCGATCCGGGATTTTCCTACACCGACGTCCATCAAACAATTGCGACGTTTCCTCGGTATGATTCATCCCAAATTGTGCTACTATTCTCCAGCCACTGACGAACCTGCTGCAGAGAAGGAATAAGGAGCTCACGTTGGAGGGAGATGCTCTGCACGCATTACATAGAGCGAAGGCCGCATTGGCAAATTTCACTAGGCGCGTCTTCCTAAACCTTTGCCTTTGTCCCGTCATTGTTTTAGCTGTTCACACCTTTCTTTGTAAAGCTTGCGGGGGCGACATCCTTATCGGCCCCGCAACAAGCGATATCACACCGAAAGTCTTGGCTAAGAGAACCAATGCCATTTGGGACATTCTCCTAGCTACTGAGCAACAAGCTAAGCAGCTAGCCGGAAGCCTCTTGGCAAGCGGACCTTGTGCATACCGATGCCGAGGGCCGGTTGATCGTGGCCGAAATTGCCGTGAAAAGTGGTTCGTTCCGAGGCGTTTGGGTTTATGCGCTCATCGACGAGGAGGAGCGGGTCTCGTTTTTTCGGCGGTTGGGGCCGGGGTTACCTTGGTTGATGTGATCAAAGATTTTGGTCTCGTTGATAGATACCGGGTCGATCACCCCCGGGGGGGATGTGGACGTGGACTCTTAGCTGGTCTTGTGACAAAGTGGTTAGCTACCTTGACAGAATGTTAGTTAGAAGAGCCGAAATAGATCTGTTAGATTGTCTCACGTTCCACTGGGTAGGTTATACGGACCACAAACTCGTTTGTGCCCGTATGGCGTTAGGTCATAGGACTAGAATGGCTGGTTACTGGAAGTTCAATCTGTCTTTACTTGACAGGCGGAACTTCCAGGAGCAACTAACTAACTTAGTGCAGCGGGAGCTAGTGGGGGCAGTTATCGGGAATAAGTGGTGGGATAGACGTAAGAGTAGGATTAGGTCCTTCACCACGGATTTCAGCAAACCGTTCGCCATAGATAGAGTTGAGAAGGTGAAGACGCTTAGAGCTAGTCTTTCCCGGGCGGTGGCTGGGGGATCCGCTAGAGATAGCCTTAGCTAGGGAGGCAATGGAGCGTTCGAATAGCGAGCGCTACATGGGCCAGGTAATTAGACATAGGTTGAGCAAGATGTCCTCCGAAGCTGTGAACATGGGCGCGGAATTGCGCAAGGAAGAGGTCCGTCGAAGTGGCGATCGTTACATTCGTGAAGTCAAAACACCGGAGGGGCATACTCTTCGGGCCACTGACGACATGTGCGAGACGTTTTTGGTGGCATTTTGAGAGCCGGTTTCCTAAGGAGCTTGGTCTCGTTGAGGACGAGTTTTGCAGATATTTGGATGACTTTCCTCGGCTTTTGCCGACTGAAGCGGCGAGCTGCGAGGAAGAGATCACGGAAGGCGAGGGTCTACGCGGTCGGCAGAGGCAAGTCGGCCGGTCTGGATTGTTTGCCCTATGAATTCTACTTGAGGCTATCGCACATCTTTGTCCCGATTTTGATTCCAGTTTTCAACAACTGGTACCGGCAGGGTCCATCCCTGACCAGTTCTCCAGGGATGTAATCACGCTGTTGAAAAGGGGCAAGGGTATGGGGGGGAACTAGATGATTACAGGCCCATAACTCTGCTAAACACAGTGTTAAAGATTTTGGCCAAGATCCTGCAGGAGCGTTTGCTTGTCAGTTGCCGAATCTCTGTTGGGTCCTGAGCAGACTTGTTCTGTGATGAGCCGAACAATTCAGAGCAACCTGCATCTGATCCGCACGATTATAGAGGGTGTAAAAGACGACGATGAGGCCGCGCTGATCAATTTGGATCAGTCCAAGGTATTTGATAGGGTTGACCATCGCTACCTTGCGGCTGTCCTACAGGCCGCCGGATTCGAACCCGACTTTTGCTGCTGGATTAGCCTCCTTTATCTCTCTCCCAGTGCTGTGGTACAGGTGAACGGAAAACTGTCGGACGCTTTTGCGCTGTCTAGGTCGGTTCGCCAGTGTTGTTCACTGTCGACCCTACGCTCTGCTTTGTCTTTGGAGCCTCTCCTTTGCCGGCTAAGGGCGTGCAGTCCGGTCCTACGTGGAATCGCCGTTGCTGGAGTGGCTCGAGCCAGGGTTTCTGCGTACGCCGATGACGTATCTGCTTTCCTGTCATCCCGCAGCGATATTGAAGCGGTACTGAAGGCGCATGATCGGTACGAAAAGGTGACAGGGGCCAAGAATAACCGCGACAAGTCGTCCGGCTTGCGATTAGGTGCCTGGCAGTGGGTCGATCTTCCGGGGTCCTTCGGTTGGACGGACAGTCCTGTCCGCATTCTTGGAGTGTGGTTTGAACACGACCTCCAGCTGGAGAAAAATTGGTCTGAAGTACGAGCAAAGGTCGACGCGGCCGGCCAGACTTGGCATCGACGGAGGTTGTCCGTGAAGTGCAGGGCGGAGGCGTGTGCCACTTACGTTTTCCCGATTCTCTTATCGATTGTCCGTACTTCCTCTCTGTGACGACTATAGGAAGCATGAAAGGCATAGCCAGAGAAATCTTCTGGTGGCCTAATCTTGACAAGGACATCGAAGCTGCTGCGAAAGCATGTGTGATATGTTCCATCACTCAACCGGACCCACCAAAGGCTCCTCTACATCATTGGATGTGGCCGGATAGACTCTGGCGGAGAGCACACGTGGACTATGCAAGACCATTCCAGGGATCAATGTTCCTTGTAGCAGTCGGTGCCCATTCGAAATGGGCAGAGGTAACACCTACATCTAATGCTACAACGACAACAACCGTAGATATCTTAATGACAATGTTCACAAGATATGGTATCGCAGAACTATTAGTTTCAGATAATACATCAACCTTCACATCTGACAAATTTAAACGCTTCTCCACATGTATTAGACACATAAAAATGCTCCATACCATCATGCAGCCAATGGATTACCAGAACGAGTGCTGCACTCACTGAAATCAGCGATGAAATCAGCAAAGTATGAACATGTCACCATCCATACAAAGCTATCCAAATTTCTAATTTCTTGTAGAAATGCTACGACCCAATATCAAAACCAGTGTGTCAGCAAATCAGAGCAGACAGATTTCTTCCCATTCTCAGGCAAACCCACCGTCACTAAAGAAGAGTGACACCATCTTTGCTCGCAACATTTAAGGATCAGCTCCCAAGAAGGTCCAAGATCATGCACAGTAAAAATCATCCCCGGAAACCACTGGAAACGACACTCAGATTAACTAATAGCAAACTCTATACTAACAGTGGAGTAGTATAGCAACACAGGCAAATCTATTTCTACCCCTCCCAGCACCAAGCTCTTTTGGTGACCAGACGACAGTAGTTAGGCCTCCATCACCAGAATCAGTGGTTCCACCTCATAACGCACCACCACTTCCGTCCAAATACATTCCATACAACCAACTACGACAAGGAGTGGCAGACTTAGTGTTGTATCCTTAAAGAGGTTACAATCAGACAAAGGTAGTACTGGAGTGAATGAACAGCAACACGCGCGTAGATGAAAGAAGAGAGATTTATTGTAAAAGAGTATACACTACTGAAAGACAGGGAATCGGCTAGTAATTCCCGAAACAAGCCCTCAGGTATATATCCTGTGCTCACTATATACAGCTACTGATATAGTCAGTCCACATAGGCGATAGGGAGTGTGGGACATTCCATTACAACACCTTCCCCATAGCTAATTCTCCCATGAAATTTTGCTCAATACCTCTTCTTTTTGGTGTCAGGACATAATTGACTTTTTCCTCTTCCTAGTACTTTTCCGTCTCACCATTTTTGTGCTGGTGAGATTTGAGGCATTAGCGGTTTTCGAGGAGCTGATATTTCTGGCACTGGCGGGGTTGGAGATACTTCCATCGGTAGTGGTGGAGATATGGAAACGGGTATTTCGAATCCGTCATATATTACCTCCATTGGTAATTCTTCACTACGTGTGATATCTTTCGTATGTTTTGTCCTTAACTGATTTGAATGTCTCTTACATTCAAATCTTCCTTTGAGCATTTATCACCAAAGACCCTGCCAAGTCTTTTGGTGATAATTACGTTTTCCTAAAAGTTTTTCACCTCTATAATTTCTGAAGAATTTACCACTCTTTCCATTTAACAACCTGTCAACACTGGCCGAATTGTTCTTGCGAACATCAGTTCTACTGGTGATAGGCCTGAATCTATGTTCGGATTGGGAATAATTCTGTAAACCGCTAAAAACTTTTGCATCCTCCTCTCATCAGTGCCCATGCCACGATTCTTTTTTAGAGCTCTTTTAAAAATGTCCACGAATCTTTCTGCTTGCCCATTTGATCAGAGGTCGTAATGTGGTCTATGGACAAAAATGTGCAGAAATTCTTAAATGCTCTGCTGGTAAATTGTGTCCCGTTGTCACTAACTAAAGTTTTTGGTACATCGAAACGACTAAAAAGCTCGTTTAGTACATTCATAGTATTTGCGGATGTCTGGTGTCTACTACGTGGAGAAACTGTGCACGATTATAAGGTAGTGGTAACCATTTATAGGTCCAGCGTAGTCGATGTGTAACCTCGTCCGCGGGACATCCGTTTTAGGCGATGGCTGAATTTTTATAGGTGGTGCTTTTGCCGCAAGTTGACAACTTCTATACTCTTTTAGCATTTTTTCAATATCCTGGTTCATCCTAGGCCAATACGTATAGCTACGCATTAATGATTTCATTCTTGACATGCCCGGATGACCTATATGAAATTCCTTCACGATTTTCTTTTGCAGTGTATATGGCATTACCACTCTATCTACATATAATAACCCTTGTTCGCAGATTGAGAAAGGTGATATTTTAGATCCATTTTTAAGTTTTCTCTCATTCATACCCGTTTCTTCATTTTTTAATGAATTCGTCCTTCTCATCTGTTTTTTTTTATATCTTCTAGAGTTAAAGGTAACTCCCGAATTGTATCGCATAGTAATACTGATAATTCTTTCTCATCTGTGTCTTCTAACGGTTCTGTAAATTTTGGAATCGATCTAGACAAACCGTTGGCGTGTCCTAGTTTTTTCGAGGGTAGGTATTCCATCTTAAAGCCGCAGTTCAACAAGATTGTTCCCCAGCGCTGTAACCTGTTAGCAGTGTGCATTTCTATACCCTTTCTTGATCCAAAAATTATTAACAACGGTCTATAAACCGTTTGTAATGTAAATTTCCTTCCATGGATGAATCCGTGATATTTCTTAACCGAGTAGATTATGGCCAGACTTTCTTTCTCAATCTGGCTATAATTTCTTTCTGCAGGAAGCATGGACGATGGGCTTTGTATTTCCATCTTCAAATTTGTGGAGAATTACCACTCCGATCCCATAGTTACTAGCGTCAAATGCTACAATTATTTATTTTTTAGGGTCAAAATAAATCTGATACCAGACAGCTTTTTATTTTCTGGAAAGCATCTTCGCATTCTTTAGACCACATCCATTTTGCACCCTTTTTCAATAAGTCATTCAGTGGGGCTCTAAGATCATACATTTTGAGAATGTAGATACTGTAATAGTTGGCCAAGCCCCAAAACATCTGAAGATTAGTGGCGTTGTTTGGTAGCGGCATATTTTTAATAGCTTCGACCCTTTCCGGGTCCAGTTTTCTTCCGTTCTCGTCAATTATTTGCCCCAAATATTTGATCTGTTTCATGAAAAACTTGCATTTTTCTGAACTTAGTTTGAAGCCATATTCGCCAATCTTCTGGAACACTGCTTTGATATGTTTTTGTGCTGTTCGCTGTTTTCACTCTTTAGCAGGATGTCGTCTAGGTACGCTATGGCAAATTCTAGTTCAGCGAACATGGTATCCATTATTTGCTGGAACAAACTGGGAGCCACGTTTAACCCAAACGGGATACGATTTAGCTTGTAGAGTCCCTTGTGTGTATTAATTGCTAATGACTTCGAGCACTCTTCGTCTACTTTCACTTGCAGATATGCGTCAGACAGATCCATTTTAGAAATCACTTTGCCGCCATTTAGCTTGGAAAAATATCTTCCGGTGAAGGTAAAGGGTATGTGTGGTCTTTCAGGCAGTCATTTAATCCTCTTGAAAAATCTGCACATACACGGATTTTTTTGTTCTTTTTCATTACATACACTGTACTTGCAGGCCAATCTGGGTAGTCAACTTTAGAAATTACACCCCTTTTCTCTAAACGTTCCAGTTCTTGATTTATTGAATCCAAAGCTGAAAATTGTACATTCCTTTTTGGTTTGAATACTGGTCTTATGCTGCTTTTAAGTTCGAACCTGACCTCGGTTTTCGTGCATTGTCTGAGACCTTCAGAAAACACATGTGGAAATTTGTTTTTCAGATCAGAAATAAATTTTTCTGTTTCTTTAGATTTTTCCATTAATGACATGTCCATTTTGTAATTCCCATAAACCGAAAAGCACGATCCAATCTATACCAAATAAATTCGTCATACCTGGAAGAACATAAACTTTTGATTTGAAAGTACTCTCCATAAATGATATGTTGTAGCTAAATTCATCCCTGAAGTTTAGCTTTTTACCAGACACTCCTCTAGCTATTTTTAATACCTCTCAATGATGGACAACCTATTTTCTTCCATGTTTGTCCTTCACAAATGTCACTTCCAGTATCCACCAATAACTTCACGGTATGACCATTTATTTTCGTATTTCTTTTTTTCACCATTTTCAATTTCGTTCTTGGATAAAACATTTACTTTTGATTTAAAATTTTGCTACTATCTTTTCTGTTTATACCAACAGTAGGAGCTTTTGTGACCGACTTAGCCACACTAGAAGCAAACCTTATTCTTAAAAAACAGTCCTTTTTTAAAATGAGACCCCCATAGGAATCACACTGGGATGTTTTCACCATATATTTTGTAAATTTCGGTTGTTTTATCGCTTGGACTCGAGAAATGTTCTTTCCTTCGATCCGTGTATTGTTTCTCTTTTTACATTTATCAGCCTCTGGCATTCCTCAGTCACCTTCTGTAGCCTAATTTGAGCGTTTTGCTCCATAATTGCCAGAATCTTTGTTCTGATGTCTTTGTCCTTCGCTACTGTAAGTCCCTGGACGAAGATTAAACATTTAAACATGTCGACTGAAAGGTCGTCTAATTTAAACAATTCCACATTGTGAATTTACATTGCCTGCATAAGTTACAGTCTTCATTCTCTTGTTTTACAATGTTTAAGCACTTATATCAAATATGGAAGAAACTGTCTCTTTCTTCGAACATTCCTGACGAAATCTTTACTGTTTCCTCAAATGAGATTTTCTCCGGCTTTTTAGGTAAAATTAGATTCGTGTATTTAGTGTTCTCCTCTGTGCCTAATTTTTGGACTAATTTTCTCCTACTCACACCATTGTTCGCACCTTTTCGAAAAAATCGTCTCGTATCTACGAAAAAAATAAGCGAAAGTTACTCCACTATCTGATAACGAATTCGATATTCCTTCAGGGAAAAAGAATCTGTAGCCCCGTTCTTCAGTTGTTTTAGATATTACGGTTTCGCACAATAGCTTAATGTCTTTTGCTTGTTGTTTTCGTAATTGCATCAGTTCATCTTGAAAATTTTTGTGATTTTTCTAATTTTTCTTGTTGCTGTAACAACTGTTGCTGTAATTGTTGTTGCTGTTGCTGTTGTAACTGCAAACTAGCGTGTAATACTTTAGTCAATTCAGCTAGTTGTTCCATTTATGTTGTGTAATTTTACTGAGTATTTTCAACGTAACTTGTGCAAATCCGTAATTACTACTGTTGCACATTTTACAAACAGTGTTTTGGGGTCTTTCTCGCTGTGAGTTTGAATCGAATCCGGCGTCACCACTGCTGTGTCCTTAAAGAGGTTACAAACAGACAAAGGTAATACTCGAGTGAAGCAACAGCAACACTCGCGTAGATGAAAGAAGTGAGGTTTACTGTAAAAGAGAATACACTACTGAAAGACAGGGAATCGGGTGGCAGGCTAGTAATTCCCAAAGCAAGGTTATTTACCTTACCTCCCCGCGAGGCAGGATGTAGCACAAAGCCGTTTTTTAATGCAGGCCTGAGAAAAAATTCCCGGTAGACCCCATATACATGGCTCGGGTGGCTGTCTTCCACTCCAAATGAGACACTGTTCTTCAGCATAGCCTCGTCTGGGTTCCTCTTTGTCATAAGGTAAAGATTTCGACTCGCTTATCTGGAGACGAATCTCCAACTAATTGCCGAAGCAAGGTTATTTACCTTACCTACCCTTTAGGCAGGATGTGGCACAGGGCCTTTTTTAATGCTGGGTAAAACCGAGCCCGTAGGCTCGGGCAAAAATTCCTCGTAGACCCCATAAAAACGGGGTCTGGTAGCTGGAAACTAATTTCCAATTAATTGTCGAAGCAGTTATTTATTGTATATAAGAATACGATTATGGCAAAAAGCCGAAAAGAGAGAGGGGGTTAAGTATGGTCTTCACTAACTATCTTATACCGAGCTAATCCGAATCACGACCCATTCACTCATTACAATTTGGTCATTCACCATAAAAACTCGTCCGTCACCAATCAATCCTCCATACACCATAATACCACATCCTCTCAAGGGGAACTTACAAAACGCACCCCATGCTATAAAAATTTAATGATACTAAATTATATACTAAATTATATATAAAAATCTAAAGATGAAAAATGTGAGGGAAAGGAGATGAATCCAATAACAAACTAAACATGAACACAAACTGAACTAAACTTAACTGATAGTAGGGCCCGTCCAACCCTCAAAAAAGATAGGCCGCTGTATTCTGCCCATTGAGCAAAATTGTTATGGGATCTTACCCATAATAATAATAATGGACTATTCCATACTTAATAAATACTGCGCCTCAGGAGTAGGCAAGGAGTCAGTCGCTCAAGTCTTGAACGACAGATCGGTTGAACACTCTGCCTTCAGGCGGGGAGGAACCCGAACGAGGCTACGCCGAGAGGCGGAGTCTCGTTCGGGGAGGTAAACCGGCCCTGAGCCCGTTTATACGGGTTCAATGGGCATATTTTCGGACCGAGCCCACGGGCTCGGATATCCCACATTAAATAACCGACCTTGTGTCACATGCTACCCCAGTGTGTGTGTGTGTGGGGGGAGGGTGACTGAATATCGTCAGTCGCTCAAGTCTTGAACGACAGATCGGTTGAACTCTCTGCCTTCGGGCGGGGAGAAACCCGAAAGAGGCTACGCCGAAGGGCGGATTCTCTTTCGGGGAGGTAAACCGACCCTGAACTCATTTATACGGGTTCAATGGGCATATTTTTGGCCGAGCCCACGGGCTCGGAAAGCCCACGTTAAAAAGGCCTTGTGCCACATGACGCCCTCGTATGTGTGGGGGGGTGACTGAATATCGTCAGTCGTTCAAGTCAGACCTTTTTTCCTTGACTTTTTCTGACTCTCTTTTTGCAGCTCGACTGGTTTTGATAATTACCCTTTTGAACGTCATTTTCTGTTTAGTTTCTTTTTAATACTGTCTTTTGTGTTTTTTCGACTAAAAAAAGATTTTGATTTTTTCTTTTCCTTTTTTTTACCCTCCTCATTTTTTTATTTTTACCTGCTTAATTTTTTTTCTGTTCCTTTTTCTTTTATTCTAGATTTCCTTTTTGATTTTCATTTTCTCTAATTTCTCTTTTAATTATATCTCCGTTTTCTTTTATTTGTAACCCCTGTCTGTGTTTCGCTTTTTGTTTAGACTTACCGTTAATTCTTTCCTTTTAATATCCTTTAAGTTTTCCGTGTTTTTTTCTATTTTTTTTTTTTTTTGTATTGTATATTTGTCTTATTAATTTTTTCTAACCTTTATTTGCTGTCTATTTGTCCATATATGTGTCCATTTATTTTGTTCTAACGTTTTGTATTGTATAATTTTCTTTTGTTTATTTGTTTTGGCGTCGGCCATTTTGTAACTAGCTCTGCCTAGTTTTGATATTTTCGTATTTTCTTTGTTTTTCTTTTTTGTGTAGCGTTTTTCGTTTTTCTTTTGGAGGTTTTTCTTTTTTAATTTATTGTTTCGCCGTTAGACGAAATTTTTAAATCTTTGTCTATTATTTATTGTACGTTTTATTTCTTGCCGTGTATTTATTTGCTTGTTGTCTCGCTTTCCGGTGAGCTTTGTGTTTTTGTGTGTTTTTTTCTTTTTTTTACTGTTAATTTTTCTTTCCTTTCTTTTTAATTTTTCGCCTATAAGGCGGAATTTACTACCCCTTTTTTACCCCTCCCCTTCCCTTTTAATAAAAAAAATGGAAAAAAAGCACCTTCTTTTTTAGCCATTAAAAAGAAACCGAATTTGTCGGACTATAGAAAGTCTATAAGGGAGCACCTATTTAACCCCCCCCCCCAAAAAAAGACACCCCGGATAAAGACAGTCTGAAGGAATACCCAGCCCTTGATATAATTTCCCCTAGCGAGGATGACATCGCTGGGAAAAATTTAGTAACCACAAGTATGGAGGCCAATAATGGCAATAAGAAAACTGAAAGTAGTACGGAGGCCAATAATGTCTATAAAACCCAAATTGACATGAAAGACAAGACTGAAGCCGGGGAATCGCCCTCTTGTTGGTCGTCCCCACTAAAATGTATTGTCAATTTAGCGGATTTCTTGGAGCGTGCTAAGAGTTACGTTCACCTTGTCGTAAAAGGTGGACTCTTAGAAAACCCCCAAGAATTGAAGAAAATTGAAAAAAGAATTGTGTCAGTTTTCGTCGTTGATAAGCGTACGCGCAAAATTTGTCGCTCGATAAAAAAACATAGTGTTGAAGACACTAGAGTCCTTGGGGTTTAAGCCCCTTAGAATAGTTAAGGGAGCCAAATTTTTCATGTGAGACGTACTGTTACCCACGGCAGAAGACTGCGTAGCCGCGGCGAGCCGTGAGCTCATCGCGAAAGATCTAATTCTACGTACGGAGTACGAAGGCCGCAGAAGGACCAGTGTGGCAGTATATGAGGTCCCTTCTCAGGTTATCGCTGCTTTCATGTCCCAGTGTGGCGAAATTCTGGGCGCCTCCTGTGATAGCCTGAACGGGGGCGGGGGTGGAGCTTTGATATTATGTTGGACGAGAAAGCCTTCCGCTCCGTCCCTAACTGTCTGGATGTTGGAAGCTTGAAATTACCGGTCATTGTAACTGGCCGAAGACCGGTATGCTGGAGGTGTGGAGAGACTGGTCACCTTTCCTCCTCCTGCCCAGAGAAGAAGGCCTCTGGTAGTCAAGCTCCAGTAGACCAAAATCCCCTCTGACCGCGTCTCTACTTTCCGCCTCGCCTGTAATGGGAGTACCAGCTTCCGGGACCGGGTCGGTTAATCCTCCGGTTAGTGTGACATCAAAGACCACATTCCCCAAAGAGCCTTCGCCCGCTGCCAGTGCAGTTATGGTGAAGAGGGAGGGGGAATGTCTGGTGGCTGGTAAGGCCACAGGGAAGCGCCAGACAGCGGGTCCTCAGTCCCCTGAAGTCCCAAGGAGAAAAGACACGCACAGCCCCACTCCCTCTGGCAACTTTAAGGGCGATGCTCCGGCCACTCAACAAGAATTCCAGGAGAAACAAAAGAAATATGATCCGGGGTACGAAAAACTGAAAAAATAAGAGAGGTAAAAAAGAAGTTAGACAAACAGACAAAATCTCATCTCTCAAATCCTACTCCTTCCACGTCCTCTGCCCGGTCCGCACCTTCACCCAAAAACAAACCTTCCCCTCCATCTACACCGTCAAAAAGCCGTCCTCTCAGCAGAGATCCCAGTCCATATAAACACAGATCATTCTACACCCCCTTCACACTCCCAGCCCTTCCCCTGCTAAACAAAGATCAACCTACACCCCTCTGCATACTCCCAGTCCTTCCCCCGTCAAAAAAACCGAAATGCCTCCTCCCCCTTCCAAACGGGAGAGAAGCCTCACTCAAGTTCAAAATGAAAAAAAGAAAAAAAAAACATTTTTAACACGGGTGAAGATGTATGCAAAATTTCCACAGCTCAGGCAGAGAGAGTCCGTGACTATGGAAATAGAATCAATGACTTAAAGTACCTTCTGTCTATAAGGCAATATTCCGATTTAGATGTTGAAGTTCCTCAAAATTTCGCGCTCGCCCAAAGGGTCCTAACTGTTATACGAACGGGACCTGGAGCAAAGTAAATTTGGGCAATGCTAGACGAGGCCATTATGTCTTACAAAATGGCCTTGCCAATCGCCATAGTACAGAACCAACAATTGATGCAGCTGTCAAAACTTTGTGCAGGGAGGGTCTCCGTCTTACTTCACCCCTCCCTGTATAGAGCCCTGAAACTAACTTTCCCCTGGGATATCGGCGGAATCTCCCAAGACGGTACCATCAAGACTGAGATGGGCCATGGGTCTATGGGAGAAGCTGTTGGTATCCTGACTCCGGCCATGTTCAAACCAGTATTTCAACCCTAATCTGTTTTCATCATGGCACTCTGGTTAGCTAGTTTAAATATCCGGGGCCTGAGGTCCGAGTCTCGCAGAGCGAGGCTCTCTCGTGACCTTCAGCGTCCCGGGGTGAATGTATGTTGCGTGCAAGAGATCCGGTTTTCTTCTCATGACCGTGAGGACATACTGTCTAGGGGGTTCGCCCTTTATTCAGCATGTTTTGATGGTCGTTCGAGGGGTGTCTCTTAGCCAGGTCTTTGAAGGCTGCATGTACCCTTGTCTTCGCGGATCCGACGGGCAGACTTTGCGTGCTGGGTGTTACCATAAAGGATAAGGTTCTACGTCTCATTGGGGTTTATGCGACCAATAACCATGCCGAGCGGCCTGCTTTGTTTCGGCAGATCGCGCCGTACTTGACGATATCTCGTTGGGTAGTTTTAGCGGGGGATTGGAATGCCGTCCTTGACCCCGATATAGATTGTATAGGGCAAAAACAAGGTACTAACAACCCGGACGTGAAAACATTTCGGGACTTTATCGTGAGTTTGATCTTGTCGATAGGTACCGGAATGAACACCCTCGGGAGGTAGCATGGACTTGGACAAATAGTGGCAACTCGGCTCCTGGAACGCTTGCGAGCTACCTCGACCGAGTCCTAGTTAGGAGAGTCGATGTAGGGCTCTTAGAGTGTCCAAGCTTCCATTACATAGTTTATACAGATCATAGGATTATCCCGGTCCGTGTAAACTTAGATAAGCCTAAGGTTAGATTGGCTGGGTACTGGAAATTTAACTGTTCATTATTTGGTGAGCAGGGTTTCCGGGACCAGCTACTACTAATGATACAATGGGAATTGACGGGGGCGGTTGTGGGGAACGCCTGGTTGGATAAATTAAAATCTAAAATTAGAACGTTTGCTGCCGATTTTAATCGTCGACTCAATCTAGATAGATTAGCGGCGCAAACGGCTTGAGAAAATAAAGTTGATCGGGCAGTGAAATCCCGTGTTAGTGGGAAAATAGCCTTAGCTAAGGCAGAGTTGTCCTCCTTGCTTATCAAGAAGGATCAAGCTCTGGTAGTTAGGGCTAGGTTAAAAAGAATGTCTTCTGAGGCGACGAATATGGCCGCTGAATTGCGTGCAGAGGAAAATCGGAACGCGTCTAGGCGACATATAGCGTGCGTCACATTGCCGGATAAGCGGACCGTGACTACAAACGCGGACATATGCGAGGTCTTTCGGGATTACTTTCAGGATCTTTTCACCAGGGAGCCCGGTCTGAGCTCTGCTCAGTTCGATGCCTATTTAGCCGACCATTACAGAGTCGGAAATCTGGGATGCGCTGAAGCAGATTGGCCTGGATAAATCTCCGGGACTGGATGGTCTTCCCTACGAAGTTTACTTGAGGCAGTCGCCCGTTTTTGTTCCTTTGCTGGAACTGATTTTCAACCACTGAATGAAGCAGGGGTCTATACCTCAACGCTTCACCAGGGTTGTGATCAAGTTGCTGCGTAAGGACAAGAACGGTGGGGATGGGTTAGGGAATTTTCGCCCTTAACCATGTTAAACACTGAGTTAAAGATTTTGGCGAAGATCTTAGCCAACTGTTTGCAGCTTGTCCTGTCTCTGGCCCCGAACAGATTTGTGCTGTGAAGGGCAAGACTATTCAGGATAACCTTCATATGGTACGCTTGATCTTAGAAAAAGTCGACAGTGAAGCCGCGCTGATCAATTTAGATCAGTCCAAGGCCTTCGATGGGGTTGACCATCGTTTTCTGGAGGCTGTCCTTTCGGCGACTGGTTTCGGAGCCGACTTTCGCTCCTGGATCCGACTTTTGTATGCGACCCCCAGTGCGCTGGTGGTGGTGAATGGGGTAAGATCGAAGCCTTTCGTATTGTCTCGCTCCATTCGTCAAGGTTGTCCGCTCTCGCCTTTGCTTTACGTTCTTGCGTTGGGGTGGGGGGCGATACAGGAGGCTAATCCAGCTGCAAAAGTTGGGTGCGAATCTGGCGGCCTGCAGGACAGCCGCAAGGTAGCGATGGTCAACCCTATCAAATGCCTTGGACTGATCTAAATTGATCAGCGCAGCTTCATCGTCTTTTACACCCTCTATTATCGTGCGGATCAGATGCAGGTTGCTCTGAATTGTTCGGCCCCTCACAGAACAAATAACTCGGTAACTGAATGCAAACGCTCCTGCAGAATCTTGGACAAAACTTTAAACTCGGTGTTTTATGGGCCTGTAATCATCTAGTTCCCCCCCCCCAACACCCTTGCCCTTTTTCAACAGCGTGATCACACCCCAGGAGAACCGGTCGGAGAGGAACACTACCGGAACCAGTTGTTGAACACCACTGTCAAAATCGGGACAAAGATGTACGACGCATGGTACAATTCATAGGGCAAACCATCCAGCCCGGCCGACTTGCCTCTGCTGACCTTCTTCAATGCCGCGTAAACTTCGCCTTCCGTGATCTCTCCCTCGCAGCTAGCCGCTTCAGTCGGCAAAAGCTGAGGAAATGGCTGCGAAACACGTCCTCACGAAGACCAGGCTCCATGGTAAAGCGGCTCTCGAAATGCCGCCGAAACGCCTCGTATATGTCGTCAGTGGTCCGAAGAGTATGCCCCTCCGGGGTTTTGACTTCACGAATATACCGATCGAACCCTCGACGAACCTCTTCCTTGCGCAAATCTGCGCCCATGTTCACCGTTTCGGAAGACATTTTGCTTAACCTATGTCTAATTATCTGGCCCATGTCGCGCTCGCTATTCGAACGCTCCACGGTCTAAGCTAAGGCTATCTTTAGGAGATCCCCCCAGCCACCTCCCGGGAAAAACTAGCCTTAAACGTCTTCACCTTCTCAGCTCTATCTAAAGTGAGCCGTTTGCTGAAATCCGCGGTGAAGGACCTAATCCTACACTTATGTCTATCCCACCACTTATTCCCGATAACCGCCCCCACTAGCTCCCGCTGCACTAAACTTGTTAGCTGCTCCTGGAAGTCCCGCCTGCCCAGTAAAGACAGATTGAATTTCCAGTAACCAGCCATTCTAGGCCTACAATCTAACGCAGTCCGAGCACAAACGAGAAATATTTTCCCTTCTTCACCATTTTCTCCTTTGCTAGGTGGGATGGGGAAGAAGTAGACGCATGAGTGGGCGTGGAATCTGAAGCAAGGGAAGAAGTGGAGGGAAAGGGGGATGGAGCACGGACAGGGCAGGTAGGGAGGCTCCCTACTCTTGGAACTGAGACCGTGTCCACTCTACTTCTTGTGCCGTGTCTTTCTTTATGTGCATCATCCTCTTCCTCCTCCCTACTCCTATTAAAGGATGAGTATCTGTATCTGTTGATTCGTTCCATCTTTGTTCCTGCTGCTGCTGTTTTGGTGGCTTTTTTCCTTTTTGGACCCCATGTTGATTCACCTGCTGCTGCTTGACTTGTTTCTCGAGGCTACGCTGAACCTCCTTTGGTTTCGCCTGTTTGTCCTGCTTCCCGGGACATTGTTTTGTCTACACCTCTTTTAGTCCCCCCTGCGGTGGCCGCTGCTGCTCTGGAGACTGCCGTTTGCGGGGAGCGCATTTTTCCTTCCTTTCACCACCATCCACTCTCTGTCAGACACCTTCTCCGAAGTTGCTGTTGTTACTGTTGTTGCCTTAGTTGTTGATGCCACAGTTTTTGCTGTTGTTGTAGTCGTTGCTTTTGTCGTCGCTACCGTCGTTGCTGTGGTCGTCGCTGCCGTTGTTGTTGTTGTTGTTGGGTGGGGCGGAGGTTGCGAAGTCTTACCTGGGCACACTTTGGACATGTGCCCAGACACTCTGCAATTCCAACAGTACGGCTTACGTCCCTCCACCACCACCACCATCATTCACTTGTCTCGGCATAACTAGACATTTGGGATTTCCCCAAACGCTTGTCTTGCTAAAGTGACATACAAGATGATGTTGCCGGTTTCAATTCCAGTCTTGCTTACCACTGATGTGACCTCTTCTACGGGGCCATAATTAGCGAAAAAGGCCCCTATTCTATTTGTGAAAATGTCCAAGGGCACCCCACGTACTGTGATTTTGGTACGCCAGATGCCCATGTACTCCGTCTGAAGTCATAAGCTTCCGGTTGCCAGAACACTTCCGGCCAGCTGCTTGGCTTGCTGCTCAGTGGTTAGGAGAATGTCCCAAGTGGCATTGCTTCTCTTAGCCAAGACTTTCGGTGCAATATTTAATTTCTTCAACGTTTTTTCCCTTGTTTCCCTGCTGACTCCAATTAATTTCCGACTCTTCACGTCGGAAGTCAGCAGGGAAATTATTCTTGCGTTCACAGCATCTGGTGCCTCTGGTATTGTTTGGAACTCCGTTCCTTTGACATATTTGTCATACTTTTCTTTAATCTGACTGTAATAGGCAGCGTCTTTCTTTTGAGGCCTGTTTTCTGTCCATGCCGTTTATTTTGCCGGTGCCAAATTTTCGGATTGCACCGTTTCCGGCGGTGAATTTTCTAAATTTTCTGCCATGGGGGTTTCCGCTCACCACAGCTTGAACAAATCAAAGTTCTCCTATATATATATATATATATATATATATATATATATATATATTTAAGAGAATAAATTAAAACCAAATCAAAAATAAGGATGTTGCAACATAAAATGAAAAGTACATAAAAAGTAAAAACTGAAATAAGAAAAACAACAAATCAAACGAAAACAGTAATAAAATCAAAAACGAGGAAGGGTAAATACAGTAAAGAAATAAACAGAAAAGAATGCAGAAATGAAAAACAAATACGTACAAAGAAGGAGGAAAAAACCAAAAATTCAAAAGTTTTCAAAAAATTCGAAATAAATCAAAACCTAACCGTTAGTTTTCAAAGTGAACTTTTTTTACCTGACAAAATCAATGTAAAATCCACAAAAGCAAATGCACCAACTGATTGGTGGAGCTATATTTATTGTGTATTCTGTGCTCACTATATATAGCTACTGATATAGTCAGTCTACATAAGCGACAGGAAATGTGGGACATTCCATTACAACACTTAGCTGTACTGGAACGATTCAAGGACTGTGTCTGAAAGCTGGAAATAAATAAAAAAAATTCTTTTACATAATTTTTTCCCCCAAAAAGGGTGGACTGTGAGATACACACTAAACAAGAAGTTTACGTCCCGTAGTAACATTTCCGTTTACCTCATTATTCGCCTTTATCACTTTCATAATAGAAATCCAATATGTCCACCACGTGTTCCTTGTTTGTTAAATACGATTGAAATATCCATTCCATCCGCCCTCAGTACATCACAATGTCCACATAAGGGAGTTTCAAAGTTTCCACAAAATTAAATACAGTTTATTATTTGGATAAAATTTCACGGTTCTTTTTAACCATTATGCTATTCTCATTGATTGAAAGTCTATATGACTCACAAAGTTTCTCCTTACATTTACATTTCCCAAAAGTGACAGTGAAACCATATTTTCAATATGCTTCTTTGACGTCTCATGTTTTTCAGTTTTTTCTTTCATTTTGTTTATATTTCTAAAACTCTCTTTTGTCCAAATTACATCATCTTCAAACAGCAAACACAAGAAGCAAAACAATTGATTTTTCACTTAACAGACACAGAGCCAACTTTTCTGTTTGTACCATTCAGAATCAAAGCTATGAATATATCTCTTCTTCTTGTTGCTTATTCCTGGCTGAGATATTTGAATATCATGTGTCGAATGGCCTCTTTTCTTAACTGTTTTTTTCTCATAGAAAACTTAAACTGTTAAAGTTCACTTACTGTCACAAAACGTATTGTTAAGGGATTCAAGGAGGTAATGATTAAATTATTAAAAATTTCTATACACTGAAACAACCGTGATGTCTACTTTTGTGAATGGAGTCGGTGCTAGAAATTGAAGATGTGATGGTGTTTGTTAATATTCTGGACCGGGGACTGGGCCATCACATCTCGTCAGACCCTGACCGATAATTCGTTTCATGAAGTTGGTTTGTGTCTTCAGGTTGTTCTGTGGCTGTTGTAGGTGTGTTTGCATATACGGTCGCAACGTGTGTTTGAGCATGAGATGGGTGGAAGTAAGGGCAATTTTGGCCCTTGAAACACGTGAAACCCCTCATGTAGTTTGTGCAGACAAAATGGTTGACTTTGTTATTGGATTTGTTTGTAGGCGTGCGTTTCTGGGTTTGACTTAAGGTTATGTCGTTGTGCTCCATTCTCATTGACGTGTTCTTGCCATGCATTGGGTGATTTATCTGTCGGTGTATTTGTTGTATTTGACGATTCAGGTCGGCAAGATCCTGATGAACACCTTGATTAGTTTGTGTATGTGGTCACTGTTTTTGTGCGTACATGACATCTGCGGTCAGGTTAGGGATAGCGTCAGTTTTTATGTCGCTGTCGAGGTAGCGTTGGGTGTCCCTCACTATACCAACCGCCGAGTATTGGCTATCCATCGTCTTTATGAGGTGGGGGCATATGTTCAGAGCCCAGGCCTTAATTATTTCGCGCCCATGAGAGAAAAAAACGGTATCGGCGGTCATGTCGGAGTTGTTATTGTCTGTCTGAAACTTCGGCTTTATATGGACTGCCGCTTCTCTGATCGTGGTCTCGAGCCGGCCTGCAAAATCGGTGATCTTTTCGTTGTCATGCCGTTGCTCGGCTGAGGTGTTGAAAGTTGGTCATTTGACTCCCGTGGGTTCTTAGAAGGTAGGCTCCCAACTGATTGTACGAGGACATGGTCTGTTGCGAATCCTCCGCCTGTTAGAATATGCCCTCGTCGAGAAGTTAGCGATTTTAACAAATTCGGTTTCCATTTTCGGAAATGTGCGAGCTCAGATTTTACATGGATTGTGTAGGCCTTGTTTAAATCGGTTATGAACCGATTGACGTCGTTACATGGATGGAAACGTTTTACATCGCGCATAGCGTCACGTAAGGATTGTAGTGAGGTCTGCGACGTGTGCGCGATCCCGATGGAGGCAGAGGTGAGAGCGGTCAGCATTTTCTGAAGTTCTGCTTGAAATACATCAATGATTCTGGCTTGTTGCTCGTTTGTGGTTTTTGGATCTGTTCTCAGTTTGAAAATGGTTGCTCGTTGCTGTTTGATCAATTCTAGCATTTCGTGGCGAGTATATGCGGTGTAGTCCATTTTCTCGTTCTGCCTGCACGCTTCTGACACCAGTTGTTATATTAAGCATATAGTGGCAGAAACGACGGAGGTTTAAAAAATAAATAATTGTATAAACAAAAAATGCAACGAATGATGAAGTGGTGTGAAAGTTTTTTGTTGAAAGAAAGAGATAAGTAAAGTCGTGGCTTACTGCGGCGAAGGGCTTTGGCGAATTGTCCTTGGAGACGGGAAGTCGGTTGTTGTCTTTGGGTGGCGTTCCGAAGAGCGTGTGAACCCTGGCTGTTGTGCCGACCGACTGCCGAAGATGTCTCTTTAATGGGCTTTTATGTCCTTTCGGCTCCAATTCCTATTTCGCTTCTTTAGGCGGAAGTAGGTGCTACTGGGTAAAAAATTGGATTGTATTATTTTTGGGGGGTGGGGGTGAGGACAGCGGAAGGTGTGTGTGCAGCCGATGTGTGTTTGATGGAATTTTAGTTCTATCTTGGGTTTCGGAGCGTTCATATCTGGCCAGTGGTGGAAATTTGTGTAACATGAATCAGAAAAAGATCTGGTTTAGGAAGATTATAAGAGAGCTTATGGTTAAATTATTAAAATTTTCTATACACTGAAACAACCGAAAAAAACAATTAATTAAATAGAATAGTTGGAGGCTGGATAGTCATCTACAGTTATCACATTCAAGAATATGGTACACAGTGTCTTTTATTAAAGAAGCTGAGTTAAAAATAAACAATATCTTACAGGTATAACAGGTTCGACACTGCGTGTGTGACAATGCTCTTTTTAACCAGCGTTCAGTTTTTTCGTCTGACTTTTTCATGAACAAACGTATAGCTACTGACATTAAGCTTAAGGATTATATAATGTACAAGTATAAAGAAAGAATTAAAGAAAAAAAGGGTCATTATATTGAATGTTATCAATAATATCGATTAAAATAGTGGATGCTGCAATTCATTGCAATTCTACTTTTATTTGATAGAATAATGCATTTTCTTCATGGTATCTTGATCTCTTTCGAAAACAGAATAAGTAATCCATACATCAAATATATTTCTTAAAAATTAGTCAACAGTTCAGACAGGTCGTCGCATTTATGTCAGGAGTACCGCGAGTAAGAATTTACAATTTACTAAAATTAGTTCACATCATTTTCACTAAATTAGGTAAATTCAAATAAATTAAATAGTTTATTTAGTTATAATCAAATAAATTAAATGGTTTAATTAGGTATAATTAAATAAACAAATTCTCAATAATGGCACCACTCTAATGTATAAAAAATGATGCGAAAAGAAACAAACAAAAACCGCCACCCACTGCTCATTTTTTTACAATGATGTTCACCCTATGAAAAGGTTTTACGTTCTTGCTTTGAAACTTTTACTGTGTAGGTTAAGGGCGAATAAAATATGTTACATTGTGACACTGAAGCCGTGAGGGGGTTAAATGTTAATTCAAATCAGAAAAAGCCTAAAATGAAATATAAAGTGGAAGATAGAGAGGGAGAGAGAGAGAATGGAAGACATTTTTTCTGGTAATGTGGAAGTGAAAAAAAGGCCAACTGGACCTCTACAAATTGGAATGTTGCACAAAGTGTTTACTTTTTCATCTATCAAAAATCTGGCATGCTGGCAAAGAAAATTGGGAAATGGCTTTATCTCTTTCTTGGGAAATTAGAAAAAACACATGTCATTGGCGAGAAGAGAGGTAGACAGGAATTATATTTTCGTTGGCGAAAACGAATTGAGAAATGAAAACAGAGAATGAACCCGCTGCGAGGGGTAGGTTTATGAAAATCGTTCATGTCGTAATAGACAGGTAGTCTGGCTTATGTTTTCGCTAAGACAAGCGATCGGCTCAAAGATGGCGAACAGCGTGTCTCTTTGTTGAGAATTTAGGTAAACAAATATATTTTCGTTGACGAAAACAAATTGGGAAATAATTTTTATCTATCGTTCGGAAGGCTAAAATGAGAATCTGTGGTCTGGTTTGTGTTCTCGCTGGACAGAGGTAATAGTATGGAAGCAGAAGGGAGTAAGAGAATTGAAATGAGGAGAATAAACTCTCCCCTTTCACCTATACACTTTAAAAATTAGATTTGTCACAAAGATAGTTATGCCAGCCCTGAGAAGTGGGTAGAGTTAGAATACCGAGAAAGGAGGAGGAAGGGGCAGAATTTAGCCCCGTTTTTGTAGATTGGTGGTGCTAGAAGGGAAGTGAAGCAGGTTGCAGTTAAGGGAGGAGAGATCCCTGTGACTACTCCCAAGGAAAGTGGATAATTATGGAACTTTGGAAAGTTGATTAAGAAAGCAGAAATAAGGAACAAAGAAAACATTTATTGGGATTAATGTCAGGATTGGGGAATAACCAGATCCCCAGAACTCTTCAGTCCCACGCCAGTTTTGGGCCGAAGTGCATATAAGCAGATCACTTTGGGAGCGCAGAGACTTGGGCTGAGAACTGCATCGAGTGACTCTGGAATCCACGTCAGTTGCCACCAGATTTCCTGATTCCAAGGACTTTGAACCCTACTCCCCAAGAAGTTTAGACAAGGCCCGTTGTCACTATAGAGATTGATGCAGGAACGTTTTTTTAGCTATATAAACCAATTGAAGATTAGCCCCATAAATCTCTTGTTTTATTTTTCGCCGTGAAGATATTTTTCTTCTTTAATATAGCACCCGGCATGATACTACGACTTTCGATTTTCAACTGCTCTGAGATCAATAACACAGTGTAGGCAGAGTTGGTGTGGATCGAAGCGGCCAGAGACCAACAACCAGCTTGTACCGGCGACAGCATTGACCAGCGCAGAGTTAGTTCAGTAGTTAAAACGTCGTCCTAAGACCTCGAGGACCTGATCACTAAACGTGGTTACAACACCGGGTGTAGACGACGTCAAAAGGTATTATACTTGGTTCTACCATATCGGCTAGGTATATTGTTTATACCGACAATAGTTTTACGTTTGTAACGAACAATGCCATTGTATTCAAAACCGGCGCGCACTACCCTCGAACACCCCAACCGAGGAGCCCAAGCCTGACTGGAGCTCCCGGGTAGTGCTTTCTTATCAATATTTTACAATACAAATTAAACTAAACACACTGACAAGGAGTAAAAAAAATCACAGATTTTGACGTCATTCTGGGATCTTTTTTCACTCAAAACCGTGAATTTGTTTTGCTTCAGCTGTCATTAATTATCCATAATGTTGAATGTATTAAAATTATTAAAATTTTTAACAAGAAAAATCTGAAGTTGATGTTAAAAATTGCCGCAAATCATTACTGATTTATTTAAAATGGAATGAGCTATTATGACATGTTTCTAATTTTTACTTAGATACATTGTATTTATTTACAATATTTCTAGTTGAATTGTTCACCAATATTGCATATGATCCATTATTGTACACAATTACGTTACAATAAAATTTGTATATTATATGAATACTACCTTATGAAAATTGAAATGTAGTAGAATGGGGGCTAGTAGAATTTAGCTATGTCTGGAACAAGGCTTAGGTCGGAGGTTCTCTCTGGCAGCAAATTACGTGGGATTCAGCAGAGTAGTCGTCTCTTGTTGTCTACACTCTGGAACTGGCGTCTCTGAAACTCTCGAATCACTCAAAGAGTTCTGCTTATATTGACTATTACCCAAGACTGGCATGGGAGTCGATGTGGTTAGGGGATTCAGTGTTTCCACTATTTTCCAATAAGAGTTCTTTGTTGTCTGGCCTTGGAAAATTAATTATCTCTCCAAATTTGCGGAGAACCCTTTTCCTCTGGACAGCGGTCACAGGTATTGATCCGCCCCGATAACGCTTCCCTTATTTGTGCCTCGTACCAACATGTCGTAATGAGCGTAGGCAATTCCTCCGTTCTTCTTGGAATTTCCCCTGCGCCTGTCACCTTGGTTGTCCTTTTGTTTTCAAACCGCGTGGCGTGGCTTAGTTTCTGGTCATTAAGTAGAATTATCCTTTTAACTTCTCACCAGTAAATTTTTCCCAGCCTAGTCTTGTTTATACAATCAGAAATTTACCAGCTGTTTCCTCCCATCAGTTTATCCCCATATCTTGATTTCTCTTAGGCGAAACACAAAATCATTTCCTCTGGCAATGTTTGTACAGACCTGATTTTTAACAGCAATCGTCAATCAGTTTTTTTTCCATTTGCCTTTGCTTTAAAATTACCAAATTTTATCTCTCGATTGGTGTTTTCGTAACTGGCACTTTTAGTCAATGGTCATTAATTCATTTTTCCCTTTTTAGCTTCGTCTTTAAAAATTACCGAATTTTCCTATCTTTTCCATCGGCTTTCTTTCTCGTGGTCCTCAGAAGATACTTGATAAGTTCCACCTTAAGCAACGCCATCAATCATCTGTCAGCCCAGCTTCTTACGGACGGTTTCCATGTCAATATCAAAATAACAAAGTCGTTTTCTACAAGTTGTCTCTACTTAAAAAAAATCGAATTTTAAAATTAAACGATTAATTAAATCTCGATTCTTTCTCTCAGTCTGTCTATCGTTCCATTTTCGTCCATTTTCGTCTTGTTCCAAGTTATATTTTAGTTTTAACCCTTTTCTTTCCGTTTGTCAGTATCACGTAGTGTCACACTCCAGATGTTTTATTTGCAGAATATGGAAAGCAACCTGAGCGGTCTTGAGCACGTTCTAATAAACTTTCTAACAACCGCTCCTTTTAGTGAGAGCTTTTGAATTACTCAGCTGCGAATGTTGACACTCTTCAAAGAGGTGATATTAAGACATATTGCCTACTTTTGAGAGTGGGGAGGCGGTGATGACATTTTTATTTCGGTCATTTTTGTTCCTTTTACGTTCCTCTTTTTTTCTAACCATCTTAGTTGCTGCGACTCTGATATTACCGTAGTGTTACTTCACCGGCAGCCACCGTCGTTGTTGCTGTTTCTCTTCTGCCGATCTTATTTTGACTTTTATTACCACAAACGTCGATCAGCTCCTGCTGCTTTATATCTGATGACCTACTTTTCCTTTTTTGTGATGTTTGTTTTTTGATATTTTTTTTTGTCTTCTCTTCTTTTTTGAACATTCAAACTGGTGGATGTTGTAGGAAGGATTACAGTGGCTAGGGACATTTTTTTATCAAAATCATCGTTCGTTCAGCTTATCAAGTAAAAATAACATTTTTTAATTATTACTTTTCGATATATCTGCTTTATTGCACATTTACCGCATCTTTTAATCATAATCCGATCCTTCAAGTTTTAGTTTTCTTAGTAAATAACAGCCAAAGATGTCTTTTAGAGTCTTCCAGGGAACTGATATTTTCATAAAAGAATTCTGTACAGATTGGAATAATTGATGATCCGTAGATGAATATGCTATATAAGTGAAAACCTCCCAGCTAAATAGTGTCGGAGTTAGCTCCTCCTTTAGTTCCTCAACCCTTCACCAGGGGGTCTCTCTCCCCTGGCTATAAATACTGCATGTCTACAAGACAATTTTCTCCTGCGCGGCAAAAAAAGAATTTTCAACACGTGGAAATCACAGAAGCCTTAATCGCCACTAGAACAACTGCAATTACTACTATGAGACGAGCCTTACAATTTCTTTTCCCCACTGGTCTATATTTGCTTGACCCATTCTTTCTCTCGGCGACGTTTGACCTAATTTCACCCGGCTTACCAAACGGAAAACGCAACGCCATTTTCAACTAATTCAACTCTCTTCTTCTGGACTGAAATAGATAAAGTGTGAACCAAATCTCAAAAGGCGACTCACTGTCCTTTATTTTTGCAACAACGCAATTCAGAATTTGCAAGTGCGATATTCAATCGACAATAATAGCAAATTCTCTTAAACATGCATTCGACATTCAGTAGAAATTCTATATCAGCTCAACTTCGCCACAACGCTGCTTCTATTAAATCTTGTGCGCCAACTTTATCCAAGCATACTAAACAAACAAGCTCGTTTTTCAAACAAAACTACGGTCCGCAAACAGTGCAACGGGACGCAAAGCCAATTCAACGTGGAGCATTGGAAAAAGATAAATTTTGATAGCAAACGCTGAACACTACCGACATTTCTTCCAGGACGTGACCCGACTCTGACCCACTAGAGCACATATGCAACACTCTGACGACAGCGCAAGTACATTTCGTCGATTCACGCCTCTCAACCAAACTTCTGACACATTTTCTTTTCAGTTCACAAGGACAATATTCAAAACTTCCATGAACTTTTTAAATATTAATAGTTTTTGTTTCCTACAACTTTCAACCTGAGGGGAGGTATTGTCGGAGTTAGCTCCTCCTTTAGTTCCTTAACCCTTCACCAGGGGTCTCTCTTCCCTGGCGATAAATAGTGGGTGACCCTTTGCCTCGATCTCTTTTTTTCCTCGGGCCTTGGGCCTTATACCACCTCGCATATGTGAGCTCTCAGAGATACAGCGTTTCCCAAATTCTGGGAACACGCTAAGAACAATACACGTACGTACGAACACTCACCACAATACACACACACCACACAAACTCAATGTAACCCTCCATGTGCTTGTAACTTGTAACCTTTTGTTAATACATATATTTGTTTGTATATAATTATCGGTCTTGTTTGTTTTCTTTGGACTTAATTAAAGTCCAACATTCTCATGTAGCTGGGCTGGCTAGGAGGAAATGTTAACCCACGTGTGTTCTTCACATTCTCATCACCGCTACGGTCCGCTACAACAGTAATAAGCTTTGCCAGGTTACTAAGGAAACCTAATTTAGTGTTATCCTGGTGGAATATTACGCCCTTCCTGTTTACTAATCAGAACTTTTTTTTGTTACTTGCTGCTTTTAATGGGTCTAATTAGGAGCAGTATTCGTTCGGATCAGTCATGTGGTTCTTAGGAGCTCTTAGTACAGAAATCTCTTTCAATAACACCATATTCCCAGCATTACCATCTTTAAATGAAGACCCAGCTTTGGGTTACAGCTATTGTGGTTGTTTTAATTTTAGCTTTGTTCAGTGAGTTGGCTATCCCCCACTTATATAATGATGATTGTTTTTAAGCTATTTCATTGCTGTCTATTCAACTATCATTACGGTTTGATGTATGAGCCTTTTGTCTTAGTGGGAGAGAGATATCGAAACGCAACTCAGAATATGGTTGTGGGTATTTGTTCTCTTTGGAATGTTGGTTGTGGAGAGAATGAGATTTTGAAACCTGAAAAAAGCAAAGAAGGAACCTAATTCATCTGATCATCTTCGCCAGCACAAAAAGGTGGGAATATTTTTCAAGCTTTCTCTCTGCTGATTCACTTGACATCTGCACTTGTTAACATCTATAGCTAGCTAGTAGCTTTTTTATACGTTTTCATAGTTACGTAATCCTGATGTATACTTAAATATATTACGTATTCTTCTATAATTCAAACATGTGTAATATTGAAATGTTGATCATACTACTATGATCTGTGGTCAAATCACGCTGTTGAATGTATTACACTATGACGAAACTTCTCAAACACTTTTTGACAAGTTCAATCACTGAGAGTACCCTAAGAAATTTTATTTTGCACTTCAATCTCATTTTTAAAATAAGAAAAACAATATGTTGAAATGTTACTTATTTTATTACATTTTCAATATTAGAACCACTGAACAACAATTGTGACGGAGAGAGAGTCTGAAAAACACACACACAAACACACACACATATATTTTATTTTAATTTTTTTAGTGGAATTGGAATGGATTTGAACAGTGAAATTAAATCAAAGCATTTTGTTTACTGATGTGGAAATTTGATCTAGGCCAGGAGTTGTACCCATTGAATCTGGGTCTTCTGAAGACAATGGAAATGGTCGAAATAATTTTTGTCGATTAAAAATTGAAATAGAGCTGAGTAAGCTAGAAGGAGCTTTTGAATTCACATGATTTAGGTTGAAACAGCCAAAACACCGTGATAATCACGTGCGGCCAAGGTTCAGTTCAGTTTTTCTATATACACGCGTAGATATACTGAAAAGCGGCAGACGGGAGAGAGACGGGAGAAATCTCTTGAAGAGAGAAGAGAGAGAATTAACCCGGGTGAGCGTAGAGACGGGAGAGAGAAGGGCGAGCGTTGAGACGGAAGAAAGTGACGTCAGGGATTGGAATGAAGCGTCCGCTAACATGTGCTGTTGATATGAGTACCGCTACTTTTGTTACCACAAATATTACTACTACTGTTACCACTGCTACGGAGAAACGTCACTATAAACTTTAAGCCGCGCACAGAAATCTCATTCCCTCATCGCAAGAGTCGTATATCGTTCTGAAACGATTTAACAACAAGTTAATCATAACTCTCTCTCTCTATCACTCTCCAGAATCCGGTGTATGCATTTTTACGTCAATTACTTTTCTTTTCTGTGACCCGTTTCTTTTCTATACTGTTCTTTTCTGCTATATAAAAGATATTAACAATTCAATCATTGAATAGTCGTTTGGTCGGCTTTCTGCAGATATTGATTTTTTTTTTTTTTTTGCTGCATTCTAAATTTCTTAGCACAGACTCTGCAGCCGTGTCTACATCTTCAGTCGACCGTGAGTGGATGAACATCACTTCTGCTTTCTGGATCAAGCCAAACACAACGTGGGCAGGAAGCAGGATTAAATCAGTGGACTGGTCGAATAATCTACGGATGCTCAGGGAACCTACGGCCACTCCCTTAATTCGGTTAGGACCGAGTAGACACCTCAACCCAGAGAGTAAGACGTCGGAGGTTGAGAGGCTGGGGAGAAAGTGTTAGACAATATACCAATTTTGCCAATTTCTTTTTAAATGGCTATTGATATGATATATTACAATTAAAGTTAAAACTAAACATATCTGATACTAATGCGAAAAATGAACTTTTTGATCAAATTTGATGATCCGTAGATGAATATGGTATATAAGTGAAAACCTCCCAGCTAAACAGTAATAAGCTTTGTCTCCTCATTTTCACGGACGCAGAATCGTTCTGTATCGGAGAATCAAGGTCGTTCCAGGACATGTCTTTTCTAGATGCACTGATTATCAGCATGTTGGGTATGTGGCTCTCGGCTGTCTCTCATGATCGTTAACTTGTGTGCACAACGGATAGCTTTTTTTTATAAAGACGTAGATGTTATAGGTATGTTTCTGTCCAATGCTGCTATGGGTAGAAAAGAACACTCCGAAATGTTTGTCATTATTGTCGATTGGAACGTTGACAATCGTTATTTGATTCTTTTCCATGTGAAATATTCCGTTTGCATCATTAAACTCTTTTTTTTTTATATCTGTTACTGCTATCATTTTGGCCATTTCTTCCCTCAAGAGGTCTCGAGTAACATAGTTTCTCTGGTATGAGTATTGTGAAAATGTATAAAATGGTCAAAAGTATTCATGTTCATATGCAGAGGAGTGCATACTTTAAAATTCTGTAAATTTCTCATAATTGCCAGCAATATAAATAGATGTTTTGCATCCCATTTCCTACAGATTGGCACCATTGGAGTCAATTTTCCTATCATATTCTGTAGCAGGTGATCTGAATGAGACGAGAAGATGCAAGACGATTCCGAAAATGCTGTGAAACAGAAAAATATCTATAATAATTTATTAAATAGTAGTCATTTCAAGAAATTGCTGTACATTATTAATATTTTGTGTGGCTTCACAGCTTGAATAATTACATCAATGCTCAAGGAAAGGGATGCATACAAATCTCTCACCATCTTCACAGGTATGAAATGCCATTCTCTGTGACTGACTCCACAGCTCTTCAAGATTGTGTGGATTTTTCTGACGAATTTTTCTCTTTAAGAAATACATTTGCTCTGCTATATTTAAGTCAGGAATCTTCAACAGCTACACTCTGTTGTATTGCAAAGGATTTGTGGCATTGAATTCCAACATACTGAAATATAAATTTTACCTCAACTCTATACTTATAACGTCTCCGCTTAAAAATCTGAACTTTTGTATCTGTCTATATTTCTGAGATGAGGTAATTATGTACATTATTTACATTATTCGGACTATTGTCCTCATGTTTGTCGCCATATTTATTACAACGTTTCGGCCGTTGTACGCTTCGGCCTTCTTCAGGTAGTTGGAATGTCGAACTTAACCCTTTATTTCGCTCACTGGGGTAGACTGTTCTAGTTCCACGTACCATGTTTAATGGATGTCAGTTATCAGTTATCTTTTATTAATTTCCGTCTGAAAGTTCTCCACTGTCTTAACTGGGTATTGAACTCACACTCTTTGGGTCCTGTCATGAAAGGGTATGTGACATACACCTCCACTCAGCCCTTCAAGGAGAAGTTTGAGAAGCCATAACGCTAGTGATGCCTGAATTCTCTATCGTTCCCAAATTAGTATTCATTTCTATATCTACTTTTCGCACAGAACACTTTCATGCTTAACTTTTGTGGCATCGATATAATAGGGCCATGTTTATATGTAATCTGTTTTTTTACATTTAATGTCGAGTTAATTGATTTTTGTTTAGAAAAACCTACAAGATGAATGGTTGAATTACAGTGTAAAGTATAAATTAGCAAAACAGGCTTTTGTGCTGCACAACAGAAAGAAAATTGTAATATTAATCTTATTTTTAATATATCTCCTTCCACCCTCCATTCTTACCCATTTCTTTTGTACACACTTCTATTTAAGAGGAATATTCGATTTAGTTGGCACTTAACACGGTCCACTTTATAGTTAAATAATAATTCATGTTTGTGATGGGGATTTTTGTTTGAATTATTAATACAATTCAGTATTCATTTACTCTAATTCGGCCTTATTGATTTATACTTTGACTTATTCGGACTATTATTCTCATTTTTGTTATAGACACGGTATACTTGTCCGAAATGCCGTGTCTTTAACATTCATTTACTTTTCAGGTATTCATTATTTTGGTTATATGAGATATTTTTTGTTAATTTTTGTGTTAATTTTTGTGTTATTTTTTGTGTTATTTTTGTCCCCGTGATACCAGTTCTAGTTTCTTTCGGCTAAACCAGTGTATAATGTTTCACTACCTGATCCACTTCGAATAAGTCAAACACTTATTTACATTACTTTGTTGTTGTTATCACAACGTTACGGCCGTTGCACCGTCCGGTTTTATTCGGATGTCTGTATATCCGAATAACCATAAGGAAATTTCACTCTTTATGTAATCTATGTTCCGCTGTTCTCGTTCCGCTGTCCATGTTTAGTTTATAGATATCTCAGCTTGTTCTATTTTAGTACTGCTTAGTTATTGCTCGCCCTGTTTCTACTGAATCTGTACTGACTAAACCAGGGATTGAACTCACAATTACTATGTCACTAAATTCGTAAATCAACATCTTAATCCACTAGGAGGCCACAGCAAATATGATGAAATTAATATGAATGTAAATAATGTAACACCTTATGGCAGAAATGCAGACAAAAATCAAACTATATTGAAAATTTTTCATCTAAAATAATCTTGCTAGAACACCGCCATGATAACCAAATGTCGAAACTATCTGACATTAGGCTTTAAAAAATACTCCACTGATGTCCTTTGCGACAATGTCGCTATCATTTAGTAGTGGTGAGTTCAATCACTGGATCAGGTATTGAAACAGTATGTCGTGGTTTAGCAGGAACGGCATTACAAGGACAAAAATAACAATAATCAACACAAAAGATATCCCATATAGCCAAAATAATAAACAACTGATGATGGTCAGAGGGTACTTGACCGAAACGTCGTGCCTATGACAAACAAAGACGAGAACAATAGTTTCAATAAAGTATATTGATAATTCCTCCTCTTAAAAATCAAATAAAACTTTATTGATTTACTACTGGACACATGTAGTAAAGTTACAGGGCTGAATAATATAGTTTTTAAAAGTATTCAAATTTTAACCCATTTTTCAAAATTTCACCCTGATGGTTTTTGCAAGGTCGAGTGGAGATGATATGTATCATCTCCACTCGCTACAAACATTAACATCTGGTATAGAAGTGAAGAAATATTTTCAAAAACATTGGTGCTTTTCCTCGACCCAGAAATACGTCAGTTCTTTAATCACCTCAAAGCGTTAAAAAAAAAACGATGCCACAGGATATCTGGAGACACACAATGGTTCTCCCAGCGTCAGTATTTCTGTTAATCTTTTACCCAGAACTTTAGGTTGAAGCAGGCAAAGAAATGTTTCATGTGTACATATTCTTGGCAATACGTGAATAATGTTGTGGGAAAAGTAGCTAACAGCATCAGGTATAAAGATTGGGATATATGCCGACTTAATTAGTATAAATTATATCAATTCCTACCAAAATTGTTCACGGTGTTCTTTACTTATTCACAAGACGTTTTAAACACAGAAATCTTTTGCTATCATGGATGTTTTAATTTTTCTTTTTCATTTCTTGTTTTCATTTTTTTGTTTATTTTAATTTTGTTTTTTTGACGGTATCTTCAATTTTTCCAACTTGTTTTCTTCAGGCTTTTAGCAATTTTTTCCAACAAACTGTGGGTTGATGTTAATTTAATTTTTTTCTTTTCTCAATGGACCAGGAATTCCATTTTTACAGTGATTTTTCAGGGAATTTCATATCATGACCATGTTTATTCTTTCAGAAGTTTTGATTATGGAATCTGCATGTTTATCATTGTATTTACCTTTTTTTATCGCGGAGTTCGTAAGGTTAGTAACATTTGATTTTGTAATATTGATAAATTGCTATTTACACGCGCGAAAACTTGAGAGAGAAAGGAAAATAGAGAAAGAGGGGTAGAGAGATAAAGGAAGGTTATTCCAGCTAATTAAATGAGTGGATTATTGTGTTAATGAAAACGTTGATAGTGATGTCATCAGTTATTCCTAAAAGTTTACTGATAAGAAATTCGTTGATTCCAGCAATTAGATGAATTTATACAAACTCACTTAATTTTAGCGCCAAAGGAGCCAATGGTTCGACTTTACCGCTGCTCGTAAGCTTTATCTATACTTACATACATTCTCACTAAAAATTATCATTTCCTGCATTAACAAACTAAATATTTCTGGCACTAGAGTAAAACTGTTGACTAAGCATTCAATTTTGCAATTTTTCCTCCTACATGTTTTATTAAGTAGCTTCATCACCAATCTGTATGTTATGCAACTACTAATCGTGGTATTTCATTGATTATTTCCGTAACTTTATTGATTCCCAAATCGTCTGAGGCTGACAGCATTCCAATCTCATGTTGGTCTGCTGCTTTTTCCCTCTTTATCTTGCTCAGTGACGATCATACTTTAGATTTTAATACTACGGGTCTTTCCATATTTTTATCTATCATAGATTTCTCTCTACTGTTGTTATGGGAAAAACTATTGGGTGTACACTCCTGTTAAAAAAAAATGGGCCAAGCTACCTTTCATCATTTATTGAGCGAAATGGTACATTAGATGCATTATAAATGAACTCATATCAACTGATACAATATAACTAGAACAAGACATTTACTTCAACACATCATTAGTATGGAATAGAGTTTCCTTTGGATTTTTCAAACAAGAAATTCTTTTAGGTATGCTCTCAACCAAGAGTAAACACTGTGATGAGGAGATGTTATTCCACTGAACTCTGAACTGCATCCCATAGCTTTTCTTGATTCGGAAAAGTTTTCCCTGACAATGAACGAGAAATAATAGCCTAAATATTCTCAATTGGATTTTCCCTGACAATGAACGAGAAATAATAGCCTAAATATTCTCAATTGGATTTAATTCAAGGCTTTGGCCCGGCCAAAACATTACATCAATTGAATGATCAGCCAACCATTTTTAGTTATCTTACCCGTGTGTGCAGGAACATTGTCCCGTTGAAATATGTTTTATGATATTCCCAGCTGCTGAATATTTGGCAAGAGTCCTTTTTCTAATATTTTAATGTACTCTTTTGCATTAATTGACTTATCAGTTTGCCAACACCTTAGCAGTAAAGAGTCCCCACACCATTATTCCTTTCACATGATCTTCTAATGCAGCGTTCGGGGTCATCACTAGAAAGAGAAAATTGCGATTTATAAAACCACATAACGTTACTAAACCACTTTGCATCTTTCTTATCATAAAAGGAAGCAAATCGATCATTGACTTTCTATCATTAATGTCTTTCTTGGTTAACAACCGTTGTTGGCACATCTTTTATTACTGAATCCAATTTCTTTCATTCTTCTAGATATTGTAATTCTAGAAAGTGAATTCCCATTTGCTGTTTTAAATTCTTTAGAATGATCAACAAAGGTTTTCTTCCGATCTTTCAAAACAATCATTTTCAGCCTGTGGTCATCCTTGACTGTGGAAGCTCTAGGGCGGCCAGACCCCGATTCCCTTGATACAGAACCTTCTGTTTCGTATCTTAAACCAATTCGCTTTACAGTTGACAGAGTTGTTTCAATATTTTCTTTTTTTAGAAGATCAAAAATGTCCTTGTAAGTCAAATTTGCCTGCCTTAATCCTGCAATTCTATTTTTTGTTTTCTAGTCAAGATGCTTTCTTTTTTTTCTGGGAGTCATTTTAAAGTAGAAAGTGTTATATCATGTAATATTATTAATCTGAAAAATCCGTTAATATTCACTTATTACATGCAAAAACACATCATATCTATTTTTGTTATAATATTACCTTGGCCCATTTTTTTTTTAACAGAAGTGTAGTATTTTTCTTTTTTTCTATTATAAGTGTTCCCCTTTTAGAGTTTATGCATCCTGTCGAAGTGTACGTTTTCTGTCGTGTTATTCCTTTCGTTTTCTTGATGCATACGGACTATTCTGTAGTGTTTCTAACTTTGCACACATTTCACGCAGCTATTTATTTCGAATCTCTTTGCTTAACATCCAGTATTCTGTGTCATTCATTGGCTTTACATGCTGTCTCTTTCATTAGCTGGATTCGAACTAGACATGATAATGCGTTGTCAATGGATAGAACATTCAATTTCTGAAATTATGGAGACATTTGAAATCCTTTGATTTATAGTGTCACGTGCGTACCAAGTATACTTGATGCAAGGTACTGTCTCCCACTGTGGACAGTACAGTGGCTGACTATGAGCCTTTAATTATCGCAACGGAGAGCATCTAAAAAGAATTGTTTGCAGTAGCAGACACGTGACACTCTGTTCGAATCATATCCATATTCAATGTAAGAGGTACCAGATGCACTTCAAACAGATCAGTCCAGCATTTTTTAACTTCCATGAGATACAGAAGCAGAAGACCCACCAGGATGCCCCCTGTTAACACCACGTCATTAGACACCTGGCTTCGTGACGTCATTAATTGGAATTTTGATGACCGGCAGCGTGTGATATTGTCTGATGAGTCACGGTTCCAATTGTTCCGCAGACCTCATGAAGTCATGGACTCCAGCTGTCAACAAGGTAACGTGCAAAATGATGGTGGTTGTTTCATAACGGTGTGCTAGATGGTCCTACACGATACTAGACACACCTATCGCCTGATTTCGGCACATTCAGTATGTGAAGAGCATCAGCCTCTCGACACCTCCACGTTGCAATATGAACACTTGAATAAGGAAAGACCAGTTTGCTTACACTCGAAGGAATAATTTATTTATAGGGAAACAGTTTATGTTACTGCATGATTCATTACGAGAATTGTCTACGTGATGTAATTACACAACCGACTATAGAAATATTCCTTGAACGAATAAGAACAAATTTTCTACCGAATATCGGAGAGATTTGTCCCTCTAAGGCGAGAAGCTCCAGCCATATTTTCATGGTATAGTGTCCGACAAATAAGGAGGTAACACAACCTTGTTGTGTGATAACTAGCGGGAAAAGAGAAAGAATTCTCTTTTTCACCGGCACCTTCGAAAGGGGCAACTTTCGTTCTCTACTAAGAGCAGATAATAGATATCGGTATAAGTACTTACCTAAACTCTCTTTTTTATTTGTTTATGTAAATTCCTGAAAAGTAGAAACATGAAAACAGTAGCAGTTCAGTAAGAAAGGGAATATGTCACATTCGTAGCTGAAAGAAAAACGTTTCAGCAAAATAGAAAAAAGAAATAGAAAGCGTCCAAAATGTCTGAATAATACTCATATAATTTCACTTTTTGTGAAGAAATTTAAAAATACAAGAACTAAAAATGGAAGAAAGAGCAGAACTGACTATGCTCAAGGACACGGTTCAGAACGTTCTTAGTCAAAAAAGCATAAATATAAAAGAATAAATATCTAGTCTATTTAACCCGTTGTCCGTTTATATTGGTTAATCCAAATATTAGACACGGATATCACTTGAGTACTTGAGTTAAAAGACAAGAGATGAATGAAAAACAGTTTTATGCCTGTCCAAGGAAACATTCTGAGAATAGTGAAAAAAATAAGAAAAAAAAAATAATAGTGTATAAAATAAGAAAAAAAACTTGTTTGAAGCATTGTTTGAAGTATAGAAACGTTTTTGCCGCAGTGTTTCAAAGAAACATATCTGATGAGTACTAATGTCACACACACTTTATCATTTTCACTCCTTGGAACACGAATTTTGTAAATTTCAAGGATGTAGAATGGTCACCAAGTAACTTCAAAACTTGTGTAACTTTCTGCAGTTATTCAACGAAGGAATTATAATCAACACAGAGATCCAACATAAAATCCTGTAGGAATCTTGCCCGACATCAATTGTAGTAGATAATTAAGGTGTTGGATCTCCTTGGGATATACTTATCAAAATTGGATGAAAATAGCCCTATAATGATTTACGATCTGTCGAACTGTGCAAATATTTAAAGTGACGAACCATTGAATAAGCTGGAATAAACTGCCAGGAATTGTCTCTCCTATGTGTTGTATCTGAACACTGTGAATGGCAATTTCTTAGAAAAGAAGGTTAAATGTATACAGTCTAGGTAGCATAGTGAGCAAGTAACTGAAGCCGAGCCATCAGATCAAGACCAATAATATTGCTGATTCTTCTTTGGATCTTATCAAGGAACTCCAAATAGCTTCAATTTTGCCATGTGTGAGAGAAATGTTAACAGGCCTAATTCAATATTGCCAGATGATCTTGGATTTTTCAAACTCACACTTTGCAGGATTTACAACTACTTTATAAAGGCGTTAAAAAAGAAATTAAAAATGCTCTGTATGCTTGTCAATAGAGGAATTAACTAAGCGTATATCGTCCATGTAGATACAAGTAAAATCTAACTCGTACAAATCATGTTTGTTGAATCTCAGAAAGGATTACAAAAAACAACGTTGCGTTCCGTAAACCGAAAGGCAAACACAAAAATTAAAATATCTTAAAATAGGTTGTGGTTGCTGCCTTAGGGACATGTTCGAGCTTTATTGAAATTTGATGATAATTTCTGAACGGATACAACAATGCAAATACAATTTTTCCATTAATAATAATTGTGACGTCATTAATATGCGAGATATGGTAACGATCTAGTTACCGAAAACAAGCTTTCCATGTGCTCTCATTTTTAATATTCATGTAATATAGGAAACCCAGTTACTGGAGAGACGAATGATTTTCAATTCCAATATCTGGTAAAATTCTTCTCTCGTTTTGAATTTATTTGTAACAAATCGCCTTGTAGATCTGTGCAAAGTTGGATCACACGTAACAATGTTACGTGTAATGCTATGTAACGATTCCTGATGGAACGACATTATAATGTTTCCAGTGAATTCCCTCAGAAGTTTTGAAAAGATAGATCTCTTTTTAGTTTTGGCCACGGTGGGACATTATGGGATTACACTACAATTTGATCTTGAAAACTTTAAGTGCGTCCTAGATTATACAAGAGTCGAAATTGTGTAAAAGAAATCGCTTTAAAATAGCTTTTTCCATATCGGCAGTAACATAGAACCTTGTAAAATTAGACTATAAAATTTCAAGCACTTCTGATCACATGTGTGTAAGACCGATTACTAGGAATTAAAGAATTCTGATCATTGGTATCTCTTAACAAATGTATACATGAGGTTTTGTTTATAATCTATAAATGACGGATTAATTCCCTTCCCGACGACGGCTACCAGAGTCTCTACCTTCTGTCGCTCTGTATTATCTTAAACAAAATTTATTTCGGCCACCGGGCTGCACAAAATTTATTAAAGAAAAAATATGTCGGATTAAAAAATAAAACCCTTGTCGGATTAAAAAATAAAATAAAATCAATTAATTCTTTAGAAATTACTTTGTTTACGTTCCAAGATTTTTGAACCAGTAAGTGAGCTTTAAAGGCAAATGATTGTGAAGCCCTTCGTAGCGGATAAAAGCATGCCGGTTCAGACGATGATTTCTCCTGCAAGGGATAGACGCGGTTTCGAATCCTGCCTCATATTTTCTGGAGTGTGCAGGCCGGTAGACAAATACGAAATAAATAATGCGCGTTTACTTAAGTAACTATAATAAATATATATTTTTTGCTCGTAACATTAGTAGTTGATATTTGAACACGTGATTTCGCTTCAAATGTAATTGAAATTCATAACATATTTTAACGCATCTTTCAATAATGTGGATTGTGAATTGTAAATGTTTTCACATTAAAGGTGAAACCGGTGGAAAATGAGATGTATTTTGGTCATTTGATACTCTGCCATTTCCAAAAACGAAAAAAAAACATACAAACAGCAAAAAAGGGATCTACCGTTTTTAGATATGGTGCCATAGCTGAGAGTACTGCTCAAGTTTACCAAACCGAAATGCTGATTAAAATAATGCAGGTTACACGACACGAAACATCGCAAGGATACTCCATGTATCTCATATGAGCTTGTGAAGCATTTGGAAATACTTGGATGTGTAATTTGTTACGATGTTTGGGTACCTCCAGATTTTGGACAGAATTTTCATCCACGAACATAGATGATGGAAAATTTCAGGACCCAGAAAAATATCAAATACTAGGAGGATGAACTCATGTCGTCTCAAAGATATCGAAAGTTTGTGGAACCAGATGTAACATTTGAATTAATATATGTATTAATATATAAATACTGTCTTTGGAACAGTTCGATAATAAATCCTTTCCTTACTTGATCAATAGATTCATATATTCTCCTCCAAGTCTTCCATGTTATAAAGTAAATTCAGGTTTGTATTTCCAGTAGACAGTATGTAAGCAAATATATGGATATAAATCCGACAGTATGAAGAAAAATACAGAAAAAACAAACAAAAATTTTAACATGCAATGATGCTGTATTAATGTTAATATAAAGTCGACGTCTTTTTTTAGAACTGTTCCATCGTTTTTTAAATCATTTTTGATTTGCTTTGTAACGTGGAGGACTTCAAGCTTGTATGAAGATATAAGAACCTATTAATCTCTACGTATTCCTATATTGAACGGAAAGGATTTCTTGAACTGTTTATATCAAATAGTTCAATCGACTTTTTTAATATTTTAATATTTGGAAATCATCTTCGAATACGTTTTCACAACATCGCCCACGTGACGACAACGTGATCATATTTAAACGGAACGCTGATCTTATATAAAAATTTCAGTTATCTGTTTGGATTAGTTGTGCTCTTATGTCCTGACGTCGGCGGTATTGTCCTGGGCGGTCGTATGACGACTGAATTGGGCACTGGTAGTCTGGGACAATCCGTCGGGGTCCTGCTCAACGCAGATTTCCACCCCGTATGTGTATAAGGTTTTGTGCTTATTCTTTTTTCTTTTTGCAGGCCTAGACGATGGCAATTAAGTTAGCTACACTGAATGTGAATGGCTTGAGGGATCGGGGTAAGGCTGCCCGCCTGCTCCGGGACCTGTTGTCATTTTATGTGGATGTCGCAGCGATCGAAGAGACTCACTTTGTTTGTAGTTCCGATGCGTGTGTGCTGGAGGATGACTTTGTCGTTTATTCAGCATATGGGGACCGGTTTGCCATAGGTGTTTCTTTGCTTGTCAGACGTACTCTCGATGCGAAGGTGGACCTTGTGCATACCGATGCAGAGGGCCGGTTGATCGTGGCCGATATTGCCGTGAAAAGTGGTTCGTTCCGGGTCGTTGCGGTTTATGCGCCCAATGACCAGGGAGAGCGGGTCTCGTTCTTTCGGCGGTTGGGGCCGTTCCTGGTGGATTCAACGCGCCTAGTTTTAATGGGGGACTGGAATGCCATCCTTAGACAGGGGGCGGGGTGCTAGCGGGAGGGGGGGCGATCGCAGCCTGGTCGATCTGATCGACGATTATGGTGGGACGTCTTAAATGTAGGATTAGGTCCTTCACCACTGATTTCAGCAAACGGCTCGCTCTAGATAGAGCTGCTCAAAAAGGTGAAACGCTTAAAGCTAGTTATTCCCGGGCAGAGGCTGGGGGATCCCTAGAGATAGCCTTAGCTAAGGAGGCCCTGGATCGATCGAATAGCGAGCGGTACATGGGTCAGGTAATTAGACATAAGTTAAGCAAGGTGTCTTCCGAAGCCGTGAACTTGGGCGCAGATCTGCGCAGGGAAGAGGTCCGTCGAGGTGGCGATCGTTACATTCGTGAAGTCAAATCCCCGGAGGGGCGTACTCTTCGGGCCACTGACGACATGTGCGGAGCGTTTCGGCGCCATTTCGAGAACCGGTTTACCAAGGAGCCTGGTCTCCGTGAGGAGGAGTTTCGTAACTATTTGGCTGACTTTCCTCGGCTTTCGCCGACTTAAGCGGCTAGCTGCGAGGGAGAGATTACGGAGGGCGAAGTCTACGCGGTTTTGAAGAAGGTCGGCAGAGGCAAGTCGCCTGGTCTGGATGGTTTGCCCTATGAATTGTACTTGAGGCTGTCGCACATCTTTGTTCCAATTTTGACTGCAGTGTTCAACTACTGGTTTCGGTCGGGGTCCATCCCCAACCGGATCACCAGGGGTGTGATCACTCTGTTGAAAAAGAGCAAAGGTGGTGGGGGGAACCTAGATGATTGTTCTGTGAAGGGCCGAACAATTCAGAGCAACCTGCATCTGATCCGCACGATCATAGAGGGTGTAAAAGACGACGAAGAAGCCGCGCTGATCAATTTGGATCAGTCCAAGGCATTTGATAGGGGTCGACCATCGCTACCTTGCTGCTGTCCTGCAGGCCGCTGGATTCGAACCCAACTTCTGCCGCTGGATTAGCCTCCTGTATCGCTCCCCCAGTGCGGTGGTACAGGTGAACGGAAGGTTGTCGGACGCGTTCGTGCTGTCTAGGTCGGTTCGTCAGGGTTGTCCGCTGTCGCCTCTCCTTTATGCTTTGGCGTTGGAGCCTCTCCTTCGCCGGCTGAAGGACGAGACCGGCAGTCCGGCCCTACGTGAAATTGCCGTTCCTGGAGGGTCTCGAGCCAGGGTTTCCGCGTACGCCGATGACGTATCTGCTTTCGTGTCGTCCCGCAACGACATTGAGGCGGTACAGAAGGCGCTTGATCGGTACGAGAAGGTGACGGGGCCAAAATAAACCGCGACAAGTCGTTCGGCTTGCGGTTAGGTGCCTGCAAGGGAGTCGCTCTTCCGGGCCGCTTCGGTTGGACAGACGGCCCTGTCCGCATTCTTGGAGTGCGGTTTGGGCCTGACCTCCAGCTGGAGAAGAATTGGTCTGAAGTACGAGCAAAGGTCGATTCCGCCGGTCAGACTTGGAATCGACGGAGGTTGTCCGTGAAGGGCAGGGCGGAGGTGTGTGCTACATACATTTTCCCCCTGATTCTTTATCGATTGTCCGTACTTCCTCTCTGTAAGACCCACAAGAAGGCGTTCGAACGCTCGCTATCCTCCATTTTATGGAGGGGACGCGGGAATCGGATCGACAGACGAGTCTGCACTAAACGTCCGTGTCATGGGGGGCTGGGAATGCCGCATCTGCCGAGTCACATCCGTGCCTCTAGGTTGGCTTTCCTACGCCGCGCATTGACTGGAGGAGATCCGATTATGGAGGGGATTGTTAGGGACGCGTTCCCTGGCCTTACCATCAGTCCCCCCATCTCGCGGGTTGAGCGCGGTCGTAAACCCCGGGATCAATCGGTTTTCCTTCGCGAGTGTCGGTCGGCCTTGAGGGCCGTTCCCGGTCCAGTGACCTTTCTCGGCCTAGGAAGGTCTTCTATCGTGAATTAGTGGAGAGGCCCGCGAAGGATCCCCTACGAGATATGCTCGGCATGTCGGAGGAGGAGTTTCGCTCCTACTGGTCTTGGGCGCCAGCGGCGGATTACCTCAGTAACCCTGAGTTTTCGCTTAGCTGGCGATTGGCTCGGAATCGGCTGCCTCTCAACGACATGGCTTTCATATGGGGTTTGGCGGATTTGCCAGACTGTGAACGGCGTGGCCTTGGCTTAGAAGAAACGCCTTCTACCATTGCCCCCAGGTCCGCCCCTTATGGGAACATGTCGGAGAGCTGACGGCTCGTCTCGCTCCCGAACAGCTTGTGTCCATTGATCGCGCATACGCGTGTGACAATGTGTCGCCCCCGTATTCCGGGATGAAACGGATGGTGTTTCTGACGGCTCGAATGGTGATTTGGACGACGCGAAAGGAGGAAGTCTTGCGAGGCAATCGTTTTTCTCATTCGGATCTAATTCGATTCTTTGAGCATCAGCTCAAGATGAAGATTAGATCGGATAGAAAACGATTGCATTCGACAGTCTTTAGCGAAAGGTGGGTAAAAGAAGCGAGCTTGCTTCGTGTGAACGGGGCTAGTTTTGATTTTCTCTTCTAGGTCAACCTATTGCACATCGGGGGTGGCTTCCTGTGGAACCCTCCCTTGGTTAGGTTAGACAAACTTCAGTGTACCTAGTTAATGTGAGTAAGTGTTGTTCCTGGCCTGCATCCCGGCCGTTCTTTGGTTATGATCCAAGTCGAGATTCCCAACCTCCCCAGTTTGTTTTGACCCCCCACCCTTCATCTCGACTGGGTCAGTTTTATATTTTCCCATTCCAGCCTAATATTTTATACTTTTTCCCACTCCCTTAGCGAGAGCGTCTCTTGATTTTGTCCCCTGGGCAGAATACAGCGGTCTCTCTGTTTTATGGGTTGGACGGTCCCTACTAACATCAATTATGTTTAGTTTGTATTTGTGTTTATTTTAAGTTTATTATTGGGTTCATTTCCCTCCCCTCTCATTTTATCATTATTAGAATTGTATATATATATATATATATATCATCATTAAAATTTTTATGGCATGGGGCGCGATTTTGGTAGGTCTCCCTTGAGAGCACGTGGTATTATGGTGGTTGAAGGCTTGTTTGGTGATGGACAAGTTCTTTTGGTGAATGAGTAAAATGTAATGTACGAATGGGTCGTGAATCTGATTAGCTAGGTATAAGATAGTTAGTGTTGACCAGCCTCTACCCTCCCCTTTATTGGCCCTGTGCCACAATTTGTACTTTTGTACGAATAAATATCAGTTGTGCTCTTATGTCCATCGTCTTTTGTGTTAAATTTTTATATGTTCTAATGTTAATTATGTTTAAATGAAAATGTCCATGAAGATGGTCTTAAATAGACCGAAACGTCCGACATCGACTTTATATTAACATTAATACAGCATCATTGCATGTTAAAATTTTTTTTTTGTTTTTTCTGTATTTTTCTTCATATATATATATATATATATATATATATATATATATATATATATATATATAAAACATTAGGCAGCATATGATTTACATACAAAGAATAATCACACATAGAATTAATCAGAAGTATATAAGAAAAAAAACACATGCCTGATGATGGATGGAAGACCGTCCGTAAGTACTAGCATTTTAACATCAAATAAACTGAAAAACTACAGACAACAAGTTTTTCTTCAAGGATCAAAACTCGCACTCTGGATGAACAGGTTTTTTTTTTAATGCATATATTATGTTTTCTAGCGACGGATGTCGCCAATAATCGCATTAATACTTCTCATTAATTCTATGTGTGATTATTTTTTATATATATATATATATATATATATATATATATATATATATATATATATATATATATATAAAGAGAACGAGAGTTAATGCAAATATAAAATTTGTCAGCTGATTGATGTTACTTTCAGGTTACATTCATATATATATATATATATATATATATATATATACTATCTACGAAGGTAATTTTTTTACGGCACAAATATAAATAGTAAGCACGCCAGACAAGTCATCAGTCTAGAAGTATAAGTTAAATCTCATAATTATCTACAAAATGTGAAAAATAAAGAACCCGAAATGAATTAAGCAAATACTAAATTCTTTAAAAATTCTACCAGAATATAATGATTTCCTTATATGCTTTAATATAGAAATAAATAAATAAAAATCCAACAATTGGCAGGTTCAAGATTTTATTTATCTGTCTTATGAAAAGAAAATGTAACGAACTATAATTCCATTACAAATCTGGATTTTAACCAAAAATATACGGGAAAAAATTCCAGTCTTAATACGATAAGATAATCTTTTTGTAAAATGTTTTAGAATTTATTCTTTTTTTAAAATCATATAACTTACACACACACACACTTATTTATTTTAAATACAGTACAAAACATTTTTATCATAGTTTCAAGCTTTTGCTGAATTTTAAATCTATTCATTAAAAATAGAATTGCTTTAAGGGAAAAGCAGTCCTATTAACAGTAAATATAACTAAGTCCGAAATCTGTTTATTATTCGAATAATATAAACAGTTTATGAAATGTTAGTAGACGCAGTATAGGGTTTGTAATCGCCGACCAAAAATGGTAACTTTATTGACATCACAACATTCCTGTGGTCTTTGTTCAGCCATTCAGAGGTATTAAGTATGTTACCTACAGCTTTCTCCTGCATCTCTTGCCTTCAGTATACTCTGTGAATGCTAATTTCTCCAAGCCTTCTTTCCTCATTCTAAATTTTAGTTATCTCTTTCTGGTTTTAGCAGTACTTTCTTCAGTGTTATTATTCATTTAAAACTTCATCGTTACTCACATTCTCAGTATTCGTCGCTTCATCAGATCAAGTTGATTATCACTTGAATTGGAAACGTCCAAAACAAGCAAGTTTTCAATATTTGGCTATGATTCCGGTCTTTAATTCCCCAGTCATAAATGTGTGGAAATCCTAATAATGATGATAATTAGCATGGCCATTACGACAGATATGACCATTAACACTCCAAAATTATTATTTTGACAACTACGATTAATATCACCATTAGTATTGTTGATACCACTTTTAGAACTTTAACTTTATAACCATCACTACAACCATTAGTACCGTTTTTGTCAGTCATTATCATTATTAGGATTAACTCAGCAATTATCAATATTATCATTGCCATTATTATTTATTATTTTATTTATTTTTTATTCATTATTTATTATTTATTTTTTTTAATTTTTTATGTTGTTATCACTATCATTATTATAGTTGTTAATATTATTGTTTCCATCTTTATTAGGAATAACTTTACCGTTCATCATAACTAATAACATATCAATTATTATTAATATATCAATAATAATGTCACAGCTAATATTACCATTAACATAATTACAATTGTTAATAACACAGCTGCAGTTGTTGTTAAAAAAATACAAACATCATCGCCATGTTAAAAGAACCCAACTTAACCCACGTGGTGGGAGTAGACCCAAATCAATCAGTGTGGGTGTGCGTCTACATATGTGTGTATGTGTGAATGCATGTGAGCATGTCTGCCGGCGCAAACAGCCCCGACCTCTCCCCTACTAAGAGAGCATTGCTATATATAAAACGCTACAATCTTGACACCGATGCTGAGAATATGCAAAAACTTATAGGGAATCTCAAACTCCTGAACAAGTCGAAGGCCTAATCAAGAGCATTAGCTAGCTTAAATGCCGCCCGATAGGGCGGCTTTAAAGCTAGTCAAAAATATTTTTTAAAGAATTTTATTTTCACAACTGTTAGATTATTTTTTATAGGGAAGATCAGATAAGAAAAATATCTAAATCACCTCCCTTAAGTATAACACTTGGGAGATTAACATCTATCTTAGTCAATATTCAGTTGATATGTATAAAAGTTATAAAAGTGCGAAATATTTTTGGAAACTCAAGCAAGAAGGAAAAACACCTACGGTTAAATGGAAAATCCTCAGACAAGCCAGAACCTGAAATTCTCTAAGCGAACCTTGCTTCTTATGTTTACTGGAGAAAATATGTATCATTGAACTCTTGAATAACACCCAATTATTAAATCAAAGATATGAAACAACCGTTTTCTGTAGACATACTAAGGATTTAACACTACAATCTTGTTAAATCCTTAATTCCATAACTATAAACGTTTTAAAATTATAAATCACCTCCTTCGATATATTCCCTACCCTCTTATGTACCTGTCCACTAATTAAATTATGATTCTTAATTTTTTTTTCTTTCATATATATTACTGGTAATATTTTTAGATAAATCGTTTTTACACCCATACTTATTCTACACGCTATACGGTCCAGGAATATTTCAAAAGGTGATTATAAAAGGTTATATTAACATCCCTTATTTTTTAGAGGAAATCACCACTTCTAAATTTTAATCCACAAAACACGTTCATCGATTACAGAATTAGTAGTGATAACCCCAACATAAATACATCCAATTCAGCTCTAGAATTTTTTTATAGTAAACCAAAAATAACATTCCCAAATACTACCAATTTTTACCTACTTAAACGTAATACTATCCCCTATCTCCATCTTTCCTCCCCTACCTCTCACTCTTAGGACGCTTGTGAGATGATGTGCCTGGACATTTGACCGGTGTTTATCAGCAGGAATATTTCCACAGACCAGTCAACATGAAACACCCAACCCATTCATCACGAAACTGCTATCAACAAGCACTATAGTTTCACTCCGTCACCTATATTGTTTTTCTTCTCAAACAAATGAAAAAAGGAAGTGACGTTTCACACACGGCTTGCCTACAAGCAGGATTGTTCATAACCATTTTCGATTCTCATCAGTCGAAGTGCAGTTGAAATGCATTGAAACCAAGTTGCATCTTTGTAGTGAATAAAATGGTTTTGTCTATATGATAAAATTATAATAAAGGAATAATATATTATTTTAATATATTTTCTGTTTATACGTTATTTTTTTTAGATACAATTATTTAAGTAAATGCTCTGTTTATAATAAACAGTATTAATTACATTTCTCGGACATTCAGGCCGGTAAATGTAATTAATACTGTTTTATTTAAACAGAACATTTACTTAAATAATTATATCTATAAAATAACGTATAAACAAAATATATATATATATATATATATATATATTATATATATCAGTGGTGACTCCAGGTCATCAGTGTTTGTCGGTTACATTACAATCTTTAACATAATATACTAATGGTATAACTAAATGCTAAAATAATTCCATTAACTAACTTACATAATTTTTAAAAATCTTTAGCCACATACGTTTTTGTTTTTAAGAATAATGTGGCACCTTGCATTATTAGAAATATTCATAGAAATATGATTTAATTTTTTCTTACTCGGTTTACTAAACAGGTTGTTGATTTTTTTTAAAACGGAAAATAACTGAGTTGAAAATAATTCACTAAGATTGTACTAGACGATCTTAAGGAAGAAGAAGGAAAGAAAAAAAAAAAGAAAAGAAAGAAGAAGAGAGAAAAGAGTTGTATGATGCATGACCCAATTGAGGGTGGAGATAGGAGTCAGAAAGAGATTTAGGTCAGCGTCTTGGCCGATTTTCGAAAACAATTGGAAGAATAGAATTATAAATAATAAGAAGAAAGAAAAAAAAAAAGACATGATATCAAAACGGGCCGCTGATGTAGACCAGATATCGTCAAAGCATCTGACCGACTTTTTGCGTGGAGAGACTCCTTATCAATTTGGTTTAGAACAATAGAAATGAAATTTTAATCAGAGAAAAGTGTTTTTGGGTTGAGGGGAGTTACCGGTGGAACGATATACAGATCTTGACCTGTTAAGAATTGGACACCCACGTTAATAAAGTAGAGACATTTCAATGTAGATAATTAAGATTTTCGACTATCAGGAAAAAAAAGATAAAAAAAGAGGGACAATTGCTTTTGGCTCACAGAGGGCGCCAAGAAGGCGGAAAAGATCCTTTCTAAAGTCAAGACTAATTAGCAGCGGGCTGTTTGACAAAGTCCAGGTGAGAGAAAGCCAAAGATTGTCATTTTGCGTACGTGCAAAAGGGAAAAATTGATTTTGTTTTTTTAAACAAGAACGATGTAACCACGCCCGCAAACAGAGGGGAGAGGATGTTCGATCAATAACAATTGGTCGAATACGATCACGTGACCTGCGAAGAAAAAGGAAAGAAATGTTCGACCAATAACAATTGGTCGAATACGATCACGTGACTTGCGGAAGAAAAGGAAAGAAATGCTCGATCAGGAACGATTGGTTGAAAAGCGGTCACCTGACATACGAGAGACTAAAGAGATGGATGTGCGCCGCCCCACCAAAGGTACTGCGAGGAAGTAGGGGCGAAAACAATAGCGATAATGGAGAAGACAGAATTAATGCAGTTTTGGAATTATCGAGAAAACCCTGACGCCGACAGACCCACCCCAGTTTGTTGCGGCGTCAATAAAAGCAGGGCCCCAATCGACAAAAAATCAGTTCATCCCCGGACGGCAGTGAGAAAAAGAACCCTCAGACAAGAAGAACTTCCAGCCCAAGTAGATGAAGAAGAAGATTGCCTGAAAGCCTGAGAAGAATTGGAGCTGCAGACAAGCCGAAAGTCGATGAGAAGTTAAAGTTCAGCTCCGGACGGCGGCGAAGTGAGAAGAGACCACCTCAGACGACAGAGAGTTGCGGCTAAGTTGAAAACAAGAAATCTTCCACCAAGTTGAAACAGGAAAACTACCAGCCCAAGCAGACGAAGAAGAAGAAATACAACTCAAGTCGGAGAGAAGAATCAACTGCGAATGATCGATAGAAATTAGCCCCAGTGTCGAACTGAACCACACTCCGACATACATACATGATTCTAGAAAGTAGGTAATTCGACATTTTTCTATTGTGTGATAGAAGCTTGGTGCCATAGTCCACAGAGCGGGTCGGGAATTGAGAACAATTTTGTTTTTTATGTAACGGACATTAAGATATAAAAGGTTGTTACCCTTTTTATCAGCAATTTTGTTTAGTGTCGTGAGTTTTTATTTTATTTGTGTTTTGCCACCCCCGTCGGACTCAACTTGTATCGGCCCCGATCCCTGCTGGTCCCGTCTGTCTAAGATCTAAACACAGCGTGGGTAGACAGACCGGAGATCGGTATAGTTGCTTTAGTGACCAGGTATTGGAAGCGAGTCGGGAAAGGCGAGGCTGGTGATCATCTGACCAAAGGGTTGGAGCGGCACGCTTGGACCCAGGAGGAGCGACCAGGAGGAGCGACGTCACCGTTGGCGCCGTAACCAAAGGATCCGACACTGGGCCAGGTGTGTAACCGTCACAATAACGTATGTATCTATCTCGAGCGTGTGTTTGTATATATTTTGCATTCTTTAGTGTGTTTATGTATCTGTTTGTTTTGAACTTTACGTTTATGATCAGTACTGCTGACTGATATCATATTTCCTCAACACCACCCCAGTGCTTTCTTTGATTTTCGCCGACTTTAAGTCGGGCTAAGTTTAATTTGCACATTTTCAATTGACTAATTATGCTAAAAAACCTTATATTGTACGGAATAAATTATTTAAAATGAACATTTGAAAAAATAAGTTGAAATGAAAATGAATGAAAAATAAGTTGAAATGAAAAACAGCGGATACAAGTTATTAGAGATCTTTAAAAGATTATCTATAAAATTAAAGCAAGGAATATATTATTAAAAGTCTCCAGCTCAGATCTACGTAGCCTGAATAGCCACGTTAATTTTATTTAATTCTTTTTTTTTCTTATTTTCTTCTTTCTTTCTTCTTTCTTGAACAATACCTACGAAATATATTTCAGTCAATATTTTGAGGCACAGTTAAAATAATTAATTTTGGTTCCAGCTGAAGTCAAGAATGAAAACAACGCACTACGAATGATTTTTGTTGGCTTGAAATAGATATACAATACTTGACTATTGATTCATTTGTACTAAACCCGACAAGTCCGACCGCCGCAGTCGCCACTGATATATATATATATATATATATATATATATATATATATATATATATATATATATATATATATATATATATAAAAAACTGAAGGAAAAAAAATACTTCATCATATATATATTCATAACTTTTCTCTAACCGTATAAAATATTATTGTCAAATAACAATTATTTTTTTTACAACTTCTTGTATGAATTCATTTATCAATTACATTATTAAAACTGTCCAAATTGAGGGGAATTGAACTAAATGCAGGTTAAATGCCATCATGCTTATGTGATTCTCTTTAATTTACTAATTATAAATAAATATAAAAATGATATTAGTGATACTCGTTAGTATTTGATATCTTTGGAACTTAGTAACTTCAAAATGTTTGCATATGAAGCAAATCAAGAATAATTAAAGAACAAAATATAAAAACAAAATGTGCTTAAAAAATAACAATTTATACAAAAAGTCTTTATTTATATCAATAAAATATAAGAATTGATAACAAAAAGTGTTTGAAAAATTAAAATATTTTACTTGAATTATCTTTTTAAAATAGAATATTTAAAAGGTCTTCTTTTATTCTGATAAAAGTGGATCATGAGCAACTAGCTTCATTAAAGGCAATATAAAAATTACATTACAAAATATGAAACCTTTTTGCAAAACATAAAGGTAATATAAAAAGGAAATGGCGAAATGTATAAAGGTAAAAAAATGCTTATTTATTAAAATTTCTTCTGTTTGAAAAAATAGTTCAATAGTATCGACAAATACATCCTTTGGAGAGGGAAATATCGTATTAAAAACAAAATAACTGTTGATTATACAGCTCATAGACAGAATCTACTACTTAAGGTAGCTAATCTTTTGTTACCGGCATCCTCATACTGCTGCTGAAAAGGCTTTAGCAGTCGAAATTTATTGGATGAGCTGCAGATATTTGCACGAAAATTTCTTCGGAAATTATTTTTTGTTTTTAGAAACAGGAAGGAATTATCAACTAATCATATTTAGTTTTAGCTGTGTTTTTAAAATTGTCTGATTTCGATCCTTGTCTGATCCTGCCTTTGCACAGGTTTAATTAGAAAGAAAATAGTCTAAAATTTGTTTTACGAGATTATATCATAAAAAGGATGTTGATGTTTAAAAGTTTTTTCAGTAATTGCAGTACTTACGCCATGTTTAGGATTTATCTTGATTTAAATTTTAAAACATATTAATTAAATATTTTCCAGAAATAAAGTATTTGTGGACGATTACTGATCTAATATTTAGTTCTGCAAAATCTTCCACAATTTATAGGAAATAACGACTATTCTTTTTAATGAAACAATGAGTCAAAAAGATATTTACGTACCAAACATTTTGCACGTAAATAAAGTTGGAATGGAATGCATGTGTGAATTTTATCAAATGAAAAGGTGTGGGAAAATGAAATAAAATTGATAAATAAAATAATAACCATGAATAATAACAACAATCGAAAAAGAAATGCATTTTCTCATGATGCTAAGAGTAAAGGAACCGGAAATATGATTACTCCAATGGATTCTAGAAACATCGTTAGGTGGTTTTGTTAAAGTCTATAAAAAAAGGTATTTCCTGCTTCATTCTCTTTCTCTTCTTTTCTCCAAGATGTGAACCACGTGGTAATTACGTTCCCACAGGGGAATATTAGTTTCCCTGGTCCACTGAAGACTGAACTCTCTCCCCACTTTTGCACGCATGGCACTCCCACATATCTTCCAAAAACCTCAAGCTATGAAGTCGGTCAAACTTTATCGCTAATTGTTCCAACTCAGCGCAAGGCTGACTTGAACGTGACTAGTCTAACGATACTTGTACTGACTTACCCTATTTTTTGGACTAAATAAAAGAAAACAAACATCTCATAATCATGTTTAACCTTCCAACGTTAAAGTAAGTAGAAACTTTCTTTTGGTTGTTCCAACTCTGCACAAGCCTAATTTAGGCTCGACCATGAATACGATACCTTAGCTACCATAAATTCTGCGCCAAAAAGAAAATAAACATGCCGAAGAAACATTGAGAGCTTTGTTCCACTACAGTTACCATAAAAAGAATAAACGTCCGTAATAAAAACTCGTTTTTGTATACTTCTATCTTGTTTGTTTATATATTGAACACACGCTCACATACACACAAACACGCAACCTGTTAACGTCCACAAGGGTTCAAATGAAATCATCTTTTTTGATATAGTTTATAGCATTAAGAAAATTTTGACACACAAACATACAAGAAGTAATAGGATCTCCTTTTTTTGTTTTCTTGTGAGTTGAATGTAACGTAAATCTGCCTTATATTACTTTGTCTCAGCGAATTGTATGAGAGCGGGTGAATGAACGGGTAGCCTTTCTTATTTGATGTTAGCCGATCTTTTGAACTGTTCTTCTGCTGACTGCGAGTGTTACTTTATACCAGAACGAATTAGTACATCATGATATATGTTTCTATTTTGCATCTGGTTGGTAGAAAAGAATATTCAGCTGTCATGTGGTATGTTCATAAATACATCTGCAACATTATATTTTTATAACGCTTTTGTGACTGAGTTTGGGTCTATCTTATTGAACAACAAATACTTTTCTATTAATTTGAATTCGTTGTTTTATTTTTGGCAACATTTCTTAAGTTGATGTATTGACGACTGCAAAGTCCACCTTCTTAGATTGATGGACATTTATAATAATCTTATACAATGCAAATGCAGCGATTTTTTTTCCTTTCTGGACATAAGAGCGCATCAAATGACGAAAAAGCATCTCATTTTCCTTCATTTTCATTTTTAAATAAAAAGAATTAAATTTCACAATCTACACACAAATCGCATAGAAAGATGCATTAAAATGTCATACCTTTCAGAATATTCGTGTAACACTTCTTGCCGGTCGGATTTAGGTTAATGCTGCCGCTGGCCGTTAAAGTTGGTCTCTTCGATCTGCGCTTCGCCCTGCCTACGTTGTGTTGATTGATCACGGGGCTGGAAAAGTTCAAATTGTCGTCAGTAATTGTAGTGTTGATTTGATTCCGGCAAAGCTATGTCACAAAGTAAAAATAAAAAAAAAGACAGGAATTTCTTCAGGGTCTATTTCTATGTGGATTATATCGTTTTTTGTACAGAAATATTAGTTCTTGATACAGAAGTATTAACCCTTCCCACAAATCTGGAACAAAGTCTAAGTCGGAGGTTATCTCTGACAGCAAGTCACGTGGGATTCGGCAGAGTGGTCGTTTCTCGTCTGTCGTCTGGAACAATTTGCTTGGTCGCTTCAGTATTCTGCTTATATTAACTTTCACCCAAAACTGTCATGATGGTCGAGGTGATTAGGGAACTCGGTGTTTCCTCTATCTTACAACAAGGGCCTCTTTGTTGTCTGGTTTTGGATACAAATTTAGAGAGAACCTTCTTCATATGGGTATAGGTCACAGAGTATCGAACCGCTCCGATAATTCCTTATTTGTGCCTTATACCAACACCTCCCAATGGGCGTAGGTAATTCCTCCATCTTACTCTTCTCTTAGTATCTCATCTTCGCCTGTCACCTCGGTTGTCCGTTTGACGAATCTGGTTCTCAAACCTCACGGCGTGTGTAGCTTATGGCCGTTAATTAGAATTATCATTTTAATTTCTCGTCGGTAAATTTTCACAGCCTGGTTTTGTTTAGAGATTTACCAGCTGTTTTCTCTGGTCAGTTGTTTCTCTATTTTGTTACAGTCATCGCACTTTGAAATTCCTGGGCTGGATTTTTATATAAAGAAATTCTACGACTTTTTTCTCTCGGCCGGTGATCGCCAATCGTTTCTGTCCGGCAATGAATTTTAACTTATTTATATTTATTAATGCCGACATGTACTAACCATTCAGTGAGAGTCTCCCCCCTCATTGGGGAACCGTTGCAGACACGAAAGAGAATACGTCTACATCTATTGACGGTCAAGAAACAACTCGCTGAAAAACTTTTCTCTATTTATCATTCTCACACTAGTTCAGCCAATCAAAATCGACTTCCTTATTATGTCTTAGATCTGACACTGTAGGTCAACCTCCGGAAGTCGGAGCTTATATACACTTCCCCTAAAAGTAATAGTCTGCTAAACTATTATTTAACATTCCTTACCTAATCATTTAAAATAATCATTTTTGAATTTTATTTCAACTGTATTACTCTAAAATCCCATCTACGCTTTCGTGTCTGCAAGGCGTGCTCCTTACATTTTTCCTTCCTTGAACGTCGGTCGCATGACTTTTCCCTTATGCACCTATAACATTCCTAAAAAAGAATGAACATAACAAAATTCTGACCAGTTTTTTTTTTTCATGCTTTACAAACATTTTTTAAACAAAAAAAAAAAAAAAAAGAATACCGGACAATCCTTTGTCCATTCTTGGTCACTAACTTCCGTGGTCCAAGGTCAACCTCTCAGACGACAGTCTGGACACAAATCACTCCAATGTCACCTTCACCCAGGTTAGCAGGTACCACCTCTGTAATCCAATATTCCTGGGGAGGACAACATTTCTTGCCTCTTCACTTGAAAGTACACGAAATGTACATACAATTCACAGAAAAATTAATGCTCCAAAATCACACAAAAAAATCGCACAATACATGCCGAAGCCCGACACCACAGCGTCAACCAATTCCATCACTAAGCCACGTTTCTGCCACTTAACTTTTACACTTCAAATGTATTATGATCTATACTTATTTCCCACTCACACTGACACACGGTCCCTTATCATCCCATTTATTCAACCACAACCAATTACTTTGTTATTTGCGTATTATCAGAATTACTTGAAAAAAATCTTCACAAATTTACCACCATTAATTTCCTATAATTGCTGTTATTAACCATCTGCCTCTGTGTGTCAAAACTCAACTCGCATCAGTTCCTTCATCCCTTCGCTCCCATCTCAACCAACGGCGAAGTTAACCACACCGGCTCAGCATCTCCTAATCCATTACTGGCTTTACCATGGTTACAAGTGTTTTCTTCCCTTAGTTGTCTGCTTTTGGTCGTCAGAGCCATTCCTCTGCTCTGAGGAATATCTTAGGATATATTCATTCTCTATGAATACTTCACAGCTTACAGCTCCCATTCTACTCCCAATGTTGTCCGGTTTCTCTATCTACATAGCCAAGTGTGACAATACACCTCCAGGACACAGACCCAAAACACACCCGGAAATCCGAAATTATGCAGGCCAAATCTACTTATTTCCACAACAATTAATTAACTTAAATTTTTCCACAAAAATTAACTCACAAAATTCACCAATTAAAAACTTAATTATTCAACCAATGAAGGCAAAAGGATACACATACGGCTCTTAAATTAAAAAAAAGAATTCCACTCACTGCTACAAAAATGAACAAAGCAATTATTTGTCAGTTAATTACGATTAACAAAATAATTCTAAACTTAAAACATTTGAATGCATGTAAAACTATAGTCACAAAAAATTTCAACTAATTGAAATCACAAAAATCACAGGTAATCACAGTGGGAATGCCCCATCACAAAATTCAGTCAGTTTTTCTTTTTCAAAACAATTTTCCATTGTATTCACATAGGCGAATCCAGGCCTCCACGTGGCCCATCCTCGAACTTCCTCAAAAGTCAACATCAGGAAAATTTATTTACTGGCCATTTTTTTTATTTTAAAGCGAAACTTTCGCGGTCAGATTTTTCCGCAAACAAAATGAAAAAAAAAAACCAGATTTGCTAGACATACACAACATTAAAGCGTTGCTAATAAAAATCAACAACCTTAAAACTTTAAAAATTAGAAAAACTAACGGGCGAAAATTGACATTGCTGCATCAGTGTGTATGGTGTGAATGTGAGTATTTATTATTCATACTTTGTCCTTTCTTTCTTTTTATTTCTATTCGTCCTTTTTTTCATAACTTTTTTCTTGTCTGTCCATCAAAACTTGTACATTTTCGAACTTTTCCACGTTGTGTTGTAGCTAGCATTCTGAAACCCACCCCACCCCGCCCACCATGTTGGGAGGTCCTGGTCAACGGCGCCATTTCGATAATAATGTTGCATTCTCTCTCTCGTCTTCTCCAGGTCGAGGGTTGCTAAATGTTTTGGGTTCAGTGATGATTGGACTTCAACACAAACGATGTTATCTTATCTATTTTTATTAATGTCGACATGTATTAACTATCCAGTGGAGCCAGCCCCACCTCACTGGGGAGCCGATTCAGACGCGAAAGAGAACACGTCTACATCGCTTGACGGTGAAGAAATAACTCACTGAAAAACCTTTCTCTATGTATTATTCCCATGTTAGTTCAGCCAATCAAAATCGACTTCCTTATTATGTCTTAGATCTGACTCCGAAGGTCAACCTCCGAAAGTCGGAGCTGAGATATACTTCCTTCTAAAAATAATAGTCTGCTAAACTATTATTTAACATAGTGATAAGTAAATAACAGTTAAATGTGGTTATTTGTTGTCGCATTTGCAGTGATTTCTGGACTACACTTAGACACAAACCAATACAACACATGGTCAATAACAGGTGACATCAAAGGCAATTCACAACCCACCAGAAAGCTCTAAAAATAAAAATAAATAAAAACTTGCCATGTCGAACGCGCCTGGTATTTTGATAAAAAAAAGGAAATCGGCTTCACTTGACCCAATTTAATTTGGGTGAACATACTAAAGTACACATCATATGTTCGTTCAGCTAGAAAGATTAACTAGTTAAATGGTTCTATTTAATTTCAGAATCCTTAAGCTTTGGGGTCGTTAGTTAATCTGAAAGCAAATAAAAAGCGAGCTCGTAACTGAAAAAGGTCTGTAGTAGAAAATTCACTCGCGTCAAAAGAACTTACTTGATACTGCAGTAACTTTAAATAAACCCAGCTGATAAAACACAAGCTCATGACACAGAGAAACAAGCCGCTAATTGATTTTCTTCCTTCTGAACGTATGTACATGAAAAACCTTCTCTTTCTTATCAGCATTATATACACATACAAATTTTCAGAAACCTGAATCCAAACTTAAAACAATATTTCTCCAGAAGCTTTTTAAACACATTTATAAATACTCCTTTGTCTATTGTTTATTGTTGGGATGTAAAATTTTGATGTTGTTACTTACTGTAATACAATTTTGATTTCGCATTCATTCTTGGTATTGTTGGAAACAAAACTTTTTTCTCCAAGATCTGATAGCAGACTCAAAGTTAATAGAATATTTGTCATCACCCTAAACAATAATCTCGGGTTCTCTACAGATTTCACTCTTAAATTATTTCTCCTTAGAAGTAATTACCTATGTACTTACTATGCTTAGCCTAGTTTAGTAAACAGCTACAAATGTGGGACGCCATTTGGAGATCTAACTTAGCACAGTCTGGTCTGCGAAACTAGTATCACAAAATGTTCAAAATATTATTTTATTTCATTAATCATTTGAGAAAGAAACTTTTTTCTTTTTTTTTTTAATTACAGCTGAAACGTTTTAATAACAAATATTAGGATATTCGTCCGAACATTTTGAGGATAATGACAATGTTTCATCTTAGGATCCAAGATAACATTTATGAAGCAAATATTTTCTTATATTTGAAAGAAAACCGCATTTAACTTTTTTTTTTCTTCAGCATGTAAAACTGTTTCACAGAGACATTAAAACACTATTCTTCCTGTGAGAAAAAAATAACAAATAACATGTGGCAGTATTTACTTATTTAAATTATTTATTTATTTTAAATTAAACATTATCTAAAATTTTCTCTTTCATTAAATAAATTTGGTATCATACGGTAATAAATAGCGGAAATATTTGCTTATACAGAGAAGCAACAATGAAAATATGCAAACTTAAAGGTTAAATACTTTTTATATTTTAATGAGGAAAATTTAGTGAAGATAATTGTGCGTAATAAGCTATCATTAAATATCTTATTTTTACTTTCATTTCATAGTTTTAATATACTAATATGAATTCTATTCCATAATATCCCCATCATTCCAGCTGTTATTTTTGTTAAAAGGGTTGATTTCTAACTTTGTAACTGTTAAAGAAACTTTAGGGTCTGCAATTTTTAAGTTTTTCTCGCTTGACGTTTTCTCACTTAACTTTTATGGTTGAATACTTGCTATGGTTTATAATTGCTTCCCACGGGGAGAAAACTTTGCAGATAACTAAGACTGATATTATTTTGTCAGACTCTTCACTGATCTTAAATACAGGGATCCAATCTGCACTACCCCATTACGTTTTTTTAAAAATTCTCGCTATCGCTTATTCTAAAGATCTGGTGTAACCACCAATTATCTCCCTTGTTTTCAAACCCACACTCGAATATAAATTAAGTACAATTAAAATTTTAATTTTTCATTCACGATCAATCAAATTAACTGCTGGAAGATAACAGGAGATTATAAAGCTGGTAAAACGCATTGAAATGTTATCACACGCTAAATTGATCAGACTTCAATGCAAACGGCTTTCTTTTTTCCTTCTTTCTTTTTTCTTTCTTTCTTAATGACTCTGTAGAGGGCCGTGGCTGTTATGTTGGCGGTTACGGTTTGTTGAGAGAAGACAGACGTGGACGAAACGCCTGTAAGGTTCAGATTCTCCTGCTAGCCGGCCCAACTACATAAAAAGGTTGGACTTGGTTAAGTCCAAAGAAGAAGGAAGAGAAAGCAAACAAAACAAGACCAATAATATATGTATACACAACAAATATATATTCATAACAAGTACAATACAGGGAAACAGTACGAAGGACAAAGTGTGTGTGAATATTCAGTGTGTGCGAGCGTGTGTGTATTGTGCTTAGCGTGATTTCACGCTATTTCTTGTTAAGGACTACATTTTGAGGTTGATAGTTGAAATCCTCTAGGAAGAAGAGAAATTTACCTCGGTGTGTTAGTGCACAAGCCTGAAAAGGAAAAAGAGGTCGAGGCGAAGGGTCATTGGCTATTTATAGCCAGGAAAGAGAGACCTCTGGTGAAAGGGTTACAAGCTGAAGGAGGAGGTAACTCCGACAATACCCCCCACCAGATTAAAGGTTGTAAGGAAATGAAAACTTTTAATATATAAAGAAAAAAGGTTCGTTAAAGTCTGAATATTGTTCTTGTGGGCTGAAAAGAAAATGTGTCAGAAGTGTGGTTGAGATTCGTGATTCGACGAAATGTAGTGTTGTCTCAGGGTGCAGTGTTATATTTCAGTGAGTTAGAATTGGGCACGTCCTGTAAAATGCGTCGGTAGTGGTCTGCGTTGCTATCAAAATTTGTCTTTTTTTGCTCCACGTTGAGTTGGTTGTGTCGATCTATGCACCTGTCTGCTGGCTTGTTTGTAGTTGGTTTGAAAAACGAGGTGGTTCGTGTGGGTTTCATCGGCGCACTAAAGTTAATAGACGCAGCGTATTCGTGAAGTTGAGCTGAATTTCTACCGAGTGTCGAATGTAGTTTGGGAGAATTTGGTATTATTGACGATAGAGTATCGTTCTGGCAAAATCTCGGTTTGTTTGGGTCGCGTAATTGCAGAATGAGAAGAAGGACGGTGAATTGCCTTTTAAGACTGCATTGGACATTTGAAATATGGGCAATGTTTAGCTGCAGCACAATGTGAGTGGATGTGTAGTCAGTTGAAGTTGTGTTGAATAGAATGTCCACGTGTGTTTGAGAGGAATGAGAAGCAAGCAGTGGCGTGAAGATATCGCCACGTGGTGTAAGTTGAGTGTTGCTTTCATGTCGGAATCACGAATGTTGTTTAAAATTGAGACAGTGAGTCGTCTGCAATGGTTTGGAATCACCAATCGTATATAATGGAACAGTGAGTCGTCCAGTGGTTTGGTTCACACTTTTTTCTATTTCAGTCCAGAAGAAAACAGTGTTAGTAGAAAATAGCGTTGTTTTCCGTTTGGTACAGCCTTAAGCATGTCTGCCGGGTGAAATTAGGTCAAACGTCGCCGAGAGAAAGAAAGGGTCAAGCAAATATAGACCAGTGGGTAAAGAGTTCTAAAGGTTCGTCTTCAATAGTAGTAATTGTTGTTCTTTCGTTGATAGTGTACGAAAAGAAGTTTTTCTCAATTTTTTTTCCTATCTGGCTCTCTTTTTGGGAAGGTGTGTGTATAAGAAATTGTTTGTTTTTGTACATATATATCGTCTTGTGTGTTTTTTAGCAGGAGTGGAAAAATCACGTCCAGGTCACCATTTGTAGAGGGCCGTGGCTGTTATGTTGGCGGTTACGGTTTGTTGAGAGAAGACAGACGTGGACGAAACGCCTGTAAGGTTCAGATTCTCCTGCTAGCCGGCCCAACTACATAAAAAGGTTGGACTTGGTTAAGTCCAAAGAAGAAGGAAGAGAAAGCAAACAAAACAAGACCAATAATATATGTATACACAACAAATATATATTCATAACAAGTACAATACAGGGAAACAGTACGAAGGACAAAGTGTGTGTGAATATTCAGTGTGTGCGAGCGTGTGTGTATTGTGCTTAGCGTGATTTCACGCTATTTCTTGTTAAGGACTACATTTTGAGGTTGATAGTTGAAATCCTCTAGGAAGAAGAGAAATTTACCTCGGTGTGTTAGTGCACAAGCCTGAAAAGGAAAAAGAGGTCGAGGCGAAGGGTCATTGGCTATTTATAGCCAGGAAAGAGAGACCTCTGGTGAAAGGGTTACAAGCTGAAGGAGGAGGTAACTCCGACAACTCTACGTAATGTTTATTTTTAACTACTTAATAATTTTTTACTGAGCGTTATTATTCATCAAAAACAATTTTTCTTAAGATAAGTGTCCATATTATATCTTATTCATAAAAGCAATTAAAACTTTTCTAATTAAATAATGTCTTTGTTTTATTGCATTTTTTATTATTTGCGATTAAGAGCAAATTTTCAGTAACTAGAGTTCTGTTTTACAAAAAAAAATTGATGATTTAAATTTTACAAGTATTTCTGCGTATAACTAATATAAAGATTAAACGGTACAAAACGAATTTCTGGAAATTTCATGAAATCAAGTAAGTAAAAGATGTAAAAAAAATTGTATTTTATGTATTTGTAGTGGATCTGAGAAGGCTGCGTGAATATTTTAGTGTTTCGCTGCAAATGTAATATACACAAACATAAATTTAAAAAAATGCAATATGTAACGATATGCAATTATGACAAAAGAATAGGCTCGGAACAATAAATAAAATTTTTATGTTGTAGTGAGGGCCGTGGCGGTTACGGTTTGTTGTGGGAATGGCGGTTGCCACTTGTTGTTGATAGAAGTCAGACGTAGAAGAAACGCAAGGTTCAGATACTCCTGCCCGCCGAGCCCAACTACATAAAAAGGTTGGACTTTGATTAAGTCCAAAGAAGAAGGAAAAGAAAGCAAACGAAACAAGACCGATAATATATGTATATACAAATATATATTAATAACAAGTTACAATACATGGAAACAGTACAAAGGACGAAGTGTGTGTGAATATTCTGTGTGTGCGTGCGTGTGTGTATATTGTGCTTAGCGTGTTTCCACGCTATTCCTTGTTAGCGACTACATTTCGAGGTTGATAGTTGAAATCCTCTAGGAATAAGAGAAGTTTACCTCGAGGTGTTGGTGCACAGGCCTGAAAGGAAAAAAGAGATCGAGGCGAAGGGTCATTGGCTATTTATAGCCAGGAAAGAGAGACCCCTGGTGAAAGGGTTACGAACTGAAGGAGGAGTTAACTCCGACAATGTACAGAATTTTACAATTTGTGTTGTAATGACGTGTGCGTAAAATTGATCAGAAAATATTTAGGAGAAAAGGTTCTCGTTGCTGGTTTGGAATGTTAAATGCAGAAAGTTCTGAACATTGTTGATTAAAAGTTCAGTGTATGAATGTTTGAGAATAAAATTGTTATTAGAAATTTAAAATACTGTTGCAGTGTAAATTTTAAATCTACAATTTTTAAGTAAGTGAATGTTACTTTAATTAGAAAAGTCAAGATTAGTAAAAATTAAATTAGACAAACATTTTCTGAGAAATATATTCTAGTAAAACAGTTTTGCCACAATGAGTTGTTGAAAACTTTGGTGAATTGTAGTGTAGAGTAGTTTTCCAAATCTTTCAGAAAAGAAGTTTGTTCCAAAAGGCAGTCTCTGAACAGCATAAAATTAAGTTCTCTCTTGGCGTCTCTCTAAGTATCTGTATATTTCTGTGCGTAGAAACTTGATTGCTGTTCGTATTTATAGCTTTTTCAATAATTAAACTGGCTCACCGGAAGTTCAGTAGACGCTGCCGCTAATTCCAAGAAATGCGTGGACGAGATCGATGTTTCTATTTTTTAACTAATAGAATTGTATGAGACATTCAAGTTAGGGGTAAATTAGAGACTGATTTGCGATGAAAGTTTCTAGAAGTTAACCAATCAGATTTAAAGAAATGTTTGAAAGTAAAATAAGGGTTACTAAATATTTTTACCAAACTATTTTTCTAAAAATAAACATTTCTAGAATAATTCAATTCATTTGTGAATAAGTCCAGAATATTTCCTTAAATCAGACAATTATTTGAATTTTTTTAAAGAATTTCCAAATCAATGTGTTTTTCATCGCGAAAAAGATGCTAAAATTTCCTTTACTAATTTATGGTCGCCCTCTGACACAAGAAAAACAACATTTTTAACCCAAATTTTGTACGTTCTAAAAACCATAACAAAATATAATTTAATAATAATAATAAAAGAATCCTTTGGTCTTTCCTCTTAATTATAACATAAATATTTTGACGATAATACTTTGGGGCATTTTTTTCATCATGTATACTCATTTTTAGCGAATCTTTGGAGGTATCGACTTTCTTAAATTATGTATCAATATCATTATGCTACGTTTCAATAAAAAATAAATTAGGTCCGTTTAAATTAACAGGAACATCTGAATATCTGCTTACAAAATCGCTCGCTTAGAATAGAGCGATTGATTTTGTAGACATTACTACCCAAATTCTTTCGGTTTTTTGTCGTTAGATGTCATTAAAACTAACAGTGTTTAATGTTCACTAACTTTATCTTTTTATTGTATTATAACAGATGCTATATCAGCATGCATTTTAATGGCGTATTTTTTTTATTATTCATTCAAAATTGCAGATAAAAGAAAAATAATATTTTCCAAATAATGAAAATAACTTCTGCAATTTAGGCAAAAGTACCTTTAAAATGGTAGTTATGGATGTTATTACTTATGGGCGAGTTGTTTATGAGAACGTCTGTTCCTACCAATTATCGGTATAATTGATTTGTGTATATATTGGCCTTGTTTAATGATTAAAAGAAAATGCTAAGAGTGTTTATATATGCAAAATAAAAATTTATGTAACACAATATAATACAGAAGGATAAGGTACAGGTATAAGTCTTGACGCATACGAGTCAGAGAAAGGGTCCAGGAGTAAGTAAATACGTATATATATATATATATATATATATATATATATATATATATATATATATATATATATATATGTAGTAGCCTCCGCTTGACTACATGGTAAAAAGGAAGGTATAATTATTTTCAATTTTACAAAGACGGGTTAGCCATTTAGTCGTGCTGAGTATGTTACGATGACTGCAACATAGGAGTATGAGCAAATGCAAAATTAATTTATCGACTCCGGTTTTGGTTGATTTTCCATAAATCTATAGATCCGCTTTAAAAAAAAGGCTGCTTGATTCTCATTGGCTCTCGGCCTTAAATGCTGGATGTGATAGCTTTCTGATTGGTTGATCTGACTATCTATTCTTAAAGATGGCGAAACTTTGATCTTCTTGTTTTTTATTTGTCTATATTACTGAGATGAGGTATTGCAATTAATTATACTATTTACATTGTTCGGACTGTTGTCCTTATCATATTCACGACGTTTCGGTCGTTGTACGCTCCAGCCTTCTTCTGATGGTTGGAATTTCGAACTGAACCCTTTATTTCGTCCACCGGAGTAGATTGTTTTAGTTTCACGTGCCATGACTCTTCCGGATATCAACATTTAACTCAACTCTCCAAGTATTTGTTCAAATCCACTGTAGCTAGGTATTGAACTATCGGTACTATCGGAAGTTAGGGACAGACTGGCATCGGACTCATCTCTGGTGGAACGTAGAAGTATACCAACAGATAAACTGATGGAGATATTGACTTTCTGTACACAAACAACACACTTTGGAATGGGATCAGACATATATCGGCAGGATGAAGGTTTAGCAATGGGCTCGCCATTATCACCTACATGGAATACTTCAAAGAAATTGCATTAGAATCCACATCACTTAAGCCAACATTATGGCTGAGATATGTAGATAACACGTTCATGTTCTGGCCCCACCAGGAAGAGGTCCAGCTACTACTGGACCATGTGAACTCAATAAGATCATCAATACAGTTCAAAATGGGGAGAGAAAACAACAAGCTAGCATTCCTGGATGAACTAATATCTCGAACAGAGCATTGGTTCAAGAGATTCGTATACCTCAAGCTAACATTCATCGGACAGTACCTCAACTCCCACCACCCATACAGTGTAAAGAAAGGGATCGTCCGCTGCTTAAATATCGAGCAAAAGTCATGTGGCGATCCAGAGACATATGAACAAGAAATGATCAGTATAAGCAGTACTTTACAACGTAACAACTACCCTGGGTACATGATAGCAGCTCCGACAAACTAGGATAGAAGGATGCAAGAGGATAACAACATTCAGAAAACAGCCTCGTTTTGCCTACCCTATGTGAAAGGATTATTAGATAAAATACAAAAGATATGTGGTCCATATAACATCAAGATGACCTTCAAAAGTGGTTCAATACTTCGCAGACACCTCTTACGAGTAAGACCGCCCATAGAGGAGAACATGATTAAGGACTGTGTATACGCCATCCCATGAAGCTGTGGTAAGAAATATAAAGGAAGAATAGTCTAAAATAAGACTGCATGAACACCATAAAGCCGTAACACGAGAGAGAATAGAAAAATCAGGCTTGGTTGACCATATATGGCGGGAAAAGGGAGATCACCGCCCACTGTGGGATGAGGTTGAAATAATAGACAGAGAAGATCACTAGAAAAACGAAAACTTAAGGATATTCTAGGCTACAAAAATTTTCTAAGCCGGCCAAGCATAGACATAAATACAATATGGGAACAAATAATAAGGAGTGCTAGAGAAAAACAATAACAGCAAATTGTAATACAAGCTCTGGTAAAAAAAAAAATGGTTATTAAGACATTAGGTTTATAAGTCCCCAAAATTCTTACATTCAAGGACACATAACCCAGTGGATAAAAGCGTTCTTTGAATCCAGTAACTTGACCCAAAGGGTTGTGAGTTCAATACCTGGCTACAGCAGAAGTGAACAAAAACTTGGAGAGTAGCGTTAAAAGGAGGTAACTGATACTGAGGTATCGGGAATAGGCATGGCATATGAAATTAGAACAATCTACCCCGGTAGACGAAATAAAGGGTTCGGTTCGAAATTCCAATCACCTGAAGAAAGCCGGAGCATACAACGGTCGAAAAGTCGTTAATATGGCAACAAAGATGAGGACAACAGTTCGAATAATATAAATAGTGCTTTTTATTCATTTATTTCTCTATCAACATACACTTTCTGCTCTAGAGAACGGAATTTTATAAAATTATTATTTTGTTGTGTGTGTGTGTGTGTGTGTTAAAAGATAATTTTTAATAGTAACAATACGTATTTTCCTTTTTTCCATTTTTCCTTCTTGCAGATTTAGTTTTCGCTGTAGTATTTTTGTCTGTTTTAAGCCCTTGGGAATTTGACAGAGAGTTGTTTGATTCTGGTTGAAATTTGACAAAATATCTATCAGTCATAGTTTCCGACATTAATGCAGGCTTGTCAATTGAAACGGTATTGTTCATACCGTCAGAAATGTTTATGGTAATGTATTTCTGATTATGGTGCAATGCCTCGAATAGGCCTCTGTTCAGTGCTTCCAGAGTTTTCCGAGTTTGTTCGTAAGCAAATATATTTACAAGTATTTAAATATTTGGGAACATGTGAATTGGGTAAGGAATGCAAACGTCGGTCTCAAATTTTTGCATTTCTTTAGCTAAATTCTTTATTTGTGAATTTGTTGTTCCACTATCCTTGTTTGTTTTTTTTTTGTCGATTCAGCGAACTTGTGTGTTACCCCCCCCCCCCAGTTACAACAGTAGATGTGGAGTTATTTGATTCTGAGAAAGACAATAGCTATTTGATTCTTTCCTGGCAATGGTTGTCGTTTTCAGAGTCTGGTGTACACGTTCAATTAATTGATTTATTGGGGGATTGTAGAATGTTGTCCACGTCGCATAGAATAGTTTGATGTTCATTTATAGGATATGACTCCAGCTGATCATGAATGTGTTTAATTTCTTCATCAGTAACTTGGTGTTTCACCATTTCCTGCCATTCACATACATCTATAGTAACTGCATTCGCTGGTCAGGAGAAGCAATTGGCTACTATATTCTGACTACCTTTTATATGTGAAACATCACTAACATATTCACTTATAAAAGAGATGTGACGTTGTTGTCTGTCAGATTTCAGTGAAATTTGTCTTTTGAAAGCATTACAAAGAGATTTTTGGCCCGTTAGTAATAGTACATTCTCTCTGGTATTTAAAGTAAAACTGACAGGTAGACCGTTAGTAATTCCCTATTGCAGGTGGAATATTTTCGCTTCTTCTGCGATAATTTTCTGGAAAATCCCAATTGAAATCAGTTGATTCTCAATCATATACAGCATAATTAGATCTGTAACGGGCTGATACTTATTTACATTTGGGTTGGAGTAGGCGAGAGCAGTTACTTGTTAAAATCATTTTTATAGTTTCAAAAGATTCCATCTCTTTATTGTGTTGGCTCTTTCGACTTTGGGTTCACACGCATGCATTCAGTGAGCAAGAAAATCCATGGCGCTAAAACGTGAAACGCGCTTTCTATAGAAATTAGTCATTCCAATGATTAAGAGTCATTTGGTGGTGGAAAGTCATTTAACTCAGCAAGTTTCTTAACGCAAGAAATGCTGAATCCCAAAAGTACATGAGCACCGAATAGAATTTACGAAAGAGACATTTTAAGGTCATACTCACTTGTAGTTTTTGGTCGAGGTGCTTGGGTGACTTTCTTCTTTCGTCGCCCGAGAACATGAGAATGTCATCAATGTATATGAATATGCAACTGAAGTCACAGAAAATGTGTATCGTTCACTGAAATGTACATGATGCGTGCCGGAGTCAGAAAGGCACGTAATTGAACTCGAAAAAACCAGATGGTGTTGTAATGACTGTTTTATGTACATCGTTAGGGTGGACAGGCACTCGATGATAATTTGATGATAAATCAATTTTTGAAAATATTTTTTGAAACATTTGAATCTTTTTTTGATTAAGAATTTATATTCGGCACTTGCTACCGATCTACTTTTCTTATGGAATTTAGTTGTCTACAGTCTACAATCCGACTTCATTACCACAGGTTATTGAATTTAGTTGTCTACAGTCTATAATCCGATTTCATTACCACAGGTTATTGAATTTAGTTGTCTACAGTCTACAATCCGATTTCATTACCACATGTTATTGAATTTAGTTGTCTACAGTCTACAATCCGATTTCATGACCACATGTTATTGAATTTAGTTGTCTACAGTCTACAATCCGACTTCATTACAAAGTGGTATTGAATTTAGTTGTCTACAGTCTACAATCCGACTTCATTACCACTTGTTATTGAAATTAGTTGTCTACAGTATACAATCCGATTTCATTACCACAGGTTATTGAATTTCTCTACACTCTACAAATCGACTTCATTACCTCGTGCTATGGAATTTTGTTGTCTCAGTCTATAATCCGACTTCATTACCACATGTTATTGAATTTAGTTGTCTACAGTCTACAACCCGATTTCATTAACACATGTTATTGAATTTAGTTGTCTCCAGTCTACAATCGTACTTCATTACAACATGTTATTGAATTTAGTTGTCTACAGTCTACAATCCGACTTCATTAACACGTATTGTTGAATTTAGTTGTCTACAGTCTACAATCGGATTTCATTACCACGTGTTATTGAATTTAGTTGTATACAGTCTACAATCCGACTTCATTACCACGTGTTATTGAATTTAGTTGTCTACACTCTACAATCCGACTTCATTACCACGTGTTATTGAATTTCGTTGTCTATAGTCTACAATCCGACTTCATTACCACTTATTATTGAATTTAGTTGTCTACAGTCTACAATCCGATTTCATTACCAGGTGTTATTGAATTTAGTTGTCTACAGTCTACAATCCGACTTCATTACCACTTGTTATTGAAATTAGTTGTCTACAGTATACAATCCGATTTCATTACCACAGGTTATTGAATTTATCTACAGTCTACAAATCGACTTCATTACCTCGTGCTATGGAATTTTGTTGTCTCAGTCTATAATCCGACTTCATTACCACATGTTATTGAATTTAGTTGTCTACAGTCTACAACCCGATTTCATTAACACATGTTATTGAATTTAGTTGTCTACAGTCTACAATCGGACTTCATTACCACATGTTATTGAATTTAGTTGTCTACAGTCTACAATCGGATTTCATTACCACGTGTTATTGAATTCAGTTGTTTCCAGTCTACAATCGGACTTCATTACCACAGGTTATGGAATTTAGTTGTCTACAGTCTACAATCCGACTTCATTACCACGTATTGTTGAATTTAGTTGTCTACAGTCTACAATCCGAATTCATTACCACGTGTTATTGAATTTAGTTGTCTACAGTCTACAGTCTACAATCCGACTTCATTACCACGTGTTATTGAATTTAGTTGTCTATAGTCTACAATCCGACTTCATTACCACGAGTTATTGAATTTAGTTGTCTACAGTCTACAATCCGACTTCATTACCACGTGGTATAGAATTTAGTTGTCTACAGTCTACAATCCGATTTCATTACCACGTGTTATTGAATTTATTTGTCTACAGTATACAATCCGATTTCATTACCACATGTTATTGAATTTAGTTGTCTACAGTCTACAATCCGACTTCACTACCACGTGTTATTGAATTTAGTTGTTTACAGTCTACAATCCGATTTCATTACCACGTGTTATTGAATATAGTTGTCTACAGTATACACTCCGATTTCATTAACACATGTTATGGAATTTCGTTGTCTACTGTCTACAATCCTACTTCATTACCACATGTGATTGAATTTACTTGTCAACAGTCTACAACCCGACATCATTACCACGTGTTATTGAATTTAGTTGTCTTCTGTATACAATCCGACTTCATTACCACGTATTATTGAATTCAGTTGTCTACAGTCTACAACCGAATTCATTACCACAGGTTATTGAATTTCGTTGTCTACAGTCTACAATCCGATTTCATTACGACGTTATTGAATTTAGTTGTCTACAGTCTACAATCCGATTTCATTACCACATGTTATTGAATTTAGTTGTCTACAGTCTACAATCCGATTTCATTACAACATGTTATTGAATTTAATTGTCTACAGTCTACAATCCGACTTCATTACAACGTGGTATTGAATTTAGTTGTCTAGTCTACAATCCGATTTTATTACCACAGGTTATTGAATTGAGTTGTCTACAGTCAATCATCCGACTTCATTACCAGGTGTTATTGAATTTAGTTGTCTACAGTCTACAATCCGATTTCATTACCACAGGTTATTGAATTTGTCTACACTCTACAATTCGACTTCATTACCACGTGCTATTGAATTTAGTTGTCTACAGTCTATAATCCGACTTCATTACCACATTTTATTGAATTGAGTTGTCTACAGTCTACAAACCGATTTCATTACCACATGTTATTGAATTTAGTTGTCTCCAGTCTACAATCGGATTCATCACCACATGTTGTTGAATTTAGTTGTCTACAGTGTACAATCCGATTTCATTACCACGTATAGTTGAATTTAGTTGTCTACAGTCTACAATCCGACTTCATTACCACATGTTATGGAATTTAGTTGTCTACAGTCTACAATCCGACTTCATTACCACGTATTGTTGAATTTAGTTGTCTACAGTCTACAATCGGATTTCATTACCACGTGTTATTGAATTTAGTTGTCTACAGTCTACAATCCGACTTCATTACCACGTGTTATTGAATTTAGTTGTCTACACTCTACAATCCGACTTCATTACCACAAGTTATTGAATTTAGTTGTCTATAGTCTACAATCCGATTTCATTACCACGTGTTATTGAATTTAGTTGTCTACAGTCTACTATCCGACTTCATTACCACGTGTTATTGAATTTAGTTGCCTACAGTCTACAATCCGATTTCATTACCACGTGGTATTGAATTTAGATGTCTACAGTCTACAATCCGATTTCATTACCACGTGTTGTTGAATTTAGTTGTCTACAGTATACAATCCGACTTCATTACCACATGTTATTGAATTTAGGTGTCTACAGTCTACAATCCGACTTCATTACCACGTGTTATTGAATTTAGTTGTCTACAGTATACAATCCGATTTCATTACCACAGGTTATTGAATTTCTCTACACTCTACAATTCGACTTCATTACCACGTGCTATGGAATTTTGTTGTCTCAGTCTATAATCCGACTTCAGTACCACATGTTATTGAATTTAGTTGTCTACAGGCTACAACCCGATTTCATTAACACATGTTATTGAATTTAGTTGTCTCCAGTCTACAATCGGACTTCATTACCACATGTTATTGAATGTAGTTTTCTACAGTCTACAATCCGACTTCATTACCACGTATTGTTGAATTTAGTTGTCTACAGTCTACAATCGGATTTCATTACCACGTGTTATTGAATTTAGTTGTTTCCAGTCTACAATCGGACTTCATTACCACAGGTTATGGAATTTAGTTGTGTACAGTCTACAATCCGACTTCATTACCACGTATTGTTGAATTTAGTTGTCTACAGTCTACAATCCGAATTCATTACCACGTGTTATTGAATTTAGTTGTCTACACTCTACAATCCGTCTTCATTACCACGTGTTATTGAATTTAGTTGTCTATAGTCTACAATCCGAATTCATTACCACGTGTTATTGAATTTAGTTGTCTACAGTCTACAATCCGACTTCATTACCACGTGTTATTGAATTTAGTTGTCTATAGTCTACAATCCGACTTCATTACCACGAGTTATTGAATTTAGTTGTCTACAGTCTACAATCCGACTTCATTACCACGTGGTATAGAATTTAGTTGTCTACAGTCTACAATCCGATTTTATTACCACGTGTTATTAAATTTATTTGTCTACAGTATACAATCCGATTTCATTACCACATATTATGGAATTTAGTTGTCTACAGTCTACAATCCGACTTCATTACCACGTGTTATTGAATTTAGTTGTTTACAGTCTACAATCCGATTTCATTACCACGTGTTATTGAATATAGTTGTCTACAGTATACACTCCGATTTCATTAACACATGTTATTGAATTTCATGTGATTGTTTACTACAGTCTACAATCCGACTTCATTACCACATTGTTGATTTGAATTTAGTTGTTACCACGTGTTATTTAAATTAGTTGTCTACAGTCTACAATCCGACTTCATTACAACGTGGTATTGAATTTCGTTGTCTACAGTCTACAATCCGATTTTATTACCACAGGTTATTGAATTTAGTTGTCTACAGTCTATAATCCGACTTCATTACCACGTGTTATTGAATTAATTGTCTACAGTATACAATCCGATTTCATTACCACGTGTTATTGAATTTACTTGTCTAGAGTCTACAATCCGACTTCGTTACCACAGGTTATTGAATTTAGTTGTCTACAGCCTACAATCCGACTTCATTACCACATGTTATTGAATTCAGTTGTCTACAGTCTACAATCCGACTTCATTACCACAGGTTATTGAATTTAGTTGTCTACAGTCTACAATCCGATTTCATTACCACAGGTTATTGAATTTAGTTCGCTACAGTCTACAGACTAGAATCCGATTTCATTACCACATGTTATTGAATTTAGTTGTCTATAGTCTACAATCCGACTTCATTACAACGTGGTATTGAATTTAGTTGTCTACAGTCTACAATCCGATTTTATTACCACATGTTATTGAATTTAGTTGTCTACAGTCTATAATCCGACTTCATTACCACTTGTTATTGAATTTAGTTGTCTACAGTATACAATCCGATTTCATTACAACAGGTTATTGAATTTGTCTACACTCTACAATTCGACTTCATTACCACGTGCAATTGAATTTAGTTGTCTACAGTCTACAATCCTACTTCATTACCACATGTGATTGAATTCAGTCGTCTACAGTCTACAATCCGATTTCATTACCACGTGTTATTGAATTTAGTTGTCTACAGCCTACAATCCGACTTCATTACCACATGTTATTGAATTCAGTTGTCTACAGTCTACAATCCGACTTCATTACCACAGGTTATTGAATTTAGTTGTCTACAGTCTACAATCCGATTTCATTACCACAGGTTATTAAATTTAGTTCGCTACAGTCTACAGTCTAGAATCCGATTTCATTACCACATGTTATTGAATTTAGTGGTCTATAGTCTACAATCCGACTTCATTACAACGTGGTATTGAATTTAGTTGTCTACAGTCTACAATCCGATTTTATTACCACATGTTATTGAATTTAGTTGTCTACAGTCTATAATCCGACTTCATTACCACTTGTTATTGAATTTAGTTGTCTACAGTATACAATCCGATTTCATTACAACAGGTTATTGAATTTGTCTACACTCTACAATTCGACTTCATTGCCACGTGCAATTGAATTTAGTTGTCTACAGTCTATAATCCGACTTCATTACCACATGTTATTGAATTTAGTTGTCTACAGTCTACAACCCGATTTCATTAGCACATGTTATTGAATTTAGTTGTCTCCAGTTTACAATCGGATTCATCACCACATGTTATTGAATTTAGTTGTCTACAGTCTACAATCTGATTTCATTACCACGTATTATTGAATTTAGTTGTCACAGTCTACAATCCGATTTCATTACAACGGGTTATAGAATTTAGTTGTCTACAGTCTACAATCCGACTTCATTACCACGTGGTATAGAATTTAGTCTACAATCTATTTCATTAACACGTGTTAGTGAATTTATTTGTCGACAGTCTAAAATCCGATTTCATTACCACGTGTTATTGAATTTAGTTGTCTACAGTCTACAATCCGACTTCTTTACAACGTGGTATTGAATTTAGTTGTCTACCGTCTAAAATCCGATTTTATTACCGCAGGTTATTGAATTTAGTTGTCTACAGTCTATAATCCGACTTCATTACCACGTGTTATTGAATGTAGTTGTCTACAGTATACAATCCGATTTCATTACCACGTGTTATTGAATTTAGTTGTCTACAGTCTACAATCCGACTTCATTACCACGTGTTATTGAATTTACTTGTCTACAGTCTACAATCCGACTTCATTACCACGTATTGTTGAATTTAGTGGTCTACAGTCTACAATCCGATTTCATTACCACGTGTTCTTGAAATTAGTTGTCTACAGTCTACAATCCGACTTCGTTTCCACATGTTATTGAATTTATTTGTCTACAGTCTACAATCCGACTTCATTACCACGTGTTATTGAATTTAGATGTCTACAGTCTACAATCCTACTTCATTACCACATGTGATTCAATTTAGTTGTCTACAGTCTATAATCCGACTTCATTACCACGTCTATTGTTGAATTTAGTGGTCTACAGTCTACAATCCGATTTCATTAGCATGTTATTGAAATTAGTTGTCTACAGTCTACAATCCGATTTCGTTACCACATGTTATTGAATTTAGTTGTTTACAGTCTACAATCCGATTTCATTACCACGTGTTATTGAATATAGTTGTCTACAGTATACAATCCGATTTCATTACACATGTTATTGAATTTCGTTGTCTACTGTCTACAATCCTACTTCATTACCATGTGATTGAATTTAGTTGTCAACAGTCTACAACCCGACATCATTACCACGTGTTATTGAATTTAGTTGTTCTACAGTCTACAATCCGACTTCATTACCACGTATTATTGAATTTAGTTGTCTACAGTCTACAAACCGAATTCATTACACAGGTTATTGAATTTCGTTGTCTACAGTCTACAATCCGATTTCATTACGACGTTATTGAATTTAGTTGTCTACAGTCTACAATCCGATTTCATTACCACATGTTATTGAATTTAGTTGTCTACAGTCTACAAATTTCATTACAACATGTTATTGAATTTAATTGTCTACAGTCTACAATCCGACTTCATTACAACGTGGTATTGAATTTAGTTGTCTACAGTCTACAATCCGATTTATTACCACAGGTTATTGAATTTAGTTGTTCTACAGTCAATCATCCGACTTCATTACCAGGTGTTATTGAATTTAGTTGTCTACAGTCTACAATCCGATTTCATTTTACAGGTTATTGAATTTGTTTACACTCTACAATTCGACTTCATTACCACGTGCTATTGAATTTAGTTGTCTACAGTCTATAATCCGACTTCATTACCACATTTTATTGAATTGAGTTGTCTACAGTCTACAAACCGATTTCATTACCACATGTTATTGAATTTAGTTGTCTCCAGTCTACAAATCGGATTCATCACCACATGTTGTTGAATTTAGTTGTCTACAGTGTACAATCCGATTTCATTACCACGTATAGTTGAATTTAGTTGTCTACAGTCTACAATCCGACTTCATTACCACATGTTATGGAATTTAGTTGTCTACAGTCTACAATCCGACTTCATTACCACGTATTGTTGAATTTAGTTGTCTGAGTCTACAATCCGATTTCATTACCACGTGTTATTGAATTTAGTTGTCTACAGTCTACAATCCGACTTCATTACCACGTGTTATTGAATTTAGTTGTCTACAATCTACAATCCGACTTCATTACCACATGTTATTGAATTTAGTTGTCTATAGTTACAATCCGATTTCATTACCACGTGTTATTGAATTTAGTTGTCTACAGTCTACAATCCGATTTCATTACCACGTGTTATTGAATTTAGTTCATTAATTTAGTTACAGTCTACAATCCGATTTCATTACCACGTGTTATTGAATTTAGATGTCTACAGTCTACAATCCGATTTCATTACCACGTGTTGTTGAATTTAGTTGTCTACAGTATACAATCCGACTTCATTACCACATGTTATTGAATTTAGGTGTCTACAGTCTACAATCCGACTTCATTACCATTTATTGAATTTAGTTGTCTACAGTATACAATCCGATTTCATTACCACAGGTTATTGAATTTTCTACACTCAATCCGACTTCAATTCGACTTCATTATTTCACGTGCTATGGAATTTTGTTGTCTCAGTCTATAATCCGACTTCATTACCACATGTTATTGAATTTAGTTGTCTACAGGCTACAACCCGATTTCATTACCACATGTTATTGAATTTAGTTGTCTCAGTCTGCCCATAATACAATCGGACTTCATTACCACATGTTATTGAATTTAGTTTTCTACAGTCTACAATCCGACTTCATTACCACGTATTGTTGAATTTAGTTGTCTACAGTCTACAATCGGATTTCATTACCACGTGTTATTGAATTTAGTTGTTTACAGTCTACAATCGGACTTCATTACCACAGGTTATGGAATTTAGTTGTCCTACAGTCTACAATCCGACTTCATTACCACGTATTGTTGAATTTAGTTGTCTACAGTCTACAATCCGAATTCATTACCACGTGTTATTGAATTTAGTTGAACTCTATTAATCCGTCTTCATTACCACGTGTTATTGAATTTAGTTGTTGTCAATATAGTCTACAATCCGAATTCATTACCGTGTTATTGAATTTAGTTCATCACCACATGATTGTAGAATTTAGACTTCATTACAATATTGAATTCATTGTCTCAGTCTACAACGATTGTTATTGAATTTAGTTGTCTATAGTCTATTAATCCGACTTCATTACCACGAGTTATTGAATTTAGTTGTCTACAGTCTACAATCCGATTTCATTACCACGTGGTATAGAATTTAGTTGTCTACAGTCTACAATCCGATTTTATTACCACGTGTTATTAAATTTATTTGTCTCCAGTATACAATCCGATTTCATTACCACATATTATGGAATTTAGTTGTCTACAGACTACAATCCGACTTCATTACCACGTGTTATTGAATTTAGTTGTTTACAGTCTACAATCCGATTTCATTACCACGTGTTATTGAATATAGTTGTCTACAGTATACACTCCGATTTCATTAACACATGTTATTGAATTTCGTTGTCTACTGTCTACAATCCTACTTCATTACCACATGTGATTGAATTTAGTTGTCTACAGTCTACAATCCGACTTCATTACAACGTGGTATTGAATTTCGTTGTCTACAGTCTACAATCCGATTTTATTACCACAGGTTATTGAATTTAGTTTCATCTACAGACTTCATAAACTGACTTCATTACAGTCTACGTGTTATTGAATTTAATTGTCTACAGTATACAATCGATTTCATTACCACGTGTTATTGAATTTACTTGTCAGAGTCTACAATCCGACTTCGTTACCACGTGTTATTGAATTTAGTTGTCTACAGTCTACAATCCGACTTCATTACCACATGTTATTGAATTTAGTTGTCTACAGTCTATAATCCGACTTCATTACCACAGGTTATTGAATTTAGTTGTCTACAGTCTACAATCCGACTTCATTACCACAGGTTATTGAATTTAGTTGTCTACAGACTAGAATCCGATTTCATTACCACATGTTATTGAATTTAGTTGTCTATAGTCTACAATCCGACTTCATTACAACGTGTTATTGAATTTAGTTGTCCAGTCTACAATCCGATTTTATTACCACATGTTATTGAATTTAGTTGTCTACAGTCTATAATCCGACTTCATTACCACTTGTTATTGAATTTAGTTGTCTACAGTATACAATCCGATTTCATTACAACAGGTTATTGAATTTGTCTACACTCTACAATTCGACTTCATTACCACGTGCAATTGAATTTAGTTGTCTACAGTCTACAATCCTACTTCATTACCACATGTGATTGAATTTAGTCGTCTACAGTCTACAATCCGATTTCATTACCACGTGTTATTGAATTTAGTTTGTCTACGTACAATCCGACTTCATTACCACATGTTATTGAATTCAGTTGTCTACAGTCTACAATCCGACTTCATTACCACAGGTTATTGAATTTAGTTGTCTACAGTCTACAATCCGATTTCATTACCACAGGTTATTAAATTTAGTTCGCTACAGTCTACAGTCTAGAATCCGATTTCATTACCACATGTTATTGAATTTAGTGGTCTATAGTCTACAATCCGACTTCATTACAACGTGGTATTGAATTTAGTTGTCTACAGTCTACAATCCGATTTTATTACCACATGTTATTGAATTTAGTTGTTCACAGTCTATAATCGACTTCATTACCACTTGTTATTGAATTTAGTTGTCTACAGTATACAATCCGATTTCATTACAACAGGTTATTGAATTTGTCTACACTCTACAATTCGACTTCATTACCACGTGCAATTGAATTTAGTTGTCTACAGTCTATAATCCGACTTCATTACCACATGTTATTGAATTTAGTTGTCTACAGTCTACAACCCGATTTCATTAGCACATGTTATTGAATTTAGTTGTCTCCAGTTTACAATCGGATTCATCACCACATGTTATTGAATTTAGTTGTCTACAGTCTACAATCTGATTTCATTACCACGTGTTATTGAATTTAGTTGTCTACAGTCTACAATCCGACTTCATTACCACGGGTTATAGAATTTAGTTGTCTACAGTCTACAATCCGACTTCATTACCACGTGGTATAGAATTTAGTCTACAATCCCATTTCATTAACACGTGTTAGTGAATTTATTTGTCGACAGTCTAAAATCCGATTTCATTACCACGTATTATTGAATTTAGTTGTCTACAGTCTACAATCCGACTTCTTTACAACGTGGTATTGAATTTAGTTGTCTACCGTCTAAAATCCGATTTTATTACCGCAGGTTATTGAATTTAGTTGTCTACAGTCTATAATCCGACTTCATTACCACGTGTTATTGAATGTAGTTGTCTACAGTATACAATCCGATTTCATTACCACGTGTTATTGAATTTAGTTGTCTACAGTCTACAATCCGACTTCATTACCACGTGTTATTGAATTTACTTGTCTACAGTCTACAATCCGACTTCATTACCACGTATTGTTGAATTTAGTGGTTTCAGTCTACAACGATTTCATTACCACGTGTTCTTGAAATTAGTTGTTCAGTCTACAATCCGACTTCGTTTCACATGTTATTGAATTTATTTGTCTACAGTCTACAATCCGACTTCATTACCACGTGTTATTGAATTTAGATGTCTACAGTCTACAATCCTACTTCATTACCACATGTGATTCAATTTAGTTGTCTACAGTCTACAATCCGACTTCATTACCATGTATTGTTGAATTTAGTGGTTCACAGTCTACAATCCGATTTCATTACGTGTTATTGAAATTGAACAGTCTACAATCCGACTTCGTTACCACATGTTATTGAATTTAGTTATCTACAGTCTACAATCCGACTTCATTACCACGTGTTATTGAATTTATTCGTCTACAGTCTACAATCCGACTTCATTACGACGTGTTATTGAATTTAGTTGTCTATAGTCTACAATCCGACTTCATTACGACGTGTTATTGAATTTAGTTGTCTACAGTCTACAATCCGATTTTATTACCACAGGTTATTGAATTTAGTTGTTCACAGTCTATAATCCGACTTCATTACCACGTGTTATTGAATTTAGTTGTCTACAACAGTCTATAATACGACTTCATTACCACCTGTTATTGAATTTAGTTGTCTACAGTCTACAAACCAGATTTCATTACCACATGTTATTGAATTTAGTTGTCTCCAGTCTACAATCGGATTCATCACCACATATTATTGAATTTAGTTGTTCACAGTCTACAATCCGACTTCATTACCACGTATTGTTGAATTTAGTTGTTCACAGTCTACAATCGGATTTCATTACCACGTGTTATTGAAATTAGTTGTCTACGGTCTACAATCCGACTTCATTAACACGTGTTATTGAATTTAGTTGTTCACAGTCTACAATCGGATTCATCACCACATGTTATTGAATTTAGTTGTTCACAGTCTACAATCCGATTTCATTAACACGTGTTATTGAATTTATTTGTCTACAGAATACAATCCGATTTCATTACCGTGTTATTGAATTTAGTTGTCTACAGTCTACAATCCGACTTCATTACAACGTGTTATTGAATTTAGTTGTCTACAGTCTACAATCCGACTTCATTACCACATGTTATTGAATTTATTTGTTCACAGTCTTCAATCCGACTTCATTACGACGTGTTATTGAATTTAGTTGTCTATAGTCTACAATCCGACTTCATTACGACGTGTTATTGAATTTAGTTGTCTACAGTCTACAATCCGATTTTATTACCACAGGTTATTGAATTTAGTTGTCTACAGTCTATAATCCGACTTCATTACCACGTGTTATTGAATTTAGTTGTCTACAGTATACAATCCCATTTCATTACCACAGGTTATTGAATTTGTCTACACTCTACAATTCGACTTCATTACCACGTGCTATTGAATTTAGTTGTCTACAGTTTATAATCCGACTTCATTACCACATGTTATTGAATTTAGTTTTCTACAGTCTACAATCCGACTTCATTACGACGTGTTATTGAATTTAGTTGTCTATAGTCTACAATCCGACTTCATTACGACGTGTTATTGAATTTAGTTGTCTACAGTCTAAAATCCGATTTTTATTACCACAGGTTATTGAATTTAGTTGTTCTACAGTCTATAATCCGACTTCATTACCACATGTTATTGAATTTAGTTGTCTACAGTATACAATCCGATTTCATTACCACAGGTTATTGAATTTGTCTACACTCTACAATTCGACTTCATTACCACGTGCTATTGAATTTAGTTGTCTACAGTCTATAATCCCATTTCATTACCACATGTTACTGAATTTAGTTGTCTCCAGTCTACAATCGGATTCATCACCACATGTTATTGAATTTAGTTGTCTACAATCTACAATCCGACTTCATTACCACGTATTGTTGAATTTATTTGTCTACGGTATACAATCCGATTTCATTTCCGATTTTATTACCACATGTTATTGAATTTAGTTGTTCACAGTCTACAATCCGACTTCATTACCACGTGTTATTGAAATTAGTTGTCTGTTAGTAGTTACAATCCGACTTCCTTACCACGTGTTATTGAATTTAGTTGTCTACAGTCTACAATCCGACTTCATTACCACGTATTGTTGAATTTAGTGATCTACAGTATACAATCCGATTTCATTACCACGTGTTATTGAAATTAGTTGTCTACAGTCTACAATCCGACTTCGTTACCACATGTTATTGAATTTAGTTGTCTACATTCTACAATCCTACTTCATTACCACATGTGATTGAATTTAGTTCTCTTCAGATTACAATCCGACTTCATTACCACGTGTTATTGAATTTAGATGTCTACAGTCTACAATCCGATTTCATTACCACGTGTTATTGAATTTAGTTGTCTACAGTCTACAATCCGACTTCATTACCACTTGTTATTGAATTTAGTTGTCTCCACTCTACAATCCGACTTCATTACCACGTGTTATTGAATTTAGATGTCTACAGTCTACAATCCTACTTCATTACCACATGTGATTCAATTTAGTTGTCTACAGTCTACAATCCGACTTCATTACCACGTATTGTTGAATTTAGTGGTCTACAGTCTACAATCCGATTTCATTACCGCGTGTTATTGAAATTAGTTGTCTACAGTCTACAATCCGACTTCGTTACCACATGTTATTGAATTTAGTTATCTACAGTCTACAATCCGACTTCATTACCACGTGTTTTTGAATTTATTCGTCTACAGTCTACAATCCGACTTCATTACGACGTGTTATTGAATTTAGTTGTCTATAGTCTACAATCCGACTTCATTACGACGTGTTATTGAATTTAGTTGTCTACAGTCTACAATCCGATTTTATTACCACAGGTTATTGAATTTAGTTGTCTACAGTCTATAATCCGACTTCATTACCACGTGTTATTGAATTTAGTTGTCTACAGTCTATAATACGACTTCATTACCACCTGTTATTGAATTTAGTTGTCTACAGTCTACAACCAGATTTCATTACCACATGTTATTGAATTTAGTTGTCTCCAGTCTACAATCGGATTCATCACCACATATTATTGAATTTAGTTGTCTACAGTCTACAATCCGACTTCATTACCACGTATTGTTGAATTTAGTTGTCTACAGTCTACAATCGGATTTCATTACCACGTGTTATTGAAATTAGTTGTCTACGGTCTACAATCCGACTTCATTACCACGTGTTATTGAATTTAGTTGTCTCCAGTCTACAATCGGATTCATCACCACATATTATTGAATTTAGTTGTCTACAGTCTACAATCCGACTTCATTACCACGTATTGTTGAATTTAGTTGTCTACAGTCTACAATCGGATTTCATTACCACGTGTTATTGAAATTAGTTGTCTACGGTCTATAATCCGACTTCATTAACACGTGTTATTGAATTTAGTTGTCTCCAGTCTACAATCGGATTCATCACCACATGTTATTGAATTTAGTTGTCTACAGTCTACAATCCGATTTCATTAACACGTGTTATTGAATTTATTTGTCTACAGTATACAATCCGATTTCATTACCACGTGTTATTGAATTTAGTTGTCTACAGTCTACAATCCGACTTCATTACAACGTGTTATTGAATTTAGTTGTCTACAGTCTACAATCCGACTTCATTACCACATGTTATTGAATTTATTTGTCTACAGTCTTCAATCCGACTTCATTACGACGTGTTATTGAATTTAGTTGTCTATAGTCTACAATCCGACTTCATTACGACGTGTTATTGAATTTAGTTGTCTACAGTCTACAATCCGATTTTATTACCACAGGTTATTGAATTTAGTTGTCTACAGTCTATAATCCGACTTCATTACCACGTGTTATTGAATTTAGTTGTCTACAGTATACAATCCCATTTCATTACCACAGGTTATTGAATTTGTCTACACTCTACAATTCGACTTCATTACCACGTGCTATTGAATTTAGTTGTCTACAGTTTATAATCCGACTTCATTACCACATGTTATTGAATTTAGTTTTCTACAGTCTACAATCCGACTTCATTACGACGTGTTATTGAATTTAGTTGTCTATAGTCTACAATCCGACTTCATTACGACGTGTTATTGAATTTAGTTGTCTACAGTCTAAAATCCGATTTTATTACCACAGGTTATTGAATTTAGTTGTCTACAGTCTATAATCCGACTTCATTACCACATGTTATTGAATTTAGTTGTCTACAGTATACAATCCGATTTCATTACCACAGGTTATTGAATTTGTCTACACTCTACAATTCGACTTCATTACCACGTGCTATTGAATTTAGTTGTCTACAGTCTATAATCCCATTTCATTACCACATGTTACTGAATTTAGTTGTCTCCAGTCTACAATCGGATTCATCACCACATGTTATTGAATTTAGTTGTCTACAATCTACAATCCGACTTCATTACCACGTATTGTTGAATTTATTTGTCTACGGTATACAATCCGATTTCATTACCACATGTTATTGAATTTAGTTGTCTACAGTCTACAATCCGACTTCATTACCACGTGTTATTGAAATTAGTTGTCTACAGTCTACAATCCGACTTCCTTACCACGTGTTATTGAATTTAGTTGTCTACAGTCTACAATCCGACTTCATTACCACGTATTGTTGAATTTAGTGATCTACAGTATACAATCCGATTTCATTACCACGTGTTATTGAAATTAGTTGTCTACAGTCTACAATCCGACTTCGTTACCACATGTTATTGAATTTAGTTGTCTACATTCTACAATCCTACTTCATTACCACATGTGATTGAATTTAGTTCTCTTCAGATTACAATCCGACTTCATTACCACGTGTTATTGAATTTAGATGTCTACAGTCTACAATCCGATTTCATTACCACGTGTTATTGAATTTAGTTGTCTACAGTCTACAATCCGACTTCATTACCACGTGTTATTGAATTTAGTTGTCTACACTCTACAATCCGACTTCATTACCACGTTTTATTGAATTTAGTTGTCTACAGTCTACAATCCGACTTCATTACCACGTGTTATTGAATTTAGTTATCTACACTCTACAATCCGACTTCATTACCACGTGTTATTGAATTTAGTTGTCTACAGTCTACAATCCGACTTCATTACCACGTGTTATTGAATTTAGTTGTCTACAGTCTACTATCCGATTTCATTACCAAGTGTTATTGAATTTAGTTGTCTGCAGTCTACAGCCCGACTTCATTACCACGTGTAAAACTGATCTCTATTCCTGCTTTTTGGAGTTTCTTAAATTCCTCTTTCGCTATGTCGAATTACTGTACCGATAGTTATCGGTGTTTATAAAATGTAGGAGGTTGCTATCTTTACAATGGGGACAATATGAAAGATCGCGATTAAACATTTAAAAAAATTCTCTTTGGCAGAACTGCACAAATTATCTAAATTACGAATATTTTAATTAATTTCAAAAACGTTCCTTTGATGAAATACAAGTTTAACTTGTTGTACAGTCAAATTATGAAAAAAATCTAAGTTATTATAAATAATATATATGAAGCCTATTACCACTATAAAACTTTGCGTACTTAAATATGTTAATGAAGTGTGAAGTGAACGTAAGCCAACATGTGAACTCCCTCGTCTCACCGATTCCACTTTCAACGGTGCTAACCGTTACGGTACAAGCATATCCAAATTTGCAATAATTAGAATTAATCATAGTATCAATTAGAATAATTTCCCCTGGCAGATTTTGCTTTTAAATTGACAGTTCACAGTTACCATAAATGTAGTTTTCCTCCAGAGCCACAATTAAAAATTTCGAAGTAGCTGTCAATAGAAAATCTCCTTTAGTCTCTGTTTTTAATTTTTTTAATTTTTTTATATACCCCTTTGCAAAGGTGTAACACCGTATCCTCACCCCTCAATGGATCCAAGCACTCCACAAGACCGGCCGTTGATCAGTTATGGTCCAGTATTACAGGTTAGACACAAGTCTCTGGTTCCCAATGTCAATTCGAAGAAACCCTCCAGCCACGTTGTGAGTGTTTTGATCCTGGAGAGTGGTCATCAGATCATAGAAATCCGGAAGCTCTCCGTTGGTCCACCTGCGATTTCGTTGGTGACGTATTGTTTTTTTTTATTTTTGTAACAGAAAAATAAATATAACCAAGTCGATTCGAATTTGAAAGAACAAAAGTTTTTTATACATATAAAACACACAGAGACACAAAAAAATTCTTGTTGCACAAATTTGAATGTTTCTTGTATGTGAACATTAACCAAACAAACTCAAACACTTCGAATAATTTCGGTAAAGGAGATATTTGGCCTTTGTTTTAAACCTTTTTGGTTTGTTCTTAGCGCAACTACTACAACCTTCGATGTTCCTGTTCACAGTAGTATTAGTAGTAGCAGAAGTAGCGGTACTTAGATGTTAGCAGCCCTCAGCTTCAGCAACACACAATAGATGCTTCCTTTTCAATTTCTGACGTCTCCCCCACTCAGTTCGACTGTATTCGAAGACAGACGAACACAAAACAGACTCTCTCCTCCGGCTGGCTCGCCTCTTTATTAAGAGAACCGGCCTCACGTGTCCCAGACTGGTGACGTATCTGTTTTTCTAGTGCGAACCTACTGACATACTACCAAAGTACTCCTCCCAGAATAAACATTTTACTTTTTCATCGATTGGTTTCCAAGGTTCACAACAAGACGCTTATCACCTCGCTATTAATTATTCTGACGCTCTTTGTAAACTACAGAGATTCTTGTTTTAAAAATAAATTCTAGATCAAAACATCTTTAATTTTAACTTCGATTCTCATGGTGTCAAAATCCATTTCTTTTTTCTAAAAGTTTCAATTATTATTGTCCCAGTAATTTTCTATTCGTAATCTAATATCCTTTGTACACTTACAAAAAGTTTATATTTCGTGTTCTAAATTAACTTTCTGTAACATTTACATTTCAAAGTCTTTACAGTGTATTAGCATCTTGGTTATTTGAAAAGGCCTCTCTTTCACTTGGTGTTTTCTGTTTTACAGCATATCCTCCTTTATTATCATTATTATTATTATTTCATGGGTGATATCACCCCTACCACATCTATCTCTTACTCTTTTTGTCTATTACTCGTAATTGACATATATAGTCCAATGACTATGTAAAAAAAAAAATTAATTCCACTCATGCAATTGTCCATTATACCTTTCGCATGCAGGTATTACTTCATCCAAAAATAAAAAAGAAAGAAAGAAATGTGAAGTTTGATTAAATCGATTCAAGGATTAAAATTCTTGTCATTTTAGTAGTCCTCAACAATTCATAGCACAGTTCTGGTATTCCACATGTGGAATAATAATTATTCACCTGTAATGTGTATATATATATTGTTCACTCCATTTGCGTGACAACTTCAGATTTTTACTCCTAAAATAATCAATAAGGATCCCAAAACAGTCGCCCAAACTATCATAGTACTCATATTCTCCTTCCAATTCGGACTAGTTCTTCCCACTAGGCTTAATTTAGATTTCAACTCTTCTAGAGTAATTTTTCCAAGGGGCTTCATGAAGTCAGGCATTTTCTTTAAAGAAATCTCAGTGAATTCCTTTACTATAGGTTCCAATAATTCTGTCCATTTACTCGCGTTGGTTGGCATTAATTTCAGGAAAGATTCGTTTTCCTCGAATTTTTCTTCTGCCTGGTAATAAGGGGGAAGTGACAGCGAGGATCCATGGGCGCCACACCTCATTGGTAATTCTACAATAAATAATGGTGGCCCTACTTTTATAGTTCTAGTGGGCTTTTCTTCGCAGACCACCGATAATTCTAATTCTCTTTGAGTGGCTACCGCCCAAATGCCGTCTGGTATGCTAATTGCTGAAGGTAATATAACACTGGGTAATACTTCTATTTGACAATTCTTCTTAATTCCCCTTTTATTTTTCCTAAATAATTCAAGTACCCACAGATCATGACTACTAGTCACATAGATTGGACTTGCAGATACACAGATGCCTAGAGCATCAACTTTACATCTATTCGTTTCTTCACTTGTTAGCAACATAAATTTTGTTCTGGCCAAATTCAAGGCTAAAAGTCCGCTTCCAGCCACAGCTTCTATTTTTTTTTTTATTTGCATTAGGATATGGAATAGGAAGATTTCTTAACTGGTATATTTCGAAGGTACTATCCTATCTAACAGAGGAACTGATACTAGTACTAATAACTTTTAATTTTCCAATAAGGTTTTACAGTTACACCCTCGAGCACTATAATATTTCCATAATTACTTGGTGGGGTCTGCAGGTAACGTAAGGTGATGAGGTAATCTAGCCGGTATTCTCAATAACACTTCTCTTAACCGGGTTGAAGTTATTATGCTTGGTGACAGATGCCCCATAAATACTATATCCAGCTGAGCTCTCACATGCTCTAGTAATAAGGTTAATGACTGACTGATCTGAATTTACTTGTTATCGACAATAACTGGAAATATTGTTCTAAAAATCCTTCTAATCCTCTGAGTTCCTCTGCTAAGGTTCCTGTTACATTGAACACCTCTAAAACTTTGCAAATGGGAAATTAACCAATTTATGCTACCTCTGTTCTTAGCAAGTTCCACCCTCGTAACATTAAGAATGGATACGCTCTCTCTCTCTCTCTCTCCCTCTCTCTCTCTCTCTCTAGCTATTTGAGCCATTATTTGTTAATTTCTTTTCACGTCTTTCAATTTCCTTCTAATCATCCTTACATCATCTTCTGACACTGTTCCAAATAATACACTTAATACCTTCCCTACAATAGGTAGTATAGTTATTTTTTCTAGTTTGTAATAGCTCTACCTCCTTCAGGTATAGACTCATATCTTTCCATTGTCTATCAAGTATCAGGGATTCTTGGGCCAAAAGATAAATTATATGGTGGTACTCTTCATTCCTGAGCTACTTGTGTTCAAGTTATACCGAGCTTCGTTATTTCCATTTCTAAACGAGCTAATAACTCTTTGTATGGTTGCAAATCTATCACTAGGGTTATCAAACATTATAATCCAGTTATGACCACCTCATTGATCTTTTTAAATACTATATTTTCGCTACGTTCCCAGGCACTTACTGTCAAATCAGCGCCAGCGCTATCAGTGGCTCACCCTTGTCCATACCTGCAATGAGATAAAGATGAGGGTCCACTTTTACTCCTACATTCGCTTCTTATGGTTATAGATTTGCATAAGCACCCAAGGAAGTAATCCAGTCTACAACCAGCTGTGTCACGCATGCAATGGAGGCTCTTCCACACACCCGTTATCACCGATAACCGCAGTCCGGTCCACCTCTCGGGCTCTTCTGCAGTTACCTTATCAATCTTTTCACTTTCTCTATTCTGGGACTTTAGTTCTCTCTGTCCCTCTCAGTCGTAGCTTTATAGGTAAGTCTATGTCCTTTTCGGTTTCTAACTGTTCCTTCAGCTGGGCTAATGAAATCTCATCCTCTTCTCCCCAACTATCTGATCCTTCACTACTCATCTTCAGTGCACCATCCGGTTCATTACCTTCCTCAAGGGAGCTACTTCCACGTTTGTCGATCCCGTTTATTCTCTCCAAATTCTCTGGAGTAATCATAATTTCTTCCTTCTCTTCTTCGCTATCAGTCTCTAATTCTTCGGTTGCCCTCCTCAATCCTCTGTTCGCTCTACTCTCCTTAGCTCCCTCCCATTCATCTAGCTCTTCTAATTTTGTATCATTAGCATGTACCCGTTTTATTTTCGCTGCTACTTGATCCCAAATTATGTAATTAACACATCCCGTCTGTTCCACTATTCTATAAAAAGGAATCCATCTCCTATCCAATTTACCTTCCCTCAGGTGTACTTTATAATATACTGGATCACCCAGGTGAAAGTTAATTTCCTTCCTGTTTTTATTTATTCTATCATGACTCCTGATTTTTCTTCTTCAGGTGAAAAGAAAATCAGGAGATTTTTCAGAAAACACCATGAAGGATGAAAAACCTTAACCTGTTGATGCTACAAGATCAATTTATGGTGATCTTCTCCCATATATTTCTTCTGGGTCTTAGCAAATTATCTATCGGTATGACCACATCCCTGCCAAATAGCATATAATAAGAGGAAAATATAGAAAATCACCTGCCGCTTGAGTTAAGTTAGCACATCCCAACGTTAGCGCATCAGTTAAGGTCCGGTGGAATCTTTCTACTTTCGCATTGCTCTGGGGATGGTATGAGGAAATGGTAATCTGTACAGTATTTATTTCTCTCAGTCTCTTCCATGATTTGATTTACATTCTCTGGTCAATTTTCAGTGACCAACTGCTCAGGGGCTCCACATCTAGGAAATATCTCCTGAAGTATGATATTTGATACTGTTTGTGCTTTCTTATCAGGTATCGCGAAAGCTTCTGGGCAAATTGTCAGCCAGTCCACGAAGCTCACTATATATGAATTTCCACGAGGAGTTTCTCCATAGGGACCAGAAATATCCTTACTCACCTTCTGAAATGGGTAATTTGGAATATCTGTTTCCATTGACTGGGGCGACATCATTATATAGTCTAGGTAGGATTGACTCCATGTTATGCCTTTTGTTGGGCATTTCTTTGTCTACTGTTTTGAGACACCAGTTTTAATGGCAAACACGGTCTAGTAATAATATAATTTTGTGACGATTAAAATTCATCATTTTCTATCACGGCCATCTGTGCTGGGTCTCTGATAGTCAGGACAGAAATATATAGTCCATCCTCCTCAGTTATACCTGGCACTGATCCATCTTTATTAGGACCGATACATTTGTCACTGGCATCTGTGTAAAGCACCACCATCAGGTCTGGATAAGTCTGGGTACTGCTATCAGCTGGTCCTTGAGGGCAATCAAAGCCTCGCTGACAATCCTCCGTCCACTTAAATCCAGCATACTTCTTAATCAAGCCTATCAAGTGTCCTGCTAATCTGCTAAACGCAGGAACAAAGCGACTGTAATATCCAATGGTTCCTATAAAGCCACGAACCTCTCTCACTGTTTTGGGCTCCGACATAGCCGTTATCACTTCTACCTTATCTAAATCAGGTTTTATTCCCGTTTTGTTTATAACGAAACCCAAGTGCAAGGTCTCATCCTTCACAAACTGACACTTAGGCAAATTTAATGTCAACCCGTGCTCTCTCAGCCTATCGAACACCTTCTGTAAGTGTCTAAAATGCTCCGCAGGTGTCTTAGAAAACACCATGATATCATCCAGGTAAGCCATGGCAAAATCTTCCATACCTCCTAACACTATGGATATTAACTGAGTAAATACACCTGGGGCATTAGATAAACCAGACGGCATCACACGAAAATTAAATAGACCCATATGACAAGTAAAAGCTGTCTTCTGGTCCTTTTCATCCAAGGCTACCTGTCCTTAGATCCAAAGAAGAAAAACAGGTTGACCTTCCCAAAAGTGCTAGAATATCATCGATCCGGGACAAAAGTACCACTAACGGTTTTGTAATGGCGTTTAACTATTTAAAATCCACACAAAATCTCCATCCATCCTTAATCCATCTTTTCCACAGTAACTATTGAAAAACTCTATGGGGACCTATTACTCCCGAGTCCAACATCTCATTTTCTGCTTCTTCCACTAATTTTGTCTTAGAGATTGGGATAAGGCCTCATTCTAATGGGTAGGTGGTCATCAGTGTCTATTTTCATACGTACTGTCCCAACTCCTTATCAGTATTAGCTACATCTCGATTACCTTCTAGCAGTTTCCTTATCTCATCTGTATATCTTTCAGGCGCTATCAAGTCTTCTTTCCTTTATTTCAGGGCTACTAGTGTCTACCCTTCTTCCATAGGTCCATAGTTCAGGCGTAACCTTTTTCTCCCTGTTTTATTGTGATAGTTTTTTGTGTAACAGACAGACGGGCAACGTTTTTTAACTCTTCTTCACCATTATTTTCTATTAGGTGTTATTTGATTGACCATTGGTTTCTTCACTGTCTTTATCCTTCCTTCACATGAAACAATTCATCGGGGGCACTACCTTTTAAGATCAATGATTTCCACCCTTCTAAGATCAATGTAGCGGTCAAAGCGAATTTGGGCCTTGTCCAGCCTAAGCCAGTTACTCCCCAAAATTTATTCCCCACACAAATCAGGTGCTAAATACACCTTAAGTTCACCTGTGGTCCTTAATTTGAATAGGTAGCCATATCATATCCTCTATTCTCATCTGACTACTATCTGCCTGACTAATTAAGAAATCCATTGGTTGGAGTATTCTACGTAACCCTAGCTGTCTAAATACCTTAAAATTTATTAGGGAGACCAAAGTTCCAGTATCCAATAAAGCTTTTACCGTCTTGTACCCCACCAATACATTACAGGTGAAGTCCGGTACCTCTTTAAACAGCTGAAATATCTGGGCTCTGTTCCTATTCCTCAACTTCCCCTTCTTCCCTCAATTCCCGGTCGAATATCCATATCTCTCAAGTCTCAACCCGAGTGCTGGCAATAGGGGCTCATCATTCGCTACCCTAGGCCAGCTTTCCTTGGGTGGAGTGGGGACTGGTTCTCTCGACCTCCTTGCCTCTCCTCTTCCACTCTCAGCACCCTTTTCTCCGGACAGTTACTTCACAAGTAACCAACCTTTCCACATTGCAAACAGCTTCGCCATTTACTGTTGGCTGAAAAATGTTCAGTCACACCGCATGTCCAGCACGTCAGAGGTCTTATTTTTATTGGGGCCAACCTACTTATTTTTTTACGGGGTCCCACTGTCGTTATTCGAACGCTTATTCTTCTCGGGTGGTACTAGGATGTCTATTTTCTTAATCCCTAGTCTCCTATCCCCTGCATCTGTACACCACTTTGCCTTGTGGCTAAAACTTCCGCACTTAGTGCAATTCGGACCTAGAGACCTGAAGTCTCCTCCCCAATTCGTGGGACAATCTCTGGCTCTGTGTCCTCAATAATTGCAGGTCCAGCATACCAGCCCTTATTGGCCTGGATTAGACTTATAAAATCCGTACCGTATATCCCGTTCCTTCCGGTTGCAGTCGGCCACTGCCTCCCAATCCTCCTCTTTCGCATCCTCACAGGGTTTTATGTTCACTATCCCATTCCTGGAGCCCTTCTCTATACTTTTCCAACCACTGGGTCTTTGGGTTCCCTGGTCTTTGCCATTTCTTACCCTCTCCCAGATTTTTTAGCTATCTCTAGGGCCTTTGTCAGCCTACAGGGCCCACCCTTCAGGACGTCACCCCTCATGTCATCATCATGGATGGCGTCCATGAAAGCGTCCGCTAACAACGCCTGAATCGCCCCATTTTCTCTTCTTTCCGGAGTCGGGAATGCTAACCCCGCTAATCCCATCATCCTATCTCCAAGGTCTTCTAGAGTTTCCCCTACTTGTTTAATCCTAAACAATTTTCGAACCTCTTCTATGGTTGTTCGCTCGCTAGCATACTGTCTGATTAGGGTTCCTTTCAGCTCATCCCATTTTATCTGGGTGTTTTCCCTGTATAAGCCCACGATAAATTTTGAGACTGGTCCCGCTGCTGCCTCATATACCAACAACACCATCTCCCGGTTTGTAAACCCGTATACCAGCTGTTTCTTTTGTACAGCTACGAACCAATCATGAAACTCAGCCAGGTTGGCTCGGTAGGAGGGTAACTTCATTCCACCCAACAGACTTCTAAAGGCCGCTGTTATTTCGGGGACTGGAGATTCGCCCTCCGTACTGTCTGACCCAGTGATACACATCTTATCTATTCTGGCAGTGTTTCTCAATTAATAGGTAAATTTGAAGGACGAGGGTGACACTAAATCCTTACTGGCTGTTTTCGTGTACCACAATTGAGCTAAGAAAAAAAACAATAATCGAAGGAAACCAAACAGTAACCTACAAGGGTGTGTGCTTCTGCTGCTGTTTTGTTGTTCCTGTAACTATTGGCTCTTCGGATCAGTATAATCTTTCGATTCCAATGTCTTCTAGGCAATTCTTGGGTATAATCTTTGGTCACAGTATCAATTGTAACTCATTTCCTTTCCTTTAATGTCCTCTGGGTATCTCTTGGGTTGAATCCTGGTCACGGCAACCAATTGTAACAACATATCCTCACCGCCACTGGACCCATGCACTCTACAAGACCGGCTGTTGGTCCGGTATAGTCCAGTATTACAGGTTAGACACAAGTTTCCAGTTTCCAATGTCAATTCAAAGCCACCCTACAGCCACGTTGTGTTTGTTTTGATCCTGGAGAGTGGTCATCAGATCGTAGAAATCCGGAAGCTCTCCGTTGGTCCACCTGCGAGTTCGTCGGGTGAGAATCGGGATAACAGAAAAATAAATAAAACCAAGTCGATTCGAATTTGAAAGAACAAAAGTTTTTTTTATACATATAAAACACACACAAAAAAGTTCTTGTTGCACAAATTTGAATGTTTCTTGTATGTGAACAATAACCAAACAAACACAAACACTTCGAATAATTTCGGTAAAGGAGATATGTGGCCTTTGTTTTAAACCTTTTTGGTTTGTTCTTAGCGCAACTACTACAACCTTCGAAGTTCCTGTTCACAGTAGTAGTAGTAGTAGTATTAGTAGTAGCAGAAGTAGCGGTACTTAGATGTTAGCAGCTCTCAGCTTCAGCAACACACAATGGATGCTTCCTTTTCAATCTCTGACGTCTCCCCAACTCAGTTCGACTGCATTCGAACACAGACGAACACAAAACAGACTCCCTGTTTTTCTAGTGCGAACCTACTGACATACTACCAAATTACTACAACTTGACTCCTCCCAGAATATACATTTTACTTTTTCATCGATTGGTTTCCAAGGTTCACAACAAGACGCTATTGTTTATCACCTCGCTATTAATTATTCTGACGCTCTTTGTAAACTATAGAGATTCTTGTTTTAAAAATAAATTCTAGATCAAAACATCTTTAATTTTAACTTCGATTCTCATGATGTCAAAATCCATTTCTTTTTTTAAAAGTTCCAAATTATTATTGTTCCAGTAATTTTCTATTAGTAATCTGATATTCTTTGTACACTTACAAAATGTTTATATTTCGTGTTCTAAATTAACTTTCTGTAATATTTAGATTTCAAAGTCTTTACAGCATTTTAACATCTTGGTTATTCGAAAACGCCTCTCTTTCACTTGGTGTTTTCTGTTTTGCAGCATATCCTCCTGTATTATTATTATTATTATTTCAGAGGTGATATTGCCCCTGCCACAAAGGTTCATATGACAAACACTTTCCTGGTAGTTTTATTCGTCAAACATGTATAATTTTTTTATTCTCAACACAATCATTGATTTTGTTTTTTGTTTTTTTTTTTGGGGGGGGGAATATTGATGAATATTCTGTCCAGGTGATAAAATGGAAAAATCGAATTTAAAATATAAAAAAATTAAATTTGCATTAATTCTGGTGTAATTAGCGTTGCTTATTATTATTTTAATTGATTGATCAATTCCTCTTCCCTGAGAAAAGCTTGTTTTGAGTAATAAGTTGTCAGTAATAAGTTGTAGAGGAGGCACGGTGTAGCAATGGATAGCGGTTCGGGTTGAGAAATCGGCAAGCCGAGTTCGAGTTCCATTACACTCACTTACGTGCTAATACCCTTGGTAAAGGTATAAATCCTCTTCTTCTAGGGCTATCGGTAAATAGCAAGACAGACCGTGTTCTATAGACTTGGATGGCAACTGGTCTACCGCAGAATGAAATGGCAACCTACTGCGGGAAAAAATCTGCCTCATCTATCATGTATCGAAAGATAAATGATCGCCTAAACGTATAAATCGCATGGCACATAACTGACTGACTGAATAAATTGTAATGTGATTTTATTTCTGCATTTATAATCAAAGTTTGTTTCAAAGAAATTGCTAAATTCTTTTTATCGTCTTTTTTTTAATGCAAAAATCCAAACTGTTTAATCAACCACTAAATTGACTTCTCTTGTTAACGTAACAAATTATGCAGCACTTATTCCGATTAACCGCGTTACTTGGAACGATTATTACTTATGTAAATTTAAAAACTAGGTGCCACCAAAGCAGATTTTTTTTTTCCGAAATGAAAGCAAAAGAACCGTTACTTTGGGTTTTAAAAGAAATTGCCAAAAATCATGAAATTACCCGATTCAAACAAATTCATCAATAATGATTTTTGGCAATTGTATATTAATAGGTTATTTTATTAGAAAACTTTGTGGAAATATTTTTGGGGTCCGTTTCACTCCACCTCCTTTTAAATACTGTGTACTTTTTAATTCATGGGGAGTGTTCACGAATTTTTTTAAAGATAAATTCCATAAAGTTGTTATTTCAGTAAAGTAAAAAAAGAAATATCAAATGTGAACACACAGAAAATTCATCCCGAACCTTTCCAAAAATAATTCTATAAAACTCAAAAAAAGATTTTTTTCTAAGAGTTAGTACTTGCATAATTTAATAATTAATTTAATAAAACACCTTTCAGATTGAACAAGGGAAAAATCTACACATAATATTTATTTAAAAAATATTACTTTTAATTTTTCAGTGCGATTTTGAAATTCATCCTGTTACTCTTTTGCATAAGAGTTTTTTTTCCCCTAAAATAAAGACATATTTGAAGAATCGAAAAAATGTAATGTTTATTGCCATTTTCGAGTGTGAACAATTTTAAAAATAATTTTTAATTATTTTTGCATTCACAAAAGAAATAATTCTGAATTAACGTCATTGATTCAATATTTTTCCCTATCGGAAACTAATTATGAATAAATTCAGTATAATTAAAAAAGACAATATTGGGTACAATTAAATATTTTATGACATCAAACAGATAAGAAAATAATCAAAAAATAAAATCAAACTATTAAAGTTAAAAGTATCATTTAACTAAATTATTCAATACTTAGTATAAAAAATAAAATTATTTATTCTACTAAGTTTCATAAAATGATATAGAATAAAATTTATATTCTGAAACTATTGATTATATTGGGCGGAAGATAATTGATTGTTAAACATAAACTATTGATTATATTGGGCGGAAGATAATTGATTGTTAAACATAAACTATTGATTATATTGGGCGGAAGATAATTTTATTGATTTATTAAACATAAACTATTGATTATATTGGGCGGAAGATAATTGATTGTTAAACATAAACTAATTATATTGGGCGGAAGATAATTATTGTTAAAATAAACTATTGATTATATTGGGCGGAAGATAATTGATTGTTAAACATAAACTATTGATTATATTAAGCGGAAGATAATTGATTGTTAAACATAAACTATTGATTATATTGGGCGGAAGAATTAATTGATTGTTAAACATAAACTATTGATTATATTGGGCGGAAGATAATTGATTGTTAAACATAAACTATTGATTATATTGGGCGGAAGATAATTGATTGTTAAACATAAACTATTGATTATATTGGGCGGAAGATAATTGATTGTTAAACATAAACTATTGATTATATTGGGCGGAAGATAATTGATTGTTAAACATAAACTATTGATTATATTGGGCGGAAGATAATTGATTGTTAAACATAAACTATTGATTATATTGGGCGGAAGATAATTGATTGTTAAACATAAACTATTGATTATATTGGGCGGAAGATAATTGATTGTTAAACATAAACTATTGATTATATTGGGCGGAAGATAATTGATTGTTAAACATAAAATTGATTAATTGATTGTTAAACATAAACTATTGATTATATTGGGCGGAAGATAATTGATTGTTAAACATAAACTATTGATTATATTTGGGCGGAAGATAATTGATTGTTAAAATATAAACTATTGATTATATTGGGCGGAAGATAATTGATTGTTAAACATAAACTATTGATTATATTGGGCGGAAGATAATTGATTGTTAAACATAAAATTGATTATATTAAGTGGAAGATAATTGATTGTTAAACATAAACTATTGATTATATTAAGGAAGATAATTGATTGTTAAACATAAACTATTGATTATATTGGGCGGAAGATAATTGATTGTTAAACATAAACTATTGATTATATTGGGCGGAAGATAATTGATTGTTAAACATAAAATTGATTTAATTTAAACTATTGATTATATTGGGCGGAAGATAATTGATTGTTAAACATAAACTATTGATTATATTGGGCGGAAGAATTATTGTTAAACATAAATTATTGATTATATTGGGCGGAAGATAATTGATTGTTAAACATAAACTATTGATTATATTGGGCGGAAGATAATTGATTGTTAAACATAAACTATTGATTATATTGGGTTAAACATAAACTATTGGAAGATAATTGATTGTTAAACATAAACTATTGATTATATTGGGCGGAAGATAATTGATTGATTATATTGGGCGGAAGATAATTGATTGTTAAACATAAACTATTGATTATTGGGCGGAAGATAATTGATTGTTAAACATAAACTATTGATTATGGGCGGAAGATAATTGATTGTTAAACATAAACTATTGATTATATTAAGTGGAAGATAATTGATTGTTAAACATAAACTATTGATTATATTGGGCGGAAGATAATTGATTGTTAAACATAAACTTAAACATAAACTATTGATTATATTGGGCGGAAGATAATTGGGCGGAAGATAATTGATTGTTAAACATAAACTATTGATTATAAACGGAAGATAATTGATTGTTAAACATAAACTATTGATTATATTGGGCGGAAGATAATTGATTGTTAAACATAAACTATTGATTATATTGGAAGATAATTGATTGTGAAGATAATTGATTGTTAAACATAAACTATTGATTATATTGGGCGGAAGATAATTGATTGTTAAACATAAATACCAATTTCATTATTGCATTGCTGGTGCTCTGTATTTCTTTTATTTTTTTAAATTTATTCGCGCGCTTTTTAAGAGATGGAGTGCAACTGATATTATACAGGCTACCGTGTTATTTTCAATGTTTTAAGCAAAAAGTAAACTTTTACAAAATGTAGTTAATTACTTCTTAAATTTTGTTGATTCCAAAACGCATCTCTAGGACAAATATTGGATTTATAAATTTGTTGTTTACATTTTTTCGTCTATAATGGCGGTTCGATGAGTGACTAATGAATGTACCAATGTTTTAAAAATGTCTAAAAGCTTTATTTACATATAGAAATTAATTCTTCTTTTCATATGATATGATATTATCTTTCAAATAAAACTAAAATTTAACTTCAAAGAAGACATTTAAATTATTTAAAATGCGTTTTTCGGGGTTTTAGAAAGTCCATGGCGATACGAAGTAAAAATCTTATTTGGCAATAATATAAGTGACAGATTATTATAAAATGTACTGTTGGTTATTTGCAGCTAATTTTTATAAACAATGCACCGGCTATTGTTTAAATCACATGGTAATAATTGTAAGTAAAATGATGCATTAAAGTAAGTAAACAAGTAATCGTATTAAGTTCTCTGAATATGGGTGCCTTATATTAATAGCCGTACCTCTGCTCCACCCACTTTTTCCATCATGAAGAAAAGCAACCAATCGATGCCTCATTCTCTTGCTAGATCATACCCAATATGGAATACAATATGTGTCTATTTGTAATATGTATATCACAACATTCTGGAATTGATATATTCTACAACCGAAACAAAATCAAGTAACATGAAAATAAAGAGTGTTTAGAAGCTAAGCAACGTTTTGTAAGAAGAAAGAAAACTACTAAAATTAATGAATAAATAAACAATAAAAAGGAAAACTTGAAAAAGTATCCAGAAAAGAAAAAAAAACGAATAAATCTATCGGTAACAATTTAAGAAAAGAAACGAAACAAAGAAAGAAGAAAATAAAAAGCAATCAATTCTCGTATAAAGCTAAATAGTTCTTCGTAATATGCACAAAATTAAATAAAAGCAAAAACAAAAATACTGAAAATTTTTGTATGTTTGAATATGTTTTTATGTAATGGCCGAATTATTTCTTCGCAAAATTGTGTGATTGAGATCTCTGTAGATAGAAAAATGTATTTAATGATTAGAAGGGAAATAAACAGAATTTCGGGTCCGCCTCCACTTTTCCCTCTCCTTCTCTTTCTCCTCCTCCTCCTCCTCCTCCTCCTCCCCCTCCTCCTCGTCTCCCTTCTCATTTTCTTGCTTTCATTGATTTTGCTTTTGCAGTGGAAATAAGTATCTGTGTGTCTTTGTTTACACATCCAAGTATAAGTCAGCATTTGTCTATTTAGTGTTGCTTACTTTGTTTATAATCATTTTATATGATTCAACACCAAAACCACTGACTACAAAACGAAGATTTACTTATGGATACTGATGAATGTTGAAATCAAATCTGAATGACGCAAATTTACAAAATTTAGTCATCAAAAACATCTGAAGAGAGAGAAACAGAAAGAGCAAGAGAGAGAGAAAACAAAAAACAAAAAACAAAAAACAAAACGCATTTTAATCCTTTTATTTGCATCCCATATTCCTAATTAAAGTATTTATTTAACTGGTAATTTCTACTGAAAAGAAGAACAACGTAAATGTTAGATCTTACAAACTAAAAAATAACAAATAAAATAATAAAAATAAATAAATATAGAAAAAACTATAAAGAAACAAAATTCTTAAATTTAAATAGAAACCTAATTGTCCCAATCATTTTGAACGCACCTCTGTTGAGTAGAAAAATATTTCAATATTTCAAAGAAAAATGAATTATTATAAATTATTACAAACCAAAGTAACAAAATAGCCCCAACCCTGTAGAATTATTATTTTACAAAAAGCTTTAAAAGACAGAAGCAAAAAAAAAAATACAACAAAAAATCTAACCTCAGAAAATTGAAATGCAACGATTGTGTATAACCAGAGTTATGTCATCGCTTAAAAAGAACCATATACGTTCTGTGTTGAGTCTATTTTGAATAACGAAAATATGAAGAAGGAGGACTTCGTGTGGTGTGAGAGAACATATAGACGTGATGATAGAGAGCATTGTGAAGTTACAGCAACTGGACGATACTTGGATTGTGCAAAGTGTCCGCTTCCCCAGTTCTCGGTTATTCGAACGACGTTCAAGCAAACATGGGTTTATTTGTTGGTCGGGCTGTTGCTTCCCACTGGAATATATGCCAACTGGATGTGAGTACATTGTATTGCACTCATCATATTTTTCATCTTTTCGATTCTTTTCAATTCTTGATGTAAAATATCACTATTAGTATTTCCACGTTACTGAGTAAGAAAGTTATTGATTTCGAAGAATCTCTAAACTTATAACTTTTAATTAATAAAGAAAAGTCCAAATTTCAGGGGAAAACATGACAGCAAACTACATATTCATTTGTATTATTCAACACACATCCCACCCCTTTTCTTTTCTTTTAGCACGTGCGTGTGACGTTTCTTTCTCTTTCACATTTTGTCAAAGTCACGCATTTCTGGTATAAGAAAAATTATTTGTTCTAAGTTCTACCATAAAATAATTATATATATTTTTTAATTTGAAAGGCATATTTTAATACATTTATTTTATTTTAAAGCAAACAGTATTTGCGTGTACATAATTACAATTCAAAACCACTTGAAATAGGTGTATGTGGGTCTCGATAGCAAAAAAACTTAAATACTTAAAAATTGCTGACTTATTACAGCGCATATTAAAGCAAGAACAAAATAGCATAATTCGTGCATAAAAAGTTTTGAAAAGCTGTTTTATATTTATTATTATGATTTAAGTTCTTTGATTAGGTTTCAAAATCAGATTCTATAGATTTAAATACATTTATCATTAAATCTTCTTGCTTTTAGTCTCATTATTTATATGAAAATCATGAAATTTCATTCAATAAAATTAATTGAACAATTTAATGTCATTTAAGATATCGTAGTTATTTCCGGATTGGTGTTGATTTTAATACTTTTATTTCATACGTAAAATATTAAATGAACATTTGCTTTTCTGAGGCGGGGTTAAGAGTGTCGTTTGTAATAGGGAAATTGTGAAAAGATGGGAAAATATAAGGAAATGGGGAGGGAAAGAAAACAATTCCAAGGCATTTTGAAGTGGATCTATTCGAGAAAAATAATCACCATCAATGAGATGAACAGCCACAAGAATAAATTCTCTCCATCCATGGCACGCATATATCATCATCATCATAAACATGGTTAAATGGAATATTCAGTATTATTTTGAGATCATTCCATAAAGTTATATAGACATAATACAAAGGTGAAAAAGTACAGATTACATTCATTTCTATTTTCTTTTCTCTTAAAGTAGAATTAACTGATTTCAAAGATTTCAGAATCGGATTTATTCATCAGCTATTGAACTGAATTTATGTTGTACTTCAACGTTTGTGATTTCAACTAAAATAACAATTTTAAATACCAATTTATAAAACAAAATCAAGGAAATTAGTTTCTACAGCAAAAATTAGAGGAAGTATACAAGCTTTATATTTTGTGCTATTCAAGATATATTTTCTTTCTTATATGCCAATTTTATATTTCCTTACATACTGAAATATTGAAATAGTTGTCAGTGTGTATACTTGTGTCTGTGTGAGCGTGCGCACATTTTATGTACTCGCGCTTGCCTGGAAATAATTTCTTTAAGTTTATACACACAAAATTGAGAGGTTGCTACTCAACAAGACAACTTTATTGTTAATACAGAACCCTCCCCTGCATGAACATTTTAGAGGAATCTGGAAAAATAGGAGTTTCAGTTTCTAACACGGAAGTTATACACTGTGTTAAGTTTTTGTCATTAACTCACTGAACGCACACTTTTTTTTTCTTCCATCAAATAAAGAAAGGCCGGCGAAGAGGAGTGTAATAAAAAAAAAAAAATTACGATGACGAAAGGAAAACTTTTTTTTTTTTTTTTAGTTCTGGTTCTGCCAACTGGATTTTCAATTTTAAAAACTAATAGGAATAGAGAAGACAAATGAAAGTTAAATATTTTGGGATAATATTGTTCTTTTTATTCGGAGTCCTGATAAAATTCTCAAGAATTATATCTTATTTAAGTTAAATACGGTTAGTTCGGTTTAATAATTTAACCGAACTCAATTATTCTTTATTTAAAAAAAGAATATGGTGAGAATAAGAAGAAAAATATGACAAAAGCTAAAAATCAAAATAGGCTTTATTTTTATTTAGCCATTTAACTGATGTGTGCGTGTAGTAAAAACATTTTAAAGAAAATAATGAAAATAAATTTTAAAGATAATACTGAAAAACTTTTTGAAATGAAAATTTTGATCATTTTCAAATGAAAGTCTATTAGCATTGAACTGGCATGTGTCGATGATAAAATTATTTTATTATTCTTTTTTTTTATATAAAATATTAAAAACAAACAAATAATAATAAATAAAAAATAAGTTACGGGATTATTTTCTTTGAAATTTTATGCATAAACCTCTATTCAATCACTTTAACCGAAGAACTAATCTCATTAAATTATGTGACGAAATTATTAATTTGAAGAACTGAGTCGAAATTATTGCACTGAATTCGAGCAATTTTTTAAAGGGTAGATTTTCATTTTATTTAGTATCATATTTAAGAAGTGTAATATAAGTAAAATAAGTTTTAAAATCTCACTTTTTTTCCCAAAATTGGTCTGAGTTTATGAGATAATTTGTGGTAACAAAATAATTTATTAACTGGATTTTATTTGCACTAATTCCAGTACAAGTGACTTGAGTTTTAAAAATTAATTATATGCAAAACAATTATAGAAATTAACTATGAAATATCAAAAAATATTTAAGAACTATATTTTTAAATCGAAATGATGAATTATTCGCATCAGTACTTCTTATTCACCCATTTTTTTGATCTGTTGGTAGTGGGTAAAAAGATCGTAAGTTTTGGTCAATGATCTTGTAAGTTATTTTGACAAGAATGACGTTACAACTGAAATAATAAAGTGAAGACATTTGTCTCGACAGAATTGGGAACAAGTCATCTGGCACGACAGATTTGAATATGGTTGATATTTTTCGTTTGTAAGAACAGTTCAGTAATTAACAAATTAATATGGTATAATAACTGATTACAGTATTGCTGTTATCATCGCTACTATTTTCATCTTGTTCATGTGTTCATAGAACATTTTTACTAAGAAGTAATTAAATATATATCTGCATCAAAGAAATTTTACAGGCACAATTTTTGTAGATATTCGCTGAAATTTCAATCTGAAAATAGATGTAAATATAAGAGTAAAATACATCTTCAATTCTTCATTGATTATTACGCATTGTAGATGTTAAGGACAATTAATTAAATTTATTATACGATTTATTTGTTTTAAATGTAAAAGCCTTTTCTATAGTTTAGTGCGATAAGCGAATACTTTTGCAATAGTTTGGTAAAAGAAGCATGTTTCCTAATAAAAATTTTCATCCATCCTCATGTACTTAACGATGTATGTTTCTTTCCCTTGCATATGTGTAAATAAAAGATCATCGATTTATGATTTTTCATTCTCATATATTTACGGAACTTATTTTTAAATTAATTAGCAACATTGCATACTTATATGCATAACTTGTATTATAACTCATATATAGATACCTCCAAAGATTCGCTAAAAAATGAACATACATGATAAAATTGTCCAAAACTTAATAAATAAAAAAACAAAACAAAATCTTTGTTATTAAGAGGAAAGATCAAAGGATTTTTTTATTTAAAAAAAAAAAAAATAAAGTCTTTTTACAACCTTTTAATATTCTGGTTAAAAATTTTGTTTCTCCGGTGTCAATGTTGTACCATAAATTAATATGAAAAAATTTTAGTGTCTTTAGAGAATCTTTGGAATATATATATATATATATATATATATATATATATATATATATATATATATATATATATATATATATTGCATCTGTTAATCCCCACTTATTTAATTTTATGAAATTTAGAGAAATTCTTTTTGTGGTGCTTAATGTTTATATTAGTTATAAGGACAAGTCCTCTGAGAATTTAATTTTTTCCAAACATTATCCCCCGTTACAGAAATCTGCTCTGAACCGTAAAATAAAAAAATGCAATAAAACTAAGATATTATTTAATTAGAAAAGCTTTTAATCGGTTTTATGTTTGAAAATACTTTATGGATACTGTGTCTTAAGAATTTTTTCGATGAATAATGAATTTTTATAAGAATTGTTTTCATTTCTTTTTAATTATAATAATTCATAAAATTTTTAAAATTTTTATTAATTTGTAGCGGTCAAATGATGTTATTAAATTAAGACTGTATGTACTAATCATAAATGGAAAACTCACTACAATTCAATGATCCCCAATATTTTAAAAATAATTTTAAATTTATTTGATGTCGGTATAAACGTGCTGATTTTTGTAAATACGGATGTTCAAAGATTACGTTATGAGAAAATAAGAACGTTGACTATAGTAAAGTTCAAATTTATTTGTCATTTTCTAATATTTTCTCTACAAGCATCTACGTAAGTAAGACTAAAAAATACCTAAAATTCAATCAAATATTAGACTGCTTAGAATATTTTCTTAAATTTTTAAGATTATTGAGTAGTTAAAATAAATATATAAAAAGGCGTTCATTTTATATTTGTCAAGTAATTATTGCAGTTATGTCCCCCCCCCATTGGAAAATATTACCAAACATATCAAGAGACTTGTCACCTCATAAAAACACCCACCTCCGTGTTAAAAAATACTTTTCTGTGATATTTTAAAGTAAAAGAAGTAATATTTGTTTCAAATCAGATTAATTAAACTCAAATAAAGTTTCAGAAAAGTATATTTTATTTTTGAAAGAATTTTTAATAAAGATAATTTGTGTTGACAGATTTGTCAATATGGACGATCTTAGCGCTTTTACTGATAATTAATATCAAATTTAATTTATTTGCTTGAAATTAAAAATAAAATAAAATCTTCAAGAAATCTTTACAAATGCATTTTAAAACCTTAGGCATCGCTTTTTGGGGGGATTTTTGGGGACACACATTTCAAACCCCATCTCTCTCTCTCTCTCTCTCTCTCTATCTCTCTATATATATATATATATATATATATATATATATATATATATATATATATTAGTTAAAAGAGGTTAAAAGTGGTTCCAACGAGAGAAAAGTATGTATATTAAAAACAAGAGAAGAGAGGTGCCGCAAACATTTTTGGTTGTAATATGGATTCTCTTCTCTTGAAAAAATCGATGACAAAGTCGAAACATTTTCGTGTTACGCGTTTCGTTCTTTAATAATGTTTACATTGATGTGACATGCACACGGAGAGTGGGCACTAAAAATTTTTTAATACGTATTTGAGTATACTAGCGATTTTTCTTTTTTGTTTATGTTATTATAACTTTTGTTATTAAATACCCCATATTGTGATAATAGAAGAAAGGAGAAATGTTGTAAGAACGTGAACGCAAATCTACTGTGGTTGATCTAGCCATAAACTTTCGCTTTAACAAATTGCTTTGTCCTTTAATTAAAGCAACATTTTTAAAACAAAATTATGGTCTGACTCATTACGGTGAGCAATTAATGCATTGAGGTTGTTGTTTTGGAAAATATTCATTTTGAGCTTATATAATCTTTTATTTAAATTCTTTGAGGGTTCTTCTACGTTCACATCACTTTTATCCGATGAAGTCGTAAAGGACGAAACGCGTCAAACGAAAAGTTTTTCCATCTCTTGTCATTGATTTTCCTAACATTGTTCTGGTATATTTATATATGTACATTTAGATATCTTCTCCCACCCCATATATATAAACATATAGACAGAGAGATGCTGAAAATAACATCAATCATCCAAGTGACAAATTTTTCCATGTGTGCGTGTGGCCATGTATATATCTTATGCAGACCAACCGGTGGTCCATGAAATAATATTCTTTCAGTATTTCACTGAACTGATAATAGTTTGCTTTCTTTTTATTTCTTGATGTATCGATTTTTATTCTGGAATTTTGAGGCAATTTTTTAAAATGAAAATCTTTGTTAATATTATGAACAAATGATTATTATTTTCGTTTCTCTCGACACTGGGATCTTGGGGGGTCCCACTATCGAGAAAAACGAAAATCAATATAGCGTATATAATAATCGTGACAGTAAGTCGCATACACTTATCATCAAGTTTCATTAAAATCGACCTTTGGGTTTAGACTTCAAGTCTGAAAGTTTAAAAACAACCAAACTAATGGAAATTCCCAATTAAACATTATATTTATCGATTATCGGTTATTGATTTTTGAAAAATGACTAATTTTTTTGCCTAGACACACCCAGTATCGAGTACAATCTATGTTCCAAATTTGGTGAAAATATGCCTTATGGTTCTCGAGTAGTTCGCGAACACACACACATACACACACAGTCAGTTTTATATAGATAGATAAAATCCAGAATAAATAACACGGTGGGGTTAATGTTGAAAGATTAATTGTCCTTGTGTCTTTGTGGAGCACATGAGTCATGACATTTATACTTAACACATAACAGAAAATGTTTTTTAAGTGATTACGCACGCGCGCGTGTTTTGCATTTCGTGAATCAGGTAACATAAAGTTTATGCAGAATATAGTAAACAATTTTGAGATACGCAAAGCATTCGTAGACATGTATAATATGGTATTCATTCATATTTTGCTTACAGGCTCAAGAATTAGACGTAACGAAATTCTCTTATTAGGCTATTAAAACATTCTCCCATTGACGCCACGCAGTTTTCTTATTCATTAAAACAACATTAATTATAAAATATGAACTAATCATGGGGTATAAACATAAACATTTATTTTTCTCAAATGTGTTACTTTTATTAAATTAACTACATTGAAGACAAACCCTGAGGAAGAAGTTCGAGTCAATATCATTTTGCACGCTTGAACGCGTATTCATTCTTAATAGAGGAAAATTAATTTAAAATACTGCTAGGTATTTACAAAAAGAATTGGATTGAATTTTTCAAATATTTTTCAATCTTCAAAACAAAACGAATGTAAATTAAAATATAGATAATTACATTTACTTCAATGAATAATTACAATTATCTGTTTTTAGTTACAATAATTTGCTATGTATGACATTCTGGATTCTTTCCTTGTTTTCGTAGTTTTTATCATCGAAATCGTTGAAAGCCGTGTTATTATTGACAGATAGACATTTTAAAAGTTTTCACTTTTTAAACATTTCACTTTAGTCATTATATGTTTATCACACTAGAAATTTACGATGTTTCATGGAAACGTTCAATTTATAATGCTTTTTGTCTCTCCACCATATCTAAAATTTAAAATTGTCTTTGTTGAATACATCGATGCTCTATTGTTCAATTTATTTTTATAATTTTTTATTACTGATAATTGTTACTAGTATTTCATCTTATGTTTTTTTTCTCAAATATAGTCCCTGTTTATCATTTTCGTAATTATATTTTGTGTAATTAATTTTAATTAATTATTCTTATTTTAGGACATGACCCTAACATATTAAAAAAGGAAATATTTAATTTTCACTTTTAATTTCCCTAAAAAATATTGGATCAATGAAATTATTGTTTAAATGTTTTTCTATGGTGGACATATCTGTAAAATTTACTTGAGGAGTATAACATGGGTGCTTTTTTAATATAATTGATAACTACCCAGTAATCTTAAAAAATTAGGAAAATATTCTCCGTAATCTAATGTTTTATTGAATTTTAGGTACTTTGGTATATAATTTACTATAGTTATTGCTATAAATAATGTATATAATTTACTATAGATATTACTATATATAATGTATATAATCTACTATAGTTATTACTCTTATTTTCTGATAATATCGTGTATAAACGTCCGTATTTACAAACATCGGCACGTTTATACGCACAACAAAAAATTCAAAATTCTTTTTAAAATATTAGTGTTCGATAAATTGTAGTAAGCTTTTTCATTTATGATTAGTAAATATGGATTTTACTTAATAACAGTATCACATAACTTGCACAAAGTAATGCAGAAATTTAAAATATTTTAAAATTTATATATTGTTCTAATTAAAATTTTAAAAAATGGAAACAATTCTTATAAAAATGAATTATTCATCGAAAATTTTTATTTCTTAGACAATAACGTCCATAATATTCATAATCTTATTCATAAAAGCAATTAACAGCTTTTGTAAATAAATAATGTCTTAATTTTATTGGATTTTTTTAATTTTACGATTAACATTTTATAATTTGCAAAAAAAGAATTGATTATTTAAATTCTCTAACGAGCTCTGCATTTAACTAGTATAAACATTAAGTAGCATAAAATCTAATTTCTCGAAATTTTCTTAAAATTAAACAAGTGGCTGGTAACAGATGTCAAAAGTTATTCTTACCAAGATTTTCTAAACAAAAACAGTTTTAAAATAATTTAATTTCTAAAATTTTCATTAAAATCCGACAATTATTTAATTTTTGCAAGAATTTCTAAATCAATGTGTTTTTCACCGCAAAAAAGACGCTAAAATTTCCTATACTAATCTTTAGCGAACGGGCTGATACAAGAAAAACATTTTTAACCATAATTTAGAACGTTCTAAAATGATGAAAAAATATAATTTAATAATCAAAAATCTTCTGGTCTTTCCTCTTAATAATAACACGGATTTTGACGATAAAACTGTCTTTATTAAGTTTGGGGCATTTTTCATCATGGTATGTTGTTTTTTTTACTAACTTAGTGGAGGCACCTAGATAAGTTGATACATTTTCTTTCGAGGGTTTCTTGCAATCGTTTCAACTTTCGATGCTGTTGAATTGTATTGAAATGCAGACCAATCAAAATATTTTGTGGTAAAATTGTCACATTGAATCGAAACACTAAAAAAGGACAATATCTAAAATTTGATATTAATATGCCATCTTATGTGCAAAAGTCATATTACTGCAATTGATTTTTGATTCTATTCACTGCTCTCAGAAGTTAGATGAATTTCCTTCTTACAAAAGAAAAATATTTCTCATTCAAAAATTAACTAAAAATTTCAGACATATCACAAAAATATTTTATTTTTTTAACAAGTATTTTTAATATTAATTTTCTCTCACGCTGTTTTACTATAGAAATTGAAGAAATGTTATGAAATATTCAAAATGACAAACAGCATGACATGATATAAGTAAATTTCAGAAGTACATTTAAAAAAATGAATGAATAAAAAATGCATGTACACATTTACAATTTTGTGTGAAATGTAAAACAAACATTTTAATGATTTTCGTTCAGATTTTGGTGACCTTTGCAACTTTCACGAGATCTCTTAAATGCAAATGTTTGAAGCATCACCGCGGCTAGAATAATTCTTATTTTGATAGCAGTTTTATTTTAAAAACTGCATGTCATATACGGCAAATTTCTAATAAATTACAAATCTGAAATTAAAAAGTAAAATATTTTTCTTTTAGCATAATGAAATGTTCGGTTTTTAAAAGAATTAAATGATATTTGTTGATGAATAGAAATTTATTAGATTTAACTTCATAATTTCTTTAGAGTTGAAATCAAAACATGTCTAAATGTAAAAACACAAAAAGAGTAAAGAAACGGAAGAAAAAACTAATTCTTGTGACATTTGCTGACTACTTTCTTAATTGTTCAACTTCATGTGTGATTTCTTGTTTAGAGCAAATCGTCTTAGATTCCTGTTATGAGTAACGTACATAATTTTATATTTACTTAATTTCAAATCAGTGAAAATACTGTTTCGCTTAGTGTTCAGTGTGCGTAAATATAAATAAATAGTAGTATTTGCTATCACTCACATTCTATAGACATAAACATTTTCTAGTTACTGACTTCATTTTTTTTTCACTAAAAGTACTTTTTTAAAAGATACTTCATAATAATTATATTGCTAATTGATAAAATAAATTAATATAATTTCATTTTTTATTACAAGTATCTGTAAAAAATTAAGTTGTGCCACAGACTTTCTATTCTACGGGGGAGTGGTGAAATGTTTCGGCTCGACCAAAAAACACTTTCAATAAAAGTGAACATAGAAGCCAACACTTAGAGGCGACAATCTGTTTCATGCTATATGCAATCGTCAGTCAAGTGTTGACTTCTATGTTCACTTTTATTTACACACGCTCTATCTTATCCCATAAACATAGCACATCTTAAGACTATATATATATATATATATATATATATATATATATATATATATATATATATATATATATATATATATATATGTTTAATGTTTAGAATTTTGTCACATTTTAGGAAACCGGTCAAGCCGAAAATTTTTCAATGCTCTCTGCTATATATCAAATACTTTACAAAAACTAAATTAGAATTAGACATTCTACTTACAGAAAAAAATTGCTCATTTGCACATAAGGAATTAATTTTAGAAACTAATACAATTGGAATTCATTATCTCTTAAAAACAACTTTCCAAAAATAGCATTCCTATTAGATTTATTAATTAGACTGAAACTTAAAACCAGTGGCGATTCTACGGGACGTGGGGGGGAGAAGGGGCCAATGCCCCCCCCCCCGAATTTTGGCTGGCCCTCGGTTGGCCCACCCCACTTTTCTAAGATTTGTAGAAGAAAAAATCAGAGCAGACAAATTACACTGTTCTGCTACTACTGACGTTTAACCTTTTGATTTTGTTTTGAAGCTAACTTCTCTTGTGATCTAGCAGATGGGAGCGGAAAAGAGGGCAAGAATAGATTAGAACTCCACTATTATGAATGAAAAGTTATTCCGTTTAATTTAGTGAACTAACATACTTATATTAAAACTTATACTAAGTTGTGTATACGATAGTGGTGTAGTATGAAAATAAAGACGCTGCTTGAATTTGCCCCTCCCCCATCTCCGCAGAAAATTCTCCGCCCCCAAGTGCCCCCCACATCACTTTCAGAGTTCTAGAATCGTTTGAAGCCTTCTTTTAGATTGTTCTGATAATCCACAATCAAACCAAACAACTTCCTAGCATTCAGAAGTAAACATAGCGTAACAAAAGAGTGATAGCAAACAAAATGAGAACCCAAACTAAACAGAAGTGATTATTAATTGTATCTCAGACGAGTGTTCAAATGCAATCACGAACTGATATAAATCGTTATTTCTGGATCACTTAGTAAATATAAATTAGGTAAAGCAACTTTTTTATTCCTAGGATAATAAAATGAAGTATATTTATTTACTTCAAACCCATTAATTACGTGAAAACTGATATGAGGGTTTCACTTGTTAGCACTTGATAATAAATTACTGACCAAGGTTATGCAGGTCGTTATAGTTTTACTATCATTTGATAATTCTTTTTCATTATCTAGCATCTTTTACAAATCAAACTGCCGGATAGAAAATGCAACCGAATTGAAAATTCGTATGATTCATAGGGCAATGCAAAACAGACAACAAAACAATATGTTAATGATTTGTCGATTAAAAAATTCGGTGTAAAATCAGTTTTTCATAATTAATTTTCTTAAGTAAATGGTTGTGTCATGAGCGTAGATGCCAAATTGAGAGTTGGTGTCATTGAGAAGGTCATTCATGAAAATTAAAAACAGAGTAGGACCAAAGATGGAGCCCTGGGGGGACACCCGCGTTAGCACGAAAGGATCTACATGAATAGCTGTTCAGAATAATTTTCATTTCATGATTACGTGGCTGAAAGAAGTGACCACATTATTTATTAAAAGTCACTTGAATGCATCTCAAACTAATTCTAGGCAACTTGGACAAACAATGAAACAGGGAATTATGATGTAATAATCGTTGCTGGTAATAATCTTGGTGTTCATAAATAGATGCAAATGATCACGAAGCAGTTCAACGTAGCGATCACAGGTTAATGATGTGTTTAGACGGACCGTCAGATGCAAGCGAGTGTGTGAAATCACACGTGATCACTCCAAACAACCTCTGCACTGTCCTCAGATTGACACCCAAACACTCTGAAGTGTTTGCATTGGAGTTTCCGGCGCGAATGCCAAGCAGTACAGCAGGCCGTTTCCAAATATCTGGTGGAGTGAATTGCGCCATTGTGCTCTTTTTCTCACAAATGCTGCCCAACTGACCCTACTATACTATGCAGTCGACAAAATCAAACAACGGGCTTAAGCGAAATTAAAAATATAAAATGGTGATAATTTACCCATCGCACCCTGTATACACGATATATGCGATGGGTTGCTGAAAAGTTTTCGGCCTGACTAAGAAAGGATTTAAAAAATTCTTTTTGGTTTCTTGATCAGACTTTTCAACACCTCCTCGTTTAATCAAGATGAGAACATTTTTTTAAAACAATCTTCACAGTGTTTATTTTACTTTCACTGAATTCCATTAAAAAATAAAGCTTAAAACAAATTAATAATTAATTTTTAATCAATTTTCCTAAAATGTAACTATGGTAGAAATGGTTGATAAACTATAATGTTGCATGTTGGAAAATAAATAACCAAATATTTAAGCACAATTTTAATCATTAACATTGAAATGTACATTAGAATAAATAGGTTTTTAATAATTTATTAAATTTAACCTGTCTCTTTTCTGTATCTGTTTCCCAAAGTGGTATCCATCTATGATATTTACAGGATTTTTCCTCTGTCATGTATTACCTTTTTATTTTTATTTATTTTCATTATAAATCTTATTAATGTGAACTCTCTTTTTAGTAATCATATTCTTCTTGTCTACAATAATCGAATTTTATTTAAATTCTCAGCCATGCAGTCTGTGTTGCATGTTCTTTCCTATTTCTTAGTTTTCATTTGATTTTTAATTTCTTTCACAGTCTTTTTTCTATATTCGTTGATCAACAATTTTTAAAAAAAGAAGTATTTTACTATTTAACACTTTTTAACTATATACTTTTTTACGGTTTAGTTTTAGTTGATTTGCCAACCACAGTCCAACACCTCGTACCTGTTGTTCTAAATTTTCTAGATTAGCTTTTCTTGTGTGCCTAACGACAAAAGTATGGTAATGGTAATATTAACTGTTTCCCTCCAAGGAAACATTCGGTATCCATTAACCGAGCAACTAGTACTGCTTTCGATTGAAATTTATAAAATCTTTCTCTTAAAACAATTTTTCAGGAAAATAGGTTTCTCAAATCCAATAGCTGTTATCACTTTTTCCAGTATAGATGGGAATTTCCTTCCTAATCTTTTATTTGAAGTCGTGTAGAAAGTCAACATTTTGATTATGTCATTATTTTCTCTTCGAGTTACATGTGTGACCCATTTTAGTTCTTGCCGCTGTTAGTCATCTGCTTTCTGTTATTTGGTACAATTCTTTGTTTTTGAATCTGTAGCACCAGTCCACAATGTTCAAAGTATGATCTTTGCCAAGACACTCAGGCTTCACTTGCTCAAAGCCTTTTTTTCAAACATTGATCTTAGGAAGCTGACAGTTTATATATTTCTGAACGGCTTTGATGCCGCCGTGCATGACACCCATAAAAAATGTTCACTCTGAAGTTTTCAGGTTGATGTTTAAGTTTTGTAGCAATTTGTGGTGTTGGTTCAACCTATTCTATGTTCTTCTATACTATATTTGTTATAACTGATCCATACGCCGAGGTATTTGACGTGTTTAGTATTTACTAATTCCACATCCTAATTTTTTATGATGGATTTGGTGTTTGCGCCATCACTGCTTTAATTCTAATTCCAGATCCTATTACTTGGAACACTTGACAGATGTTGATTTTTTATTCAAGATCATTCTTATCCCAATTATAAACATCTATGGCAACAGCATAGCCATCTCTCATCATCAGTACATTGGCCTGGGGAGGGAAATTAAGATCGTTATTTTCTATTGGTAGATTCGGGATGTCGTATGGAATGCTTAAATGGTTCGTGCCCATCTCATCACATCTGTGTTTGTAATGTGCAGAGCATATAATCTAGGTAAAGATTAAATCAACTGAGGCTCTTCGTTGTACTCCTGCTTAGGTTTGAAATGTTTCTGTATTGTAGTTTTCGCCAGACATGTAAAATTTTATAGATCGATAAACATTAAGTCAAGATTTATTCAGTGTACATAAATAGATTCGACGTAGTTTGTATAATGCACTGATATGGATTATAGACATTGCACATTTTTATATTTTCATAAGCCATAAAATTAAATCTTCACAAATTACACTTATAAAAATCCTCTGTTGATTAATTGTGTTGGAATTGATTTCTAAAGTAGAAATTCGTCAAGTATTTTCATATGAAGAATATTTTTAAAATATTATTCTAACTTCTTATTTATTTTCTATCGATAATATCATTTGTCTTTCTGTGTGGAAAGACGATTTTAGTTGAATGTGTAAAGATCTAAATAAACCAACAATGCAGCAAAGCATGGACATTTTCCCAAATGACATTTACTGTATGAGCAAAAGTCATTTAGAAAGAATTCCCAATAATTGTTTCAACCTATTAAAAAAAAAAAAAAAAAAAATGAAGCGACGGACAAAGAGAATTTGCTCCATGAAGAGATATGTTTTTTTTTTTTTAGAACTATAAGGTTGGCTTTCATGATGTAAAAATAGACACTTTATTACTTTTTATTACAGTACCTAGCCAGTATAAAAAAGTATCAGATTTCTATTGCTTAGTAATTAGTACATCTACACAGGATAGAGCTGATAGTGACGGCGAGTTCAAAGCCAATTTCTGTTGACACATTTCAGTCTTGGCATCCAAATAAAAATAACCTGCATGAGAAGTAGACATTACTTAATCATTCCCTTTGATATGATTTACGCTGAGTTTAACAAATACAAGAAAAGTCTCTTTTATTAATGAAAGTGAAAAAATGCGACTAAAATGGCATTCTTTTATGTGAAGAAAAAATGAACAGTGCTATGACATCAACAAAGATGAAAAATGTCAGCATTTATTGATATACTGACAAATATTTGTGATTATGTGGAAGAAAACATATAGCGAAACGAAATATTTATATGAAAAAATCATCATTTCTTCGGTTTTGGTATTTAAGCAGAAGTGTTTATTAATTACTGTGTCAGGTCACGTTAAACAGAAAATGTATTGTTGCATTATTTGAAAAATCAATTTAATTTTGAATTTGCGTAAAAAATACAGCTGTATTTTTAATTTCTCGTAGATTCAAAGACATTATTTGCATTTATGGAAATGCGAATAGATGTGAAAACAAAAAGATATAAAATAAATTTCCTTTCTAATGAATTATTTTATCATATTTCTTTATTTGTCAACGCAATGTATATTTAAAGCTGCGCAGTTTAATAATAAATAATAAACTTGACCAATACTCAACTATTTGTTTCATTGTTAAATGTAAACATTGAGAATTCTATCATGTTCATTAACTTTTACATATTCCGCAAAAGAAATTAGAAAATGCAGAAAAATGATTGCATTTTTATTTTGAAGTACAAAAATGAAAAAAGCAAAATAATTATCGCACCTTCAGTAAATTGGCTCTTGACATAAAAACTTTGATATGCTGATTGCTTTATTAACTAACAAGTCAAAATGTATTCATGAGAATTATAGGTGCCCTAAAGAATCAACTGAAACTTTATACTAATAAGATGTGACTATCGTAGACTTTGAAAGTACGTAGCAAAAAGATCCTACAACATTAAGAGAGACAACGCAGCAAAATGACTACATGATTTTTCCAGTTTGGACAAATGTTTTCATATTTTAAATGAATCATTTCATTTCATATGAGTTCATTAAAATATGAAAAGCTAAATATTTATCTCAGATAAAGAAAGTATACAAGAAAAAAACTTTTCTGAAGTAAATATTTTTTATAATTTTTGATATTATTAATACTTTTCTCGTAAACCTGCTGCTCATTTACTTGACTACGTGTAAACTTTTAATTAAAACTGGGTGCTTAAAAGAGAAAGAAGATCTAAATAATTGTACATGACCAAAAATTGTGACTAGTGTTTAAAATTCAGTTAGGGAGATTAGCTTCCCAATCGTTGCATCTTTTCCCCTATAATGGAATTTCTATAGAGTATATATGAACATAACTCCATTCATAGTTTCTGCTGTCATCTCTAAGCTAGATCCACCAAAAGGCTTATCTCTACTATTATCCTAAGGAACCGTGTTTCTAAATTGGTCCCCGTTCGCTCCAAACTATACAACATCCAAATAAACCAATATCTTACCATTTTGTTGAAAAAGCCTCTTCTTTAAGAACACTGGTGAACCTTCTGATCCCTCAAATTATCGTACTATTAGTCTTTTACCTCTCTTTAGTAAAGTACTAGAATCTCTAATCAACTTTGAATTAGTTAAGCACACGGCCTTCTTACAGATAAACAATATGGATTTCGTTTCTCTAGGCCAACCATCGCTCTCATTGAATTTGTCTATCAAGCTTTAGATAAGTACGGCGAGTTTTTATATATCTCGAAGGCATTTGGCAGGGTTTAACATACTGGCCTTCTCCACAAGTTCAAGGATTACGGTTACTTTGGTCGGATATTTGACTTAATCCAATCGTTCTTAAATTGGGCAATGAATATTGCGTTGAACGGCCACACTTCTAGATCATTTCACATTAATGCTCCCCTAGGTTTTATCCTTGGACCTACATTGTTTCTTATCTTCATCAACGACATTCATGATGTCATCAGTTCCCAACTAGATATTTATGCTGATGACACAACTATTTACTCCTGTCTTAATAGTAAGTTTGATCGGTTCGACAAAGTAAAACTGGCATCTGCGTTCGAAAATGACCTCCAATCAGTTATTAACTTGAGCAAAAATGACTTGAAAATTTTAACGCCTCCAAAATGAAACTGTTATCCTTTAATGTTCATAAGGAACCATTTTCGCCCTCCATCGGCATGGCTGAGGTTAACCTCCAGGGAAGCAACTCATTGCGCCTTCTTAGTATAACGTTTTCTACTGACATGAAGTGGAATGATTATATTGAATCAATTGCTAGGTCTACTGCTAAGAAAGTTGCCATGCCAGACCATCTTTCTCGTCAGAATGCAACATGCACATTTATAAATCTACTATCTATCTACTAAAATTGACTATTACTACCATATCTGGTCTGGTGCTTTAGGTATATATTTCGAGATACTCGACAAAATCCATAGAAGGGTCTGTAATGTTATCATCTCGACTTCAGTCACTTTCCCACCGTTGTGGCGTGGCTCCTCTCTGTCTTTTCTATAAATATTTTCATGGCAGTTGTTCTAAAGAGCTCTCCTCCTTGGTACCTCGATCGCGGGAATTATAAGCGTAGTACTAGATTGGCAACTTTGACATTGTTTTAATGTTGAAATAGCCAGATGTAAACGTAAGTTCTATTCTAATAATTTCTTTTCTCACGATTTTCACATCTTTTGTTGTCCTGAAACCTGTTTTTTATTGTCCTTTCTCCTTACTTCTCCTTTCTTCTCGTTCTCTTCTACACCCAGCAACCCTTGGCCTCTCAGTGGTATTATCGCCTTACTCGGTGTATGGGGGGGGGTGATAAAAATAAATAAAAGCAGTCATATTAAAAAACAATTCACAAAAAAAAACAAAAACAATTCATAACAAAAAAGAAGAGTAACAAAATATATTGCCGTAAAATGATAATATCGAAATATAACAACGATTAAAAACAGCTAATCCATAGCAAAAATCCAGGACAAAAAAGTTCACAACGTCTAAAAAAATATACAATCGGTACTAATGTTTTAAACAAAAAAATACATATCATTAAAGGCTAATTACCTTTAAGCCCACCAAAAACTCCTGCTTACAGAGAGATTGTTGGTAAGACTTAATGTAAGACTTAATGTAAGACTTAATTCCCAAACTTTCAAGTGATAACCGGTATTAGCCCTACTCAGTACTGAGAACATGCCCGAGGTATAAGAGACCGAGCACACTGCTGGTTTTTAATCAAATGTTCAGCTATTGACGAACCTGTGTAAATTGTCCACCTTTCTCTTGCTAATAATTGATTGATACGTGTTGGCTGATCCGTGCTTCCAACCTGTTCTGCCTACATATCGTGCTGATATTTGAATATAAATGTCAATGTATAAGAGCATAAATGAATAAAAACTTTGGTCTCGAAATTTTTACATAACTTGCGAAAGTGAATCCACATACAAGTGAATGTGTTATTTGTATGACGCATCTGAAATCGCGCGTAGAAAAAATGACACATAGATTACGAAAGGTTAGAACTCACAAACCATAGAATAATTCTAAAATTGCTTATTAGCGTTTTAAGGTTAGCTGGGAAGCTTTCATCTGTCATTTGCATGTCTTTAAGTAAACAAATGTAACTGGGAAGAGAAAATGATGTAAAAATATATTAAATAAATTCAAATTGCGAAACAGGCAAGCAAAATGTTATAATTGAAATCATCACATTACGTATTAAGTATCAAGTGATTCACGAAAAGCAGTAAGTAATTTGATCAAATGTATATGATTAAATATATGATTCTGCATTACCTGTTGCAGAATAAAATCATGAAGATCTCAAAAGTCGTTACCTGTAATCTTAATGTAATGCTCTAAAAGTAAAATAATTATTAGATCAATTTTCACAAATTCAAACCAAGAGATAAATAAGATATTTATGAACTGCTACTCCTACGCCCACAAAATACGTTAACAATATTTTTAAAGATTTCTAAAAAGAAGCATTGTTTCGAAGTTAAGACCAGTCTTACGATTACTTAAAGTCAGCAGTGATACGTTAATATAGGTTTCTTATTTTAATTGCTTCAGTATTTGTAGGCTGGAATAAACAGTATTCGAGTTTGAAAATTATAACCAAATGTATTTTTTATGAAAGTGAATCTACATATAAGGAAATGTATTATTTGTATGACGCATCTGAACACATGCATAGAAAAATTGACGCGTGGAATATGAAAGGTTGGACACTCCCATACCAGAGGATAAGTCTAAAATTACTTATTAGCATTTTAAGGTTGGCTGGAAATACTTTGACTTTTTATTAACTAAACAAAATTGTTCGGATGAGCTCTTCGCTATGGTACCTAGACTGAATGGATTTAAGCGCAGTACTAGACTGTCGATGGGGTCTCATGAATTTACAACTGAGTTGGCTAGATATAACCGTAAGTTCTATGCTAAAAGATTATTTTATCGCACTTCTCCCTTGTGGAGGCTCCCATCTTGCGCCATGCTTTCCAGTCAGCTTCAAAAGTTTAAATACAATGTCAAACGCTATCTACTCTCTTCCTGATTGCTCTTCTTTTGTTCTCACTTTTTAGTAATGTTTCTGTTTTCTAAGACTTCCACACCCAGTAACTTCTTGTGTTTTCCTGGCTTTACTGCTTTGCTTGGGGTGATTGCGATTTAAAAAACTGAGAAAAAAAAAAGATGTAAGAATGTATAAACTAAATTCAGATTTTGAAACAGACAAGCAAAACGTTAAGATCTAAACGAGTTATGGCAATTAAGTAGCGAAAGATTGAATGCTGAACACAAATTATTTCAACTATAAATAAAGAGTCAAGCTGAAAACTTGCTCACTATTTTTACATCATATTTTCATCTGTATATTTTTCTCCAATAATGTTTGATCCGTTTTTGTTTTTTTTTGTTTTTTGGGGTTTTTTTTTTTTGTGTGTATATGTGTGTGTGTGTGTGTGTTATGAACGTTAGATGTTTCCTCTTGTTGCGACCAGAATTTCCCTCTTGATAATCTTGTTTCCGCTGGAACTATCTGGAAAATCGATGAAAATGTCCAACTGAATTAGGTGAGAACGGAGTTTCTAAGCGTCTGCTTAAAATTTTTAGGTGACTCGGCATATTACTGGGAGAGGAATTTACTCTGTATTAAATAACCCCAAAGGAATATTTCTAAAAGAAATCTATCCCATTCCCTGCATAAATTTTGCAAGTTCAAACAGATTTTGGGTTAGTAACGATAATGTTGAATGGATGTATTTGATGCAATGATATTTTCCTTTTTAAAGAAAGAAATATATACTTTTATAAGAATTATCTAGAGTAAATGATGAATGCATAGAATTGTTGTCATTTGTAGGTTCAATTCTTTTAAGATTTTTCATAAATATTTATAGAGATAAGAAAATATTTTCTAACACTTAATTTTCTTCTTATGGAATGTATTTTGATGAGGTGAACACTTCTTGAACGGTGTTGCTAGATTTATTTATAGCGATCTAACCGTATAAACACATAAGCATAAATCTTCTTAACTATATTGAAGATTTAAATGATTCTTAATTCACCGAGAAAAAGGATAGCAATTCTTTTGTCCCCTATATTTTTTCGAACGATTGTCTTTAATTGTCTTGCCTCGGCTTACATGAAGGAAAGAAGCAATCAAAGAATTAGCCACGAAACAAGAGAAATTCCTTAAAATAAAAGGAGTACTATATATATATTTGTCAAAAAATGAATTTATGAATAAACCTAGAGTATATTAACTCTTTATAGTCACCAGAGTTCGATAATGCTGTATGAAAATCAACAACGCAGAACTAACTGAAAGACTTCAGCTCCACCACTGTAAAGGTCCTTACAGAAGGGATCAACAAGAGCATAAATTCTTTGATAAAAGTAGGCTATGCTCTCTCTATATTAACATTAATACTAATGACACGAAACCTTCATACTCAGTCCTGTGATATTTTCGTTGGAGAAGTAAAAAGGAGAGAGAAAATAAAACATATTAAACGATTTCTAAAAACCTGATGCAACGTACATTTAAGGAATTTGATAAAATCTATAAAGAATATATTAACCAAAAATAATAAAGATAAAGATAATTGTGATTTTCTAAGCGTATTTTACATGTGTCACAACGCCACAAGATAAAGATAATGACCCCAAAAATAAATTGAATAATGAAAAGAGTTCACTCAGTGCATTAGAAAACAATTAGAATGAGAATTACATTTTATTATTAAAAAAGTAATTTCTAACAATTACCAAATTGTGATTAAAAATACTTTAGGCTCTATTTTCAAATTTGAAATATTTTTTACTAAAGTAAATCAAAAGCATCGGATAATTAGGGAGAGGGCAATCTTTGATTTGAATTTCGTTTCAAACGTTTCCATTATTACCTTCATTCATTGATGACGCCATGTTCATATTAGTTGTTTAATTAATTGACAATGATTGAATTTGCGATCACTTATTCAACCAAAATCTCATATGACATTTAAAACTTTTAACACGCGTTTCTCTTAATTTATTATTTCTGTGGTGTTTTTCAAAAATATTTTCTATTGAGAAATCAAAACGCTCGTTTCGATTAGCAAAAATATCAAATCGATCAACAGTATATCAATTTTAGACATATTTTATTGTAATGGTCTCATTTAAAGGTAGTTCATTTATTGTAGATCTCTAACGAGTATCCTATTATGTGCTATTTAAAGTAAAAATAAATTCTGATGCACCAAATGTAATCTTAATGGATAATGTTAAAATTCTTCATTCTTTCCTTTCTGATCCGAATTAACAAAACTATTATAATAAATATAAATCACTTATGCTTCTCTTAATGATTGAAAGTTAAATAGATCGTTCTTATTTTAAAATGAATACAACTAATTTTCATTAAAATAATGTGCAATTATTTTTTTTATCCAGTTTAATAGAGATTCGTTAAACTAATTTATATTTCTGCTCATCTGAGGTAAGCTAAACTAAATTGTCTATGAATTAATTTTAGCTCTGTAGATGAGAAAACTCTTTGCAAAAAAAAAAAAATAAAAAATAAGCAATTTTCCTAACCAGGCAATGTGATTTTCTATAAGGGCAAGCATATTTTTTTGAAAATTGTTTGCAAGTAATTCATGTAACAAAAATTAATATCACACGAATTGACTATTCTTGATCAAACATGTAAAGGCTTATATTAATGAAGCGTTAAATAAATATTTAAAATAAGTTATTACAATGCGTTTTATAATTTGATTTCAGTATAAATGATATTTTAACCTCTGAATATTAGATATATCCGATGCCTTTTTACCTATGGCAACTAAATGAACAAATATTTTATATTTTAGTGCTGCATGAAACGTAAACGTAATTTATTTTGCTAAAATGTTTGTTTAAATACGACCTATTTAATGTCTGTAAATGTTTATTTACGTTTTACATTTGTTTCAATTTAAATAACTTTTAAAACAAAATTTAAAACAGAATTTCAATACAAATGTTTTTTTTTATCTGTATAAAAGTTATTCCATATTATTGCATAAAAATAGCCTCATAAAATGCGTGTGAATCTCTACATAATAATATGTGAATGACTGAGGGCACCTAGTACATTGATTTTTCTCAACATTCAGCCTAATCTAAGTTGTTTTTTATAAATTTCTGCTGCAAACAATAATTGACAATAATTGAGTGTATAGGACGCGCCAACAAAATCAATGCAATTGATAAACTGCTCCAAAACGCATTGAGTAAATGGCCAGATGACTAGACATATTCCTGTAAACCATAATGATTAAATATGTAAAGATAATGTAAATATGTCACATAGAAGACAAAATGCTACAAATTATGCAAAATTCATTTGTTTTGTTTTTTTTTGTTTTGTTTTTTTTGCTTTTGGTTTTCAAATCAATTTATATATTGGTTATTTCATCATTAAATCTTTTCATTTTGAACAAAGTCAATTCTACCTTTAGTTTTTGTGTTTGATTTTTACATTCTTTAAAATATTGTAATTATTCATCCAAACATAGGAGTTACATTTCTCAAATTACTGTAAGTTAGAATATTAAGCTTCTATTTTTTTCAAATACACTTCATGCTGAAATAAATATTAAAGGTCAAATAACAAAGCTACATCTCAGATGAAACAAAAGATTGGAGCGAATATTAACAATATCGATATATAAACAACTAAAGATTTTAAGTATAATATATATAGTTAACTTCGGTGAAACTGATCATGAAAACTGATTTAAATTACTTACCTAACAACACCTAGTCTCTACCATATTCTTTGAAGTAGTTCCATTGGACATCGGCGATCTGAGAGGATTTTTGCAAGAGTTCTTGTTACATTTGGTTCGCTCACGATGTTTCTATTCTTCGAATTTTTGAGTAGCATATCATATCATTCATATATATATATATATATATATATATATATATATATATATATATATATATATATATATATATATATATATATATATATGGGGGTGCGCGCACGACAAAGTACATAAAGTGTATAAAATAGAATAGCATGAAATATACACTTTATATCAAGATAAATTAAAGTAAAAATCAAAACAAATATTTAATCGAAAAATATTTGATATTCAAATATGCATTTACACAACCCATGGAATTATTATTGTGACAATATTGTAAAGTCAGTAAAAAGCTAATGTAGTGATTTTTAATTCATAAAGTCTCTTCAACCTAAATGAGGCTACAAAATAGATAAAAAAGAACAGAAAAATAATCAAATTTTGATTGAAATCTCAATTACAAATAATGATGAAAATAGATTGCGTGACGATATTTATTTGAAACATGAAATGATCTGACGAACTCTTTCTTGTTGCAGCACTGATTTTGATCAATAAACAATGAATAGAAAACAATGCAATCACTGGAGAGAATATGATACCTCATATGTGTACACTTGTATATGAAATACATAAAGCTATGGTACCAGAACAGTGATATTGGGAAAATAAGTACCTAAATTCAATCAGATATGAAAATAATCATTGGTCAGTTACAATACAACAAAAAGGAAGTTTTTAACACCATCTACTGCACTTGAGTTACAAGCCGTCGACAAGTAATCTCATAACTGGATCCAAGTGTATCATAACTTTTGCCAATTATTTTTTGAACGTTCTTGCCAAAAGAAAGGGATATAAGTGATTCCAGATCAGGGTCTGCTTGTAGTGACTTTCGTAGGGTCTTTCCAATTCATGCTTCATAATCTCATGCTCGATAGGGAGCTTATTTGTCTGTTACCAAACAGAGAGCAAGTTTCTAATTTCTCGTCTCTGCTGCTACTTGTGCTGTTTTCACAGTTTTATACATTGTCTTGATATTCCATGTCTCAATATGATTGTCTTAGTCGAGAGAAAGGCAATTGACTTTGTGAATTCCAGATACTTCCGGCTTTCAACACGAATCTTTGACGAATAATACTCAACTCCTCCCAGAGTTGTTTTGTTAATTTCCTGTCGTTGTTTTTGTAACGAAGAAATTTTTTACGAGATGGAAGTGTTGACCCCACGTCAGGCCCTCCTTCTTTCACACGTGAGCTTGGGACCGATATTGGCAGTTTTTTTTTCTTTTTTTAGCAATAGAAGATCAACAGCTAACCTATTTGTTAAATGACCATGAAAGCATTAGTCAGAGAAATGAAAACACACGATTTCTCTTTAAAAGTCCAAGTGTATTTCGTCAAACTGGAAATAAGACGATTTCAGTATTTTTCAATTCGAGAAGTGAATTAGTTTCCAAAGAACAAAACCAATTGGTGAATACGATAATTCTTTGTTGAACCAGTTGCGTGTGTTACGGTAAGCACACATAAGTATTTTGTATAATGAAGACACGACTTCAACTCATAATTTCCTGAAACAACACCAACTTTCTTTTGTAGAATATTTATGAATTTTAATGACAATTAAATTTAACTCCATTGACCAGCAGAACACGATAATAAATAAATTGTATATCTGAAGTTTCGTAAGCAGTACTCGGCCAGTGAGACGATGTTCAACTATACGCTTAGAGTGAAAAGCAGTACTCTTAAAGACGAAAAAGTAGTACTCGGCTAGTGGGGCTTTAATGTGTATATTTAAATACGAAAAGAGCAGTACTCGGCTAGTGAAACATTAAAGTGTCTCTTAAAGACGAAAAGAGCAGTACTCGGATAGTGAAACATTAAAGTGTCTCTTAAATACGAAAGAGCAGTACTCGGCTAGTGAAACATTAAAGTGTCTCTTAAAGACGAAAAGAGCAGTACTCGGATAGTGAAACATTAAAGTGTCTCTTAAAGACGAAAAGAGCAATACTCGGATAGTGAAACATTAAAGTGTCTCTTAAAGACGAAAAAGTAGTACTCGGCTAGTGAGGCTTTAATGTGTATATTTAAATACGAAAAGAGCAGTACTCGGCTAGTGAAACATTAAAGTGTCTCTTAAAGACGAAAAAGTAGTACTCGGCTAGTGAGGCTTTAATGTGTATATTTAAATACGAAAAGAGCAGTACTCGGCTAGTGAAACATTAAAGTGTCTCTTAAAGACGAAAAAGTAGTACTCGGCTAGTGAGTCTTTAATGTGTACATTTAAATACGAAAAGAGCAGTACTCGGCTAGTGAAACATTAAAGTGTCACTTAAATACGAAAAGAGCAGTACTCGGATAGTGAAACATTAAAGTGTCTCTTAAAGACGAAAAGAGCAGTACTCGGATAGTGAAACATTAAAGTGTCTCTTAAAGACGAAAAAGTAGTACTCGGCTAGTGAGGCTTTAATGTGTATATTTAAATACTAAAAGAGCAGTACTCGGCTAGTGAAACATTAAAGTGTCTCTTAAAGACGAAAAAGTAGTACTCGGCTAGTGAGGCTTTAATGTGTATATTTAAATACGAAAAGAGCAGTACTCGGCTAGTGAAACATTAAAGTGTCTCTTAAATACGAAAAGAGCAGAACTCGGCTAGTGAAACATTAAAGTGTCTCTTAAATACGAAAAGAGCAGTACTCGGCTAGTGAAACATTAAAGTGTCTCTTAAATACGAAAAGAGCAATACTCGGATAGTGAAACATTAAAGTGTCTCTTAAATACGAAAAGAGCAGTACTCGGCTAGTGAAACATTAAAGTGTCCCTTAAATACGAAAAAGTAGTACTCGGCTAGTGAGGCTTTAATGTGTATATTTAAATACGAAAAGAGCAGAACTCGGCTTGTGAAACATTAAAGTGTCTCTTCAAGACGAAAAAGTAGTACTCGGCTAGTGAGGCTTTAATGTGTATATTTAAATACGTAAAGAGCAGTACTCGGCTAGTGAAACATTAAAGTGTCTCTTAAATACGAAAAGAGCAGTACTCGGCTAGTGAAACATTAAAGTGTCTCTTAAATACGAAAAGAGCAATACTCGGATAGTGAAACCTTAAAGTGTCTCTTAAATACGAAAAGAGCAGTACTCGGCTAGTGAAACATTAAAGTGTCTCTTCAAGACGAAAAAGTAGTACTCGGCTAGTGAGGCTTTAATGTGTATATTTAAATACGAAAAGAGCAGTACTCGGCTAGTGAAACATTAAAGTGTCTCTTAAATACGAAAAGAGCAGTACTCGGATAGTGAAACATTAAAGTGTCTCTTAAAGACGAAAAAGTAGTACTCGGCTAGCGAGGCTTTAATGTGTATATTTAAATACGAAAAGAGCAGTACTCGGCTAGTGAAACATTAAAGTGTCTCTTCAAGACGAAAAAGTAGTACTCGGTTAGTGAGGCTTTAATGTGTATATTTAAATACGTAAAGAGCAGTACTCGGCTAGTGAAACATTAAAGTGTCTCTTAAATACGAAAAGAGCAGAACTCGGCTCGTGAAACATTAAAGTGTCTCTTAAATACGAAAAGAGCAGTACTCGGCTAGTGAAACATTAAAGTGTCTCTTAAATACGAAAAGAGCAATACTCGGATAGTGAAACATTAAAGTGTCTCTTAAATACGAAAAGAGCAGTACTCGGCTAGTGAAACATTAAAGTGTCTCTTCAAGACGAAAAAGTAGTACTCGGCTAGTGAGGCTTTAATGTGTATATTTAAATACGAAAAGAGCAGTACTCGGCTAGTGAAACATTAAAGTGTCTCTTCAAGACGAAAAAGTAGTACTCGGCTAGTGAGGCTTTTAATGTATATTTAAATACGTAAAGAGCAGTACTCGGCTAGTGAAACATTAAATTGTCTCTTAAATACGAAAAGAGCAGTACTCGGCTAGTGAAACATTAAAAGTGTCTCTTAAATACGAAAGAGCAATACTCGGATAGTGAAACATTAAAGTGTCTCTTAAATACGAAAAGAGCAGTACTCGGCTAGTGAAACATTAAAGTGTCGCTTAAAACGAAAAAGTAGTACTCGGCTAGTGAGGCTTTAATGTGTATTTAAATACGTAAAGAGCAGTACTGGCTAGTGAAACATTAAAGTGTCTCTTAAATACGAAAAGAGCAGAACTCGGCTAGTGAAACATTAAAGTGTCTCTTAAATACGAAAAGAGCAGTACTGGCTAGTGAAACATTAAAGTGTCTCTTAAATACGAAAAGAGCAATACTCGGATAGTGAAACATTAAAGTGTCTCTTAAATACGAAAAGAGCAGTACTCGGCTAGTGAAACATTAAAGTGTCCCTTAAATACGAAAAAGTAGTACTCGGCTAGTGAGGCTTTAATGTGTATATTTAAATACGAAAAGAGCAGTACTCGGCTAGTGAAACATTACAGTGTCTCTTCAAGACAAAAAAGTAGTACTCGGCTAGTGAGGCTTTAATGTGTATATTTAAATACGTAAAGAGCTGTACACGGCTAGTGAAACATTAAAGTGTCTCTTAAATACGAAAAGAGCAGTACTCGGCTAGTGAAACATTAAAGTGTCTCTTAAATACGAAAAGAGCAATACTCGGATAGTGAAACATTAAAGTGTCTCTTAAATACGAAAAGAGCCGTACTCGGCTAGTGAAACATTAAAGTGTCTCTTAAATACGAAAAAGTAGTACTCGGCTAGTGAGGCTTTAATGTGTATATTTAAATACGAAAAGAGCAGTACTCGGCTAGTGAAACATTAAAGTGTCTCTTAAATACGAAAAGAGCAGTCCTCGGCTAGTGAAACATTAAAGTGTCTCTTCAAGACGAAAAAGTAGTACTCGGCTAGTGAGGCTTTAATGTGTATATTTAAGTACCAAAAGAGCAGTACTCGGCTAGTGAAACATTAAAGTGTCTCTTCAAGACGAAAAAATAGTACTCGGCTAGTGAGGCTTTAATGTGTATATTTAAATACGTAAACAGCAGTACTCGGCTTGTGAAACATTAAAGTGTCTCTTAAATACGAAAAGAGCAGTACTCGGCTAGTGAAACATTAAAGTGTCTCTTAAATACGAAAAGAGCAGTACTCGGATAGTGAAACATTAAAGTGTCTCTTAAATACGAAAAGAGCGGTACTCGGATAGTGAAACATTAAAGTGTCTCTTAAATACGAAAAGAGCAGTACTCGGCTAGTGAAACATTAAAGTGTCTATTAAATACGAAAAAGTAGTACTCGGCTAGTGAGGCTTTAATGTGTATATTTAAATACGAAAAGAGCAGTACTCGGCTAGTGAAACATTAAAGTGTCTCTTAAAGACGAAAAGAGCAGTACTCGGCTAGTGAAACATTAAAGTGTCTCTTCAAGACGAAAAAGTAGTACTCGGCTAGTGAGGCTTTAATGCGTATATTTAAATACGAAAAGAGCAGTACTCGGCTAGTGAAACATTAAAGTGTCTCTTCAAGACGAAAAAGTAGTACTCGGCTAGTGAGGCTTTAATGTGTATATTTAAATACGTAAAGAGCAGTACTCGGCTAGTGAAACATTAAATTGTCTCTTAAATACGAAAAGAGCAGTACTCGGCTAGTGAAACATTAAAGTGTCTCTTAAATACGAAAAGAGCAATACTCGGATAGTGAAACATTAAAGTGTCTCTTAAATACGAAAAGAGCAGTACTCGGCTAGTGAAACATTAAAGTGTCTCTTCAAGACGAAAAAGTAGTACTCGGCTAGTGAGGCTTTAATGTGTATATTTAAATACGTAAAGAGCAGTACTCGGCTAGTGAAACATTAAAGTGTCTCTTAAATACGAAAAGAGCAGAACTCGGCTAGTGAAACATTAAAGTGTCTCTTAAATACGAAAAGAGCAGTACTCGGCTAGTGAAACATTAAAGTGTCTCTTAAATACGAAAAGAGCAATACTCGGATAGTGAAACATTAAAGTGTCTTAAATACGAAAAGAGCAGTACTCGGCTAGTGAAACATTAAAGTGTCCCTTAAATACGAAAAAGTAGTACTCGGCTAGTGAGGCTTTAATGTGTATATTTAAATACGAAAGAGCAGAACTCGGCTTGTGAAACATTAAAGTGTCTCTTCAAGACGAAAAGTAGTACTCGGCTAGTGAGGCTTTAATGTGTATATTTAAATACGTAAAGAGCAGTACTCGGCTAGTGAAACGTTAAAGTGTCTCTTAAATACGAAAAAGAGCAGTACTCGGCTAGTGAAACATTAAAGTGTCTCTTAAATACGAAAAGAGCAATACTCGGATAGTGAAACATTAAAGTGTCTCTTAAATACGAAAAGAGCAGTACTCGGCTAGTGAACATTAAAGTGTCTCTTCAAGACGAAAAGTAGTACTCGGCTAGTGAGGCTTTAATGTGTATATTTAAATACTTCTACGAAAAAGAGCAGTACTCGGCTAGTGAAACATTAAAGTGTCTCTTAAATACGAAAAGAGCAGTACTCGGATAGTGAAACATTAAAGTGTCTTTAAAGACGAAAAAAGTAGTACTCGGCTAGTGAGGCTAGTTTTTAATGTGTATATTTAAATACGAAAAGAGCAGTACTCGGCTAGTGAAACATTAAAGTGTCTCTTCAAGACGAAAAAGTAGTACTCGGCTAGTGAGGCTTTAATGTGTATATTTAAATACGTAAAGAGCAGTACTCGGCTAGTGAAACATTAAATTGTCTCTTAAATACGAAAAGAGCAGTACTCGGCTAGTGAAACATTAAAGTGTCTCTTAAATACGAAAAGAGCAATACTCGGATAGTGAAACATTAAAGTGTCTCTTAAATACGAAAAGAGCAGTACTCGGCTAGTGAAACATTAAAGTGTCGCTTCAAAACGAAAAAGTAGTACTCGGCTAGTGAGGCTTTAATGTGTATATTTAAATACGTAAAGAGCAGTACTCGGCTAGTGAAACATTAAAGTGTCTCTTAAATACGAAAAGAGCAGAACTCGGCTAGTGAAACATTAAAGTGTCTCTTAAATACGAAAAGAGCAGTACTCGGCTAGTGAAACATTAAAGTGTCTCTTAAATACGAAAAGAGCAATACTCGGATAGTGAAACATTAAAGTGTCTCTTAAATACGAAAAGAGCAGTACTCGGCTAGTGAAACATTAAAGTGTCCCTTAAATACGAAAAAGTAGTACTCGGCTAGTGAGGCTTTAATGTGTATATTTAAATACGAAAAGAGCAGTACTCGGCTAGTGAAACATTACAGTGTCTCTTCAAGACAAAAAAAGTAGTACTCGGCTAGTGAGGCTTTAATGTGTATATTTAAATACGTAAAGAGTATACACGGCTAGTGAAACATTAAAGTGTCTCTTAAATACGAAAAGAGCAGTACTCGGCTAGTGAAACATTAAAGTGTCTCTTAAATACGAAAAAAAGAGCAATACTCGGATAGTGAAACATTAAAGTGTCTCTTAAATACGAAAAGAGCTGTACTCGGCTAGTGAAACATTAAAGTGTCTCTTAAATACGAAAAAGTAGTACTCGGCTAGTGAGGCTTTAATGTGTATATTTAAATACGAAAAAAGCAGTACTCGGCTAGTGAAACATTAAAGTGTATATTTAAATACGAAAAGAGCAGTCCTCGGCTAGTGAAACATTAAAGTGTCTCTTAAAGACGAAAAAGTAGTACTCGGCTAGTGAGGCTTTAATGTGTATATTTAATACCAAAAAAGAGCAGTACTCGGCTAGTGAAACATTAAAGTGTCTCTTCAAGACGAAAAAAATAGTACTCGGCTAGTGAGGCTTTTAAATGTATATTTAAATACGTAAACAGTAGTACTCGGCGTGAAACATTAAAGTGTCTATTTAAATACGAAAAAGAGCAGTACTCGGCTAGTGAAACATTAAAGTGTCTCTTAAATACGAAAATAGCGTAAAAAGCAGTCTCTTAAACTCGGATAGTGAAACATTAAAGTGTCTCTTAAATACGAAAAGAGCAGTACTCGGATAGTGAAACATCAAGACGAAAAAAAGTGTATATTTAAATATTTAAAAAAGAGCAGTACTCGGCTAGTGAAACATTAAAGTGTCTCTTAAATACGAAAAAGTAGTACTCGGCTAGTGAAACTTTAATGTGTATATTTAAATACGAAAAAGCAGTACTCGGCTAGTGAAACGTTTAAAGTGTCTCTTAAATACGAAAAGAGCAGTACTCGGCTAGTGAAACATTAAAGTGTCTCTTAAAGACGAAAAGTAGTACTCGGCTAGTGAGGCTTTAATGTGTATATTTAAATACGAAAAGAGCAGTACTCGGCTAGTGAAACATTAAAGTGTCTCTTAAAGACGAAAAAGTAGTACTTGGCTAGTGAAACTTTAATGTGTCTCTTAAATACGAAAAGAGCAGTACTCGGCTAGGAAACATTAAAGTGAAACATTAAATGTGTCTATTTAAATACGAAAAGAGTAGTACTCGGCTAGTGAAACATTAAAGTGTCTCTTAAATACGAAAAGAGCAGTACTCGGGATAGTGAAAACATTAAAGTGTCTCTTAAATACGAAAAGAGCAGTACTCGGATAGTGAAACATTAAAGTGTCTCTTAAAGACGAAAAGTAGTACTCGGCTAGTGAGGCTTTAATGTTAAAATATTTAAATACGTAAAGAGCAGTACTCGGCTAGTGAAACATTAAAGTGTCTCTTAAATACGAAAAAGTAGAACTCGGCTAGTGAAACATTAAAGTGTCTATTTAAATACGAAAAGAAAGTACTCGGCTTAGTGAAACATTAAAGTGTCTCTTAAATACGAAAAGAGCAATACTCGGATAGTGAAACATTAAAGTGTCTCTTAAATACGAAAAGAGCAGTACTCGGCTAGTGAAACATTAAAGTGTCCCTTAAATACGAAAAAGTAGTACTCGGCTAGTGAAGGCTTTAATGTGTATATTTAAATACGAAAAGAGCAGAACTCGGTTTAGTGAAACATTAAAGTGTCTCTTCAAGACGAAAAAGTAGTACTCGGCTAGTGAGGTTTTAATGTGTATATTTAAATACGAAAAGAGCAGTACTCGGCTAGTGAAACGTTAAAGTGTCTCTTAAATACGAAAAGAGCAGTACTCGGCTAGTGAAACATTAAAGTGTCTTTAAATACGAAAAGAATAATACTGGATAGTGAAACATTAAAGTGTCTCTTAAATACGAAAAGAGCAGTACTCGGCTAGTGAAACATTAAAGTGTCTCTTCAAGACGAAAAAGTAGTACTCGGCTAGTGAGGCTTTAATGTAGTATATTTAAATACGAAAAGAGCAGTACTCTGGCTAGTGAAACATTAAAGTGTCTCTTAAATACGAAAAGAGCAGTACTCGGATAGTGAAACATTAAAGTGTCTCTTAAAGACGAAAAAAGTAGTACTCGGCTAGTGAAGGCTTTAATGTGTATATTTAAATACGAAAAGAGCAGTACTCGTGCTAGTGAAACATTAAAGTGTCTCTTCAAGACGAAAAAAGTAGTACTCGGCTAGTGAAGGTTTTAATGTGTATATTTAAATACGAAAAGAGCAGTACTCGGCTAGTGAAACATTAAATTGTCTCTTAAATACGAAAAGAGCAGTACTCGGCTAGTGAAACATTAAAGTGTCTCTTAAATACGAAAAGAGCAATACTCGGATAGTGAAACATTAAAGTGTCTCTTAAATACGAAAAGAGCAGTACTCGGCTAGTGAAACATTAAAGTGTCGCTTCAAAACGAAAAAAGTAGTACTCGGCTAGTGAGGCTTTAATGTGTATATTTAAATACGAAAAGAGCAGTACTCGGCTAGTGAAACATTAAAGTGTCTCTTAAATGACGAATTTAAAGAGCAGAACTCGGCTAGTGAAACATTAAAGTGTCTCTTAAATACGAAAAGAGCAGTACTCGGCTAGTGAAACATTAAAGTGTCTCTTAAATACGAAAAGAGCAATACTCGGATAGTGAAACATTAAAGTGTCTCTTAAATACGAAAAGAGCAGTACTCGGCTAGTGAAACATTAAAGTGTCCCTTAAATACGAAAAGTAGTACTCGGATAGTGAGGCTTTAATGTGTATATTTAAATACGAAAAGAGCAGAACTCGATTAGTGAAATATTAAAGTGTCTCTTCAAAGACGAAAAGTAGTACTCGGCTAGTGAGGCTTTAATGTGTATATTTAAATACGTAAAGAGCAGTACTCGGCTAGTGAAACATTAAATTGTCTCTTAAATACGAAAAGAGCAGTACTGGCTAGTGAAACATTAAAGTGTCTCTTTAAATACGAAAAGAGCAATACTCGGATAGTGAAACATTAAAGTGTCTCTTAAATACGAAAAGAGCAGTACTCGGCTAGTGAAACATTAAAGTGTCTCTTAAATACGAAAAAGTAGTACTCGGCTAGTGAGGCTTTAATGTGTATATTTAAATACGAAAAGAGCAGTACTCGGCTAGTGAAACATTACAGTGTCTCTTCAAGACAAAAAAAGTAGTAGTCGGCTTTAATGATATTTAAATTAAATGTGTGAAACATTAAAGTGTTTAAATACGAAAAAGAGCTAGTGAAACATTAAAGTGTCTCTTAAATACGAAAAGAGCAATACTCGGATAGTGAAACATTAAAGTGTCTCTTAAATACGAAAAGAGCAGTACTCGGCTAGTGAAACATTAAAGTGTCTCTTCAAGACGAAAAAAAGTAGTACTCGGATAGTGAGGCTTTAAAGTGTATATTTAAATACGAAAAGAGCAGTACTCGGCTAGTGAAACATTAAAGTGCCTCTTAAATACGAAAAGAGTAGTACTCGGCTAGTGAAACATTAAAGTGTATATTTAAATACGAAAAGAGCAGTACTCGGCTAGTGAAACATAAAAGTGTCTCTTAAATACGAAAAGAGTAGTACTCGGCTAGTGAAACTTTAAAGTGTTCTAAATACGAAAAGAGCAGTACTCGGCTAGTGAAACATTAAAGTGTCTCTTAAATACGAAAAAGCAGTACTCGGCTAGTGAAACATTAATGTGTATATTTAAATACGAAAAAGCAGTACTCGGCTAGTGAAACATTAAAGTGTATATCTCTTAAATACGAAAAGAGCAGTACTCGGCTAGTGAAACATTAAAGTGTCTCTTCAAGACGAAAAAAGTAGTACTCGGCTAGTGAGGCTTTAAGGTATATTTAAATACGAAAATGTGAAACATTATATTTAAATACGAAAAGAGCAGTACTCGGCTAGTGAAACATTAAAGTGTCTCTTCGAAAAAAAGTACTTAGTGAAAAATACGAAAAAAGAGCAGTACTCGGCTAGTGAAACATTAAAGTGTCTCTTAAATACGAAAAGAGCAGTACTCGGCTAGTGAAACATTAAAGTGTCTCTTAAATACGAAAAAAGTAGTACTCGGATAGTGAAACATTAAAGTGTCTCTTAAATACGAAAAGAGCAGAAACTCGGCTAGTGAAACATTAAAGTGTCTCTTAAAGACGAAAAAAGTAGTACTCGGATAGTGAAACTTTAATGTGTATATTTAAATACGAAAAGAGCAGTACTCTAGTGAGGGTATATTTAAATACTAGTGAAACATTAAAGTGTCTCTTTAAATACGAAAAGAGCAGTACTCGGCTAGTGAAACATTAAAGTGTATATTTAAATACGAAAAGAGCAGTACTCGGCTAGTGAAACATTAAAGTGTATATTTAAATACGAAAAGAGCAGTACTCGGCTAGTGAAACATTAAAGTGTCTCTTCAAGACGAAAAAAGTAGTACTCGGCTAGTGAGGCTTTAATGTGTATATTTAAATACGAAAAAGAGCAGTACTCGGCTAGTGAAACATTAAAGTGTCTCTTTAAATACGAAAAGAGCAGTACTCGGCTAGTGAAACATTAAAGTGTCTATTTAAATACGAAAAGAGCAGTACTCGGCATTAGTGAAACATTAAATTGTCTTTAATGTGTATATTTAAATACGAAAAGAGTATTAAGTACGAAAGAGCTCGGCTAGTGAAACATTAAATGTCTCTTAAATACGAAAAAAGTAGTACTCGGCTAGTGAAACATTAAAGTGTATATTTAAATACGAAAAGAGCAGTACTCGGCTAGTGAAACATTAAAGTGTCTCTTAAAGACGAAAAAGTAGTACTCGGCTAGTGAGGCTTTAATGTATATTTAAATACGAAAAGAGGATAGTGAAACATTAAAATGTGTCTGAAATTTAAATACGAAAAAAGAGTAGTACTCGGCTAGTGAAACATTAAAGTATTTAAATACGAAAAGAGCAGTACTCGGATAGTGAAAATTAAAGTGTCTCATTTAAATACGAAAAGAGTAGTACTATAGTGAGGCTTTAATGTGTATATTTAAATACGAAAAGAGTCAAGTGAACTCGGATAGTGAAACATTAAAGTGTCTCTTAAAGACGAAAAAAGTAGTACTCGGCTAGTGAGGCTTTAATGTAATTTAAATGTAAATAAATTTAAATACGAAAAAGCAGTACTCGGATAGTGAAACATTAAAGTGTCTCTTAAATACGAAAAGTAGTATACTCGGCTAGTGAAATTTTAAAGTGTATATTTAAATACGTAAAGAGCAGTACTCGGCTAGTGAAACATTAAAGTGTATCTTAAATACGAAAAGAGTAGTACTCGGCTAGTGAAACATTAAAGTGTCTCTTAAATACGAAAAATAGTACTCGGATAGTGAAACATTAAAGTGTGTATATTTTAAATACGAAAAGAGCAGTACTCGCATTAATAGTGAAACATTAAAGTGTCTCTTAAATACGAAAAATTCTCATTTAGTACTTTTTAATGTGTATATTTGAAATCGGCTAGTGAAACTTTAAAGTGTATTTAAATACGAAAAAAGTAGTACTCGGCTAGTGAAACTTTAATGTGTATTTAAATACGAAAAGAGCAGTACTCGGATAGTGAAACATTAAAGTGTCTCTAAAGAAAAGAGCAGTACTCATTAGTGAAACTTTAAAGTGTTTAAATACGAAAAGAGCAGTACTAGTGGCTAGTGAAACATTAATGTGTATATTTAAATACGAAAAAAAGTAGTACTCGGCTAGTGAAACATTAAAGGTCTTTAATACGAAAAAGTAGTATATTTAAATAAATAAAGAGCAGTACTCGGCTAGTTAGTGAACATTAAAGTGTCTCTTAAATACGAAAAGAGCAGAACTCGGCTAGTGAAACATTAAAGTGTTCTTTAAATACGAAAAGAGCAGTACTCATTAGTGAAACATTAAAGTGTATCTTTAAATACGAAAAGAGCAATACTCGGATAGTGAAACATTAAAGTGTCTCATTTAAATACGAAAAGAGTAGTACTCGGCTAGTGAAACATTAAAGTGTCTCTTCAAGACGAAAAAGTAGTACTCATTAGTGAAACTTTAAGTATATTTAAATACGAAAAGAGCTTTAATGTGAAATTTAAATACGAAAAGAGCAGTACTGGCTAGTGAAACATTAAAGTGTCTCTTACGAAAAAGACGAAAAAGTAGTGAAACTAAATGGCGAAAAAGTAAAGTAATTGAGGCTTTAATGTATATTTAAATACGAAAAGAGCAGTACTCATTAGTGAAACATTAAAGTGTCTCTTAAATACGAAAAGAGTAGTACTCGGCTAGTGAAACATTAAAGTGTCTATTTAAAGACGAAAGAGCAGTACTCGGATAGTGAAACATTAAAGTGTCTCTTAAATACGAAAAGAGCAGTACTAAAGGCTAAAGTGAAACATTAAAGTGTCCCTTAAATACGAAAAAGTAGTACTCGTTCTTTAGTGAAACATTTAATGTATATTTAAATACGAAAAGAGCAGAAACTGTGCTAGTGAAACATTAAAGTGTTCTTCAAGACGAAAAAGTAGTACTCGGATAGTGAGGCTTTAATGTATATATTTAAATACGTAAATTTAGTACTGGCTAGTGAGGTTAAGTGAAACATTAAATTGTCTCTTAAATACGAAAAGAGCAGTACTCGGCTAGTGAAACATTAAAGTGTCTCTTAAATACGAAAAAGAGCAATACTGGATAGTGAAACATTAAAGTGTTCTCTTAAATACGAAAAGAGCAGTAATATCGGATAGTGAAACATTAAAGTGTTCTTAAATACGAAAAGTAGTACCGGCTAGTGAGGCTTTAATGTGTATATTTAAATACGAAAAAAGAGCAGTACTGGCTAGTGAAATATTGAAAGTGTCTCTTCAAGACAAAAAAGCTTTAGTATATTCGGAAAGTGAGGCTTTTAGTGAAACATTAATGTATATTTAAATACGAAAAAGAGCAGTACTCGGCTAGTGAAACATTAAAGTGTCTCTTAAATACGAAAAGAGCAGTACTCGGCTAGTGAAACATTAAAGTGTCTCTTAAATACGAATTTACTGGATAGTGAAACATTAAAGTGTCTCTTTAATACGAAAGAGCAGATAGTGAAACATTAAAGTGTCTCTTAAAGACGAAAAGTGAAGTATTCTCATTAGTGAAACTTTAATGTGTATATTTAAATACGAAAAGAGCAGTACTCGAAATAGTGAAACTTTAAGTGTATATTTAAAGACGAAAAAGTAGTATATCGGCTAGTGAAACATTAAATTTATATTTAAATACGAAAAGAGCAGTACTCGGCTAGTGAAACATTAAAGTGTATATTTAAATACGAAAAGAGCAGTACTGGCTAGTGAAACATTAAAGTGTCTCTTAAATACGAAAAAGTAGTACTCGGCTAGTGAAACATTAAAGTGTATATTTAAATACGAAAAGAGCAGAACTCGGCTAGTGAAACTTTAATGTGTATATTTAAATACGAAAAGAGCATTTGAAACATTAAAGGCTTAATGTGTGTAAACTATTAAAGTGTCTCATTTAGTGAGACTTTAATGTGTATTTATACTACTGAAATAGTGAAACATTAAAGTGTCATTAAATACGAAATATAGCTTTAGTGAAATATTAAAGTGTTCTTCAAGACGAAAAAGCAGTACTGGATAGTGAAACATTAAAACTTTCTTGTAGTATATTTAAATACGAAAAGAGCAGTATAGGATAGTGAAATATTAAAGTATATTTAAATACGAAAAGTATATACTGGCTAGTAAACTCATTTAGTACCCCTTAAATAGTGAAGTTTAAAGTGTATTAAATGTCTCATTTAAATACGAAATACGTAAAGATACTCGGCTAGTGAAACATTAAAGTGTCTCTTAAATACGAAAAAGCAGTAGTCCTCATTAGTGAAACTTTAATGTGTATATTTAAATACGAAAAAAAATATACTCGGCTAGTGAGGCTTTAATGTGTATATTTAAATACGAAAAGAGCAGTACTCGGCTAGTGAAACATTAAAGTGTCTCTTCAAGACGAAAAATAGTACTCGGCTAGTGAACATTTAATGTATATTTAAATACGAAAAGAGCAATACTCAATTAGTGAAACATTAAAGTGTCTCTTAAATACGAAAAAGTAGTACTCATTTAGTGAAAACATTAAAGTGTATATTTAAATACGAAAAGAGCATTTATACCCTTAGTGAAACATTAAAGTGTTCTTAAATACGAAAATTTAGTACTCGGCTAGTGAAACATTAAAGTGAAAAAATATTTTAAATACGAAAAGAGCAGTATAGATAGTGAAACATTAAAGTGTTCTTAAATACGTAAAAAAAGAGCGGTACTGAAATAGTGAAACATTAAAGTGTATCTTAAATACGAAAAAAGTACTCGGCTAGTGAAACATTAAAGTGTATCTTAAATACGAAAAGAGCAGTTTAGTACTTAAATACGTAGTGAAACATTGAAATTAAAGTGTTATTTAAATACGAAAAGCAGTATATAGTGAAACATTAAAGTGAAATATGAAAAACATTAAAGTGAGGCTTTAATGTATATTTAATACGAAAATATTCGGCTAGTTTGAGGCTTTAATGTGTATATTTGAAACACGAAAAGTTCTTAAATACGAAAAGAGCAGTACTCATTTAGTGAAACATTAAAGTGTATCTTAAAGACGAAAAAGTAGTACTCGGCTAGTGAAACTTTAAAGTGTATATTTAAATACGAAAAAGAGCAGTACTAGTGAGGCTAGTGAAACATTAAAGTGTCTCTTAAATACGAAAAAAGTGAAACAGTATAGCGGATAGTGAAACATTAAAGTGTCTTTAAATACGAAAAGAGCAGTACTCGGATAGTGAAACATTAAAGTGTCTCTTAAATACGAAAGAGCAGTACTCGGCTAGTGAAACATTAAAGTGTCTCTTAAAGACGAAAAAGCAGTACTCTCTTTAAAGTGAGGCTTTAATGTGTATATTTAAATACGAAAAGAGCAGTACTCATTAGTGAAACATTAAAGTGTCTCTTAAAGACGAAAAAAGTAGTACTCGGCTAGTGAGGCTTTAATGTGTATATTTAAATACGAAAAGAGCAGTACTCGGCTAGTGAAACATTAAATATTTAAATACGAAAAAGAGCAGTCTCTAGTTAAATACGAAAAGAGCAGAACTAGTGAGGCTCGTGAAACATACGAAAAGCAGTCTCTTGTGAAACATTAAATACGAAAAGAGCAGTACTCGGCTAGTGAAACATTAAAGTGTCTTTAAATACGAAAAGAGCAATACTCGGATAGTGAAACATTAAAGTGTCTATTTAAATACGAAAAGAGCAGTACTCGGCTAGTGAAACATTAAAGTGTTCTTAAAGACGAAAAAGTAGTACTGGATAGTGAAACATTAAAGGCTAGTGAAAAGGCTTTAATGTGTATATTTAAATACGAAAAGAGCAGTACTCGGCTAGTGAAACATTAAAGTGTCTTCAAGACGAAAAAGTAGTACTCGGCTAGTGAGGCTTTAATGTGTATATTTAAATACGAAAAGAGCAGTACCTCATTAGTGAAACATTAAAGTGTTCTTAAAGACGAAAAGAGCAGTACTCGGCTAGTGAAACATTAAAGTGTCTCTTCAAGACGAAAAAAGTAGTGAAAACTCGGCTAGTGAGGCTTTAATGCGTATATTTAAATACGAAAAGAGCAGTACTCGGCTAGTGAAACATTAAAGTGTCTCTTCAAGACGAAAAGTAGTACTCGGCTAGTGAGGCTTTAATGTGTATATTTAAATACGTAAACAGCAGTACTCGGCTAGTGAAACATTAAAGTACGAAAAAAGGTTTAAATACGAAAAGCTGAACTCGGCTAGTGAAACATTAAAGTGTCTCTTAAATACGAAAAGAGTAGTACTCGGCTAGTGAAACATTAAAGTGTCTCTTAAATACGAAAAGAGCAATACTCGGATAGTGAAACATTAAAGTGTATATTTAAATACGAAAAGAGTAGTACTCGGCTAGTGAAACATTAAAGTGTCTCTTAAATACGAAAAAGTAGTACTCGGCTAGTGAGGCTTTTAATGTGTATATTTAAATACGAAAAGAGCAGTACCTTTAGTGAAACATTAAAGTGTCTCTTCAAGACGAAAAAAGTAGTACTCGGCTAGTGAGGCTTTATGTGTATATTTAAATACGTAAAGAGCAGTACTCTCGGCTAGTGAAACATTAAAGTGTCTCTTAAATACGAAAAGAGCAGTACTCGGCTAGTGAAACATTAAAGTGTCTCTTAAATACGAAAAAAGTAATACTCGGATAGTGAAACATTAAAGTGTATATTTAAATACGAAAATTTAGTACTCGGATAGTGAAACATTAAAGTGTCTCTTAAATACGAAAAGAGCAGTACTTAAGTGAAATATTAAATATTATTTAAATACGAAAAAAGTAGTACTCGGCTAGTGAGGCATTAAAGTGTATATTTAAATACGAAAAGAGCAGAACTCGGCTAGTGAAACATTAAAGTGTTCTTTAAGACGAAAAAAGTAGTACTCGGCTAGTGAAACATTAAAGTGTATATTTAAATACGAAAAGAGCAATACTGGATAGTGAAACATTAAAGTGTCTCTTAAATACGAAAAGATAGTACTCGGCTAGTGAAACATTAAAGTGTCTCTTAAATACGAAAAGAGTAATACTCGGATAGTGAAACTTTAAAGCTTTAATGTATATTTAAATACGAAAAGAGCAGAACTCGGCTAGTGAAACATTAAAGTGTCTCTTAAAGACGAAAAAGTAGTACTCATTTAGTGAGGTTTTAAGGTATATTTTAACTGGTGTGAAACATTAAATTTAAATACGAAAAGAGCAGTACTCATTTAGTGAAACATTAAAGTGTCTCTTTAAAGACGAAAAAAAGTACTCATTTAGTGAGGCTTTAATGTGTATATTTAAATACGAAAAGAGTAGTACATTTAGTGAAACATTAAAGTGTCTCTTAAATACGAAAAAGAGCAGTAGGCTTTAATGTGTATATTTAAATAGTGAAACATTAAAGTGTCTCTTCATGAAAAAATACATTTAGTGAGGCTTTAATGTGTATATTTAAATACGAAAAGAGCAATTTCGGATAGTGAAACATTAAAGTGTTCTTTAAATACGAAAAGAGCAGTACTCGGCTAGTGAAACATTAAAGTGTCTCTTCAAGACGAAAAAGTAGTACTCGGCTAGTGAGGCTTTAATGTGTATATTTAAATACGTAAAGAGCAGTACTCGGCTAGTGAAACATTAAAGTGCCTCTTAAATACGAAAAGAGCAGTACTCGGCTAGTGAAACATTAAAGTGTCTCTTAAATACGAAAAGAGCCGTACTCGGCTAGTGAAACATTAAAGTGTCTCTTAAATACGAAAAAGTAGTACTCGGCTAGTGAGGCTTTAATGTGTATATTTAAATACGAAAAGAGCAGTACTCGGCTAGTGAAACATTAAAGTGTCTCTTAAAGACGAAAAAGTAGTACTCGGCTAGTGAAACATTAAAGTGTCTCTTAAAGACAAAAAAGCAGTACTCGGATAGTGAAACATTAAAGTGTCTCTTAAATACGAAAAGAGCAGTACTCGGATAGTGAAACATTAAAGTGTCTCTTAAAGACGAAAAAGTAGTACTCGGCTAGTGAGGCTTTAAAGTGTATATTTAAATACGAAAAGAGCAGTACTCGGCTAGTGAAACATTAAAGTGTCTCTTAAAGACTAAAAGTAGTATATCGGCTAGTGAGGCTTTAATGTATATTTAAATACGAAAAGAGCAGTACTCTATTAGTAAAACATTAAAGTGTCTCTTAAATACGAAAAGAGCAGTCCTCGGCTAGTGAAACATTAAAGTGTCTCTTCAAGACGAAAAGTAGTACTCGGCTAGTGAGGCTTTAATGTGTATATTTAAATACCAAAAGAGCATTCATTTAGTGAAAAACATTAAAAGTGTCTCTTCAAGACGAAAAAGTAGTACTCGGCTAGTGAGGCTTTAATGTGTATATTTAAATACGTAAACAGCAGTACTGGCTTGTGAAACATTAAAGTGTCTATTTAAATACGAAAAGAGCAGTACTATATTAGTGAAACATTAAAGTGTCTCTTAAATACGAAAAGAGCAGTACTCGGATAGTGAAACATTAAAGTGTCTCTTAAATACGAAAAGAGCGGTACTCGGATAGTGAAACATTAAAGTGTCTTCTAAATACGAAAAGAGCAGTAATCGGCTAGTGAAACATTAAAGTGTCTTTAAATACGAAAAGTAGTACTCGGCTAGTGAGGCTTTAATGTGTATATTTAAATACGAAAAGAGCAGTACTCGGCTAGTGAAACATTAAAGTGTCTCTTAAAGACGAAAAGAGCAGTACTCTCATTAGTGAAACATTAAAGTGTCTCTTCAAGACGAAAAAGTAGTACTCGGCTAGTGAGGCTTTAATGTGTATATTTAAATTTGAAAAAAGAGCAGTACTCCTTAGTGAAACATTAAAGTGTCTCTTCAAGACGAAAAGTAGTACTCGGCTAGTGAGGGTTTTAATGTGTATATTTAAATACGTAAAGAGCAGTACTCGGCTAGTGAAACATTAAAGTGTCTCTTAAATACGAAAAGAGCAGAACTCGGCTCGTGAAACATTAAAGTGTCTCTTAAATACGAAAAGAGCAGTACTGGCTAGTGAAACATTAAAGTGTCTCTTAAATACCTTAAAAAGAGCAATACTCGGATAGTGAAACATTAAAGTGTCTCTTAAATACGAAAAGAGCAGTACTCGGCTAGTGAAACATTAAAGTGTCTCTTCAAGACGAAAAAAGTAGTACTCATTTAGTGAGGCTTTAATGTGTATATTTAAATACGAAAAGAGCAGTACTCGGCTAGTGAAACATTAAAGTGTCTCTTCAAGACGAAAAGTAGTACTCGGCTAGTGAGGCTTTAATGTGTATATTTAAATACGTAAAGAGCAGTACTGGCTAGTGAAACATTAAATTGTCTCTTAAATACGAAAAGAGCAGTACTCGGCTAGTGAAACATTAAAGTGTCTCTTAAATACGAAAAAGAGCAATACTCGGATAGTGAAACATTAAAGTGTTCTTAAATACGAAAAGAGCAGTACTCGGCTAGTGAAACATTAAAGTGTCTCTTCAAGACGAAAAAGTAGTACTGGCTAGTGAGGCTTTAATGTGTATATTTAAATACGTAAAGAGCAGTACTCGGCTAGTGAAACATTAAAGTGTCTCTTAAATACGAAAAGAGCAGAACTCGGCTAGTGAAACATTAAAGTGTTCTTAAATACGAAAAGAGCATTACCATTAGTGAAACATTAAAGTGTCTCATATTTAAATACGAAAAGAGCAATACTCGGATATTGAAACATTAAAGTGTCTTTAAATACGAAAAGAGCAGTACTCGGCTAGTGAAACATTAAAGTGTCTCTTAAATACGAAAAAGTAGTACTCGGCTAGTGAGGCTTTAATGTATATTTAAATACGAAAAGAGCAGTACTCATTTAGTGAAACATTAAAGTGTCTCTTCAAGACGAAAAAGTAGTACTCGGCTAGTGAGGCTTTAATGTGTATATTTAAATACGTAAAGAGCAGTACTGGCTAGTGAAACATTAAAGTGTTCTTAAATACGAAAAGAGCAGTACTCGGCTAGTGAAACATTAAAGTGTCTCTTAAATACGAAAAGAGCAATACTCGGATAGTGAAACATTAAAGTGTCTCTTAAATACGAAAAGAGCAGTATATCGGATAGTGAAACATTAAAGTGTCTCTTAAAGACGAAAAGTAGTAGAACACTCATTAGCGAGGCTTTAATGTATATTTAAATACGAAAAGAGTTTAGTACTCGGCTAGTGGAACATTACAGTGTCCCTTCAAGACAAAAAAGTAGTACTCGGCTAGTGAGGCTTTAAATGTATATTTAAATACGTAAAGAGCAGTACACGGCTAGTGAAACATTAAAGTGTTCTTAAATACGAAAAAGAGCAGTACTCGGCTAGTGAAACATTAAAGTGTCTCTTAAATACGAAAAGAGCAATACTCGGATAGTGAAACATTAAAGTGTCTCTTAAATACGAAAAGAGCAGTACTCATTAGTGAAACATTAAAGTGTTCTTCAAGACGAAAAAGTAGTACTCGGCTAGTGAGGCTTTATGTGTATATTTAAATACGTAAAGAGCAGTACTCTTAGTGAAACATTAAAGTGCTTCTTAAATACGAAAAGAGCAGTACTCCTTTAGTGAAACATTAAAGTGTCTCTTAAATACGAAAAGAGCCGTGTACTCGGCTAGTGAAACATTAAAGTGTTCTTTAAATACGAAAAGTAGTACTCGGCTAGTGAGGCTTTAATGTGTATATTTAAATACGAAAAGAGCAGTACTCGGCTAGTGAAACATTAAAGTGTTCTTAAAGACGAAAAAAAGTAGTACTCGGCTAGTGAGGCTTTAATGTGTATATTTAAATACGAAAAGAGCAGTACTCGGCTAGTGAAACATTAAAGTGTCTCTTAAAGACGAAAAAGCAGTACTCGGATAGTGAAACATTAAAGTGTCTCTTAAATACGAAAAGAGCAGTACTCGGATAGTGAAACATTAAAGTGTCTCTTAAAGACGAAAAAGTAGTACTCGGCTAGTGAGGCTTTAAAGTGTATATTTAAATACGAAAAGAGCAGTACTCGGCTAGTGAAACATTAAAGTGTCTCTTAAAGACTAAAAGTAGTACTCGGCTAGTGAGGCTTTAATGTGTATATTTAAATACGAAAAGAGCAGTACTCGGCTAGTAAAACATTAAAGTGTCTCTTAAATACGAAAAGAGCAGTCCTCGGCTAGTGAAACATTAAAGTGTCTCTTCAAGACGAAAAAGTAGTACTCGGCTAGTGAGGCTTTAATGTGTATATTTAAATACCAAAAGAGCAGTACTCGGCTAGTGAAACATTAAAGTGTCTTCAAGACGAAAAAAAGTAGTACTCGGCTAGTGAGGCTTTTAATGTGTATATTTAAATACGTAAACAGCAGTACTGGCTTGTGAAACATTAAAGTGTCTCTTAAATACGAAAAGAGTAGTACTCGGCTAGTGAAACATTAAAGTGTCTCTTAAATACGAAAAGAGCAGTACTCGGATAGTGAAACATTAAAGTGTCTCTTAAATACGAAAAGAGCAGTACTCGGCTAGTGAAACATTAAAGTGTCTCTTAAATACGAAAAGAGCAGTCCTCATTTAGTGAAACATTAAAGTGTCTCTTAAATACGAAAAAGTAGTACATTAGTGAGGCTTTAATGTGTATATTTAAATACGAAAAGAGTAGTACTCGGCTAGTGAAACATTAAAGTGTCTCTTAAATACGAAAAGAGCAGTACTCGGCTAGTGAAACATTAAAGTGTCTCTTAAATACGAAAAGAGCAATACTCGGATAGTGAAACATTAAAGTGTCTCTTAAATACGAAAAGAGCAGTACTCGGATAGTGAAACATTAAAGTGTCTCTTAAAGACGAAAAAGTAGTACTCGGCTAGTGAGGCTTTAATGTGTATATTTAAATACGAAAAGAGCAGTACTCGGCTAGTGAAACATTAAAGTGTCTCTTCAAGACGAAAAAGTAGTACTCGGCTAGTGAGGCTTTAATGTGTATATTTAAATACGAAAAGAGCAGTACTCGGCTAGTGAAACATTAAAGTGTCTCTTAAATACGAAAAGAGCAGTACTCGGCTAGTGAAACATTAAAGTGTCTCTTAAATACGAAAAGTAGTACTCGGCTAGTGAGGCTTTAATGTGTATATTTAAATACGAAAAGAGCAGTACTGTATAGTGAATCATTAAAGTGTCTCTTCAAGACGAAAAAGTAGTACTCGGCTAGTGAGGCTTTTTAATGTATATTTAAATACGTAAAGAGCAGTACTCGGCTAGTGAAACATTAAAGTGTCTCTTAAAGACGAAAAAGTAGTACTCGGCTAGTGAGGCTTTAATGTGTATATTTAAATACGAAAAGAGCAGTACTCGGCTAGTGAAACATTAAAGTGTCTCTTAAAGACGAAAAGAGCAGTACTCGGCTAGTGAAACATTAAAGTGTCTCTTAAAGAAGAAAAAAACAAAATTCTCACAGCTAACCTGGAACAACAAATGTAAAATTCATCTTTTTACCTTTTTATGCTTTTTGTTTGTCAATTTTAATGACATTAAGTCAATATAAGAAAATAAGAAAAAATCTAATAGTGCACATATTGCATCTGCGTAAATGCTCTTATTATTTTGAAGTTGTCTCTAAGAACATGTTGTAAAGAACATTTCGAATTTTAAGATCAAATTATCCTTATGTGAAAAGATACTATGCCCATATACGCGTGTAAGTCTAAATAATTTGCATATAAAACCTGCAGACGATACTAATTCAGAATATATATAGTTTTACATGCCTAATTATTATAGTTTAAAAAAACAACTTATCCTTATTTTCAATGAATGCAGAAGATGACCTAACTCAAAACATTCGAAATATCCATGAAACAAAAAACTGGTCACTCTAGTTTTTACTGGTATGGTTAAAACAATAATGCAGATTTTCTCAAATTAACCTTCAGTAACATTAGGTTATGCAGAATCTTGCTTCCTTGTATTTTTACGGATCAATGTATTAAAATATATTTGTTAAATGTATATCAAACTTTTAGAATAAATGGAGATAGACATTCTTTAGTGTAATGTCCGAATTAAGTACCCAATAATACACCAAAACATCTTTCTGCTGTCGTCTTTCAAGTTAGAAAATTAACTAAATTTATACATTAATTGTTAAATGGAAAAAAATTGTATTTGTATTCTTCATTTCAGCTCTTACATAAAGTATTTTCTTAATTATGAATTCAAATGTATAATTAATATAAGAAAGTTGTAGAAAATCTTCGCTTAATATTTTATACGTTTTGTTTCATGTCATTTCATTTTTGCAAATTTCGTCTTATTTAAATATTGGGCAATCCTATTTTATTCGCTTTGCACGATCTTTCCATAAAAATACCGTCTTAAATTACATGCTCAGTCTTAGATCATTGATTTTTGAATCTGAAACTTTAATCACCTGAAATTCCCCCAAAGTCAATTATTCCTGAATTTACTTAATACCAATTATGTTCTTTTACCAGTGTTTCCTACATAACATTGTTGTATGATAAAATGAAAATTTTAACTTTTAGTTCTTACATTTCATTAGAGTGTAAAAGTATTTTTTTACTTAACCACACGAACGTTTTGATCACTTCAAACTCTTGGCGATTGACTCCATGCTGACATAAATATATTTTTCATCGGTGCTAAAGGATGGTATTTGAGGATGCTTTTGTGGGATTTTGAATGATGATTTTCTAGATAGGAAAACTTGGATGGCTGGCGCAACATAATCTTCCTACTTGATATGACTTTGTTCTAAGCTTAGTAAATGTCAGTAATCTATTTGAGTGACCAGGCTTTTTTATGGCCATTTTGAATACTTTCAATTCGGTCATATAATTCATTGCAAAATAAAGATAGTCTATATTATAAATGTAAATTTTTTGAAAAACTATAATAATTAGATTCCTAAAACTATATATGTTTTGAATCAACATCATCTAGAGAATGTTTTATATACCATTTATTTAGACTTATACATATAGATAGACAAGAACTTTTTCAAATCTCATCATCCCGTAACAATGACGAATTCAACTGTCAACTAACAACACGTGTATGCTTTTTTTTTATGAAAAAACAAAAGTAGACGCAAACAAGTGAAATGAAAAAAATATTCCATGATAGCCAAGATAGTGAAACTCAAGAAGAATATTTCAGCCATCATTTATAAAATCAAATACGGTTCTTTGTATAACAGTAAACATCCATTGTATATTTTCAACATCATTAAAAGTCGCAATGTTAATTTCGAACTAAAGTCAGATTCTTTTGGAATAATTAACAGATATATGGCGTAATTGGATAATGTATCGATATTAATAATATTTGTAGTTTAGATCAATTTTAATCAAAATTAAAACATTTTGATTGGAACTCACTGTATGTCGAACGTAATCAAATCTTAAAATGGAACATCAGGTTTGAAAACTTTTATTAAATTAGAATTAGAATTAAAGTTTTCAACGATTTATTTCAGGAAAATATTAGTGACATATATCCGTGACAGTAACTTTTTTTATTCGTGTAATGTAACTCATGAGTTGTTTGTATGACATGGTAATTGTTCTGATGAACTTTCCTCTATGGTACCTAGATTCAATGAATTTCAGTGCAGTACTAAATTGGCGGCAAGATCTCATCATTTTACAGCTGAAATGGCTGAATGTAACCGCAAGTTCTATGCTAACAGTTTCTTTTATCGCATTTCTCGCTTGTGAAACTCTTTCGGCTTCTTACTTTCCAGACAAGTTTCATCTTCAAAAGTTTAAATGCAATGTGAATCATCTTCTATCTTCTTAATTTCTGTTCTTTTAAACGTTTTATTTTTCTTATATTCTTCCCCCCTGAGTAACACCCTACATCTTAGTGGCCTTGTTGCCTTGCTCGAAGTGAAATGATTAAAAAATGTCTGTGCGTGTATGTGCGCGCGCATGCACGATTTTCTCAAATACTATTCTGAATCAGAATTATCCGAGATTGCAATTTTATATCGCAATTTGGATTTAAATTCATACTCCAAAAAAGGGATAAAAAAGGAAATTTTTCTCACCGAATCTAATTTATACTTTTACCAATATTTTTTTTTTTTTACTTTTTCGGTTGTTTTGAGAAAAATATTTCAGGTTTCCTTACTCATAAAGAGATATTTATGCTTAATATTTAAAGCTTACATTATTATTATTATTTATATCGTGATCAAGTCGAGGTTCTAGAAAAATTTTAGCGGTATACTTGAAATGTTTGATGATTTTGTCATCGAGATGTTTCTCGATAAATATTTACAATTCTGAATATTTACTTTTTCTTCATTACTTTGCTTAACATCTGTCTTTTCAAGTAGTGTTTCATTTAATACCGAGTTTAGAGTTAGTATTAAATACAATAATTTCACTCGTTTTTCCACCTTCTCTCTTTCTTAATTTTCTTTATGGCGTCTTTGAGAAATCATTTTTAAAACACACAAAATTTTAAAATAATTTACAAAAATAAATTATTTGTTTACTGTTTTCTCCAAAATGATGTGCACTTTCAACACTTAAAAATAATAAAGCCTTGTTTTTTAAAAATTTACCAAAAATCAGAGAATTACCCAATTTTATTGAAATTTTTACCATTTATTCATTATTTATTTTTGTTTTGAAATTTTATGGAAGTATTTTTTCAGGCCGTGGCTAATTCGTAGTAGTTAATTATGGATGGTCCTAATTTTTACATTCTATAAAGTTAAATCGTCGAAAGTGTTATATCATTATAACTCAAAAATAATAAAAAAGTAAATTAAAAAATTATTTTTTGTTGATTCCTAATTTTAATAAAATATACTATATATTTTTTTGTTTTCACAGGAAAAATCTTTGATGCGAAAAATGAAATGTATTTTGTATCTAGATTTTAAAACTGTTTCAGATATCGGTCGTTGCTATAAACTTAATATAAAATGTGACGGTTACACACCTGGCCCAGGGTCGGATCCTTTGGTTACGGCGCCAACGGTGACGTCGCTCCTCCTGGTCGCTCCTCCTGGGTCCAAGCGTGCCGCTCCAACCCCTTGGTCAGATGATCACCAGCCTCGCCTTTCCCGACTCGCTTCCAATACCTGGTCACTAAAGCAACTGTACCGATCTCCGGTCTGTCTACCCACGCTGTGTTTAGATCTTAGACAGACGGGACCAGCAGGGATTGGGGCCGATACAAGTTGAGTCCGACGGGGGTGGCAAAACACAAATAAAAAGAAAATAAACTCACGAGACAAAAAGATTGCTGATGAAAAAAATGGGTAACAACCTTTTTATATCTTAATGTCCGTTACATAAAAACAAAATTGTTCTCATTTCCCGACCCGCTCTGTGGACTATGGCACCAAGCTTCTATCACACAACCTAAAGATTTCGAATTGCCTACTTTCTAGAATTGTGTATGTCGGAGTGTGGTTTGGTTCGACACTGGGGCTAATTTCTATCGATCATTCGCAGTTGATTCTTCTCTTCGACTTGAGTTGTATTTTCTTCTTCGTCGACTTAGGCTGGAAGTTCTCTTGTCTTCGACTTGGGTTGTATTTCTTCTTCTTCGTCGACTTAGGCTGGAAGTTCTCTTGTCTTCGACTTGGGCTGGAAGGATCTCTTGCCGCAACTCAGCCGCAACATCTCCTCTGTCGTCCGAGGTGATCTCTTCTCGCTGCCGTCCGGGGCTGAACTCCTGTCTTCGACTTGGGTGGAAGGATTTCTTGTCTGAGGATTCTCTTGCCCGCAAAGGGGCGAGTGAATCGGGCCTGATGCCCGCGTTCAGGCTCTATCCCTGCCCGCGGTCCAGCTGCAACTCCAACTCAACTGATCTCTGTCGACTGGGGTCCTGCTTTTATTGACGCCGCAACAAACTGGGGGTGGGTCTGTCGGCGTCAGGGTTTCTCGATAATTCCAAAAGTCGCATTATTTTTTGACTTCCCATTATCGCTATTCTTTTCACCCCTACTTCCTCACAGTGCTTTTTTGTGGGGAGGGCACACCCATCTCTCTTAGTCTCTCGTATGTCAGGGTGACCGTTTTTCGACCAATGGTTCCTGATCGGGCATTTCTTTCTCTTCTTTCTGCAGATCACGTGACCGTTTCCGACCAATTGTTATTGATCGAGCATCCTTTCTCCTCCTTTTGGGCGTGGTTACATCGTTCTTGTTTTTAAAAAACAAAATCTAATTTTGGCCTTTTTCGCACGTACGAAAATGATAATCTTGGCTTTTTCTCACCTGGGTTTTGTCAACACAGCCTGCCGCTAATTAGTTGTGACTTCAGGAAAGAATATTGTCGCCATCTGTGATCTGAGACAATCGTTTTTTTTTCACCTCTTGTTTTTTGTCAGACCCGGCAGTCAGAAAATCTTAATTTATCTGAATTGAAAACATCTTTCACTCGTCAATGTGGGGGTTCTAATTTTTAACAGGTCAGAATCTGTATACCGTTCCACCGGTCACTCCCCTCAACCCAAAAGACACTTTTTCTCTGATTAAGATTTCGTTTTCATTGTTCTAAAAAAAAAATTTTCTTTATCCAAATTGATAAGATGTCTTTCACGCAAAAGTAGGCTAGATGCTTTGACCGATATCTGGTTTTCATCAAGCGGCCCGTTTTGATATCATGTCTTTTCCTTTCTTTCTTTTTTTATTATTTCTAATTCTATTCTTCCAATTGTCTTTAAAAAATTCGGTCAACATGCTAGCTAAGATATCTTTCTGACTCGTGTTTTTGTTAATGACCGCTTTTTTGTATTTCTCGACCCTCTCTTTTTGCTTTTTTCTTTTCCTCTCTTTCCCTTTTCTTCTTTCCTTAGGATCGTCTAGTACAATCTTAGTGAATTATTTTCAACTCAATTATTTTCCGTTTAAAAAAATCAACAACCTGTTTAGTAAACCGAGTAAAAAAAAATTAAATCATATTTCTATGAATATTTCTAATAATGCAAGGTGCCACAATCCTCCCCTAACCGATTTGTCATTTACCCGTAAATGACACCTAAACCCAATTACATCATTTAACATGCACTATGCATTTGTCTCATGCAATTCTATTCTACTTTCTAACATGCAAGGGTAATGTTCTTTTCCATTTTCTTTTTTGTTCTACATGCAATGAAATGTTCTTTTCATTTTCTTTTTTGTTCTACATGCAATGAAATGTTCTTTTCATTTTCTTTTGTTCTACATGCAATGAAATGTTCTTTTCATTTTCTTTTTTGTTCTACATGCAATGAAATGATCTTTTTCATTTTCTTCTGTTCTACATGCAATGAAATGTTCTTTTTCATTTTCTTCTGTTCTACATGCAATGAAATGTTCTTTTCATTTTCTTTTGTTCTACATGCAATGAAATGTTCTTTTCATTTTCTTCTATTCTACATGCAATGAAATGTTCTTTTCATTTTCTTTTTGTTTTACATGCAAGGTAATGTGTGCGTGTGTTTGTAGGTGCAGATGTGTTCACTAGGGTCTGTTCTTCTTGGTCAATGTTTTCCTCTCTCTGCGTGGGAGGTTTTCCGCCGCACGTGGTGGTCTCACGCCAGCCTCCTCCATTGGTCTTTCAGCAATTTCTTCGCCAGTCCTGTCTGAGTAAGGAACACTGCTCGGCATCTCCCTCTCGAGTTGTTGCATGCTCACTAGACTGTCGTTCGCTAATCTTCTCTTACTCTTAATCTTCCATATTATTACACCCCCGATGGCTATAACTAGGAATGTACCCATTACTATTGACCAACTTATCGCGATCTGCTCATCGTCTTCCCAAGCTACACCTTCGTCTCCCAACGCACTTAACTTATCCCTTAAGTGATCCATATCGATCTTTTCTATTGGCTTCATTAATACTGGCATCTTATTTAAGGTGACATTAGAGAATCTCTTCACTATCGGCTCCCATAATTCTGTACAATTGACTAAGCCTCTACCAATCATCTCTATGAGTGAATCTTTTTCTTCATACCTTTCTTCCATCTGGTAATAGGGGGCAAGGAGATGGACACCCCAACCGCCGAACATCCCATGGGTAGCGTCACCAGGGATAACGGTGGCCTTATTCTTAATGTCCTTGTGGACTCTCCCCCACATACCCTAGACAGGTTGATATGTTTCTGTGTGGCTACTGCCCACACCCTGTCTGAAACACTGATAGCTTGTGGTAATGCCGAGTTTGTTAATACCTCTACTTGGCAGATTCTTTTGATTCCTTCCCTCCTCCTTCAAACAATTCTAGTATGCACAGTCTGCGGTTACCAGTTTTATAGATAGGGCTCAACGAGGTACAAGTCCCCAGGGTATCATCTCTACACCTTCTAGCTTCTTCAGCTGATAGCAACATGAATTTCGTTCTCCTGAATTTAATGCTATGTAGTCTGCTTCCACCTTGTACCTTGCTATCATTCCCAAACCTTGATCTCTTCTGGGGTAGGGAATGGGTAAGTTTATAACCTGGTATATCTCGAATCCCCTCTCGCTATCTAGTAACGGGACAGATATCACTACCAATAATCGCCTATTTTCTAACAAGGTCACACATCCAAGGGCATTATAGTACTTCCACAATTCTTTAGTGGGGTCCACTGGTAGCCTTAAATGGCGGGGTAATTCGGCCTGTATGCCAAGTAGTGCTTCCTTTAGGTGACCCGGGTTTACTATACTTGGGGAGAGGTGTCCTAATGACAGCATGTCTAATTGTGCTCTCACGTGTTCCAGCAAGGTCGTCAACGACTGACTAGTTTGCCGTACTTTATTCGTAATCGTCATTAGCTGGAAATATTTTTGCATGAATCCGCTTATTTCCTGTAATTCAACCATCACAGTCTCTGTATTATTAATTACCTCTTGTCTCAATTTCGCCAGGTTGTCTATTAACCAATTGATTCTGGCTCTATTTTTGGATACTTCTAACCTTGTCACATTTAATATTGTCACACTCTCTTGCCACCTGGGCAAGCGTCCTCTGGTTTACTTCCACTTGTCCCAGTTTCCTTCTTATGAATTTAACGTCATCTTCAGTTACTGTTCCAAACAAGACACTCAATGCCTTTCCCACAATCGGAAGTACGGATCTCCGTTCCCGCGTCTGCAGTAACTCTATTCCCTGCAGGTAGTTTTGCATGTCTTTCCATTGAGCCTCTATCATAGTGGCTTCTGATTCTAGGGAGTGCAATAAACTAAGATACCCTTTGTGCTTGGGATAATCTTGTCCTACTTTCAATCGGCTGCATCCAGCTGCGTCAGCTCGTTTCCTAACTTATCTAATAGCGACTCATACGGGTTCAAATCTATCACGAATGTGACCAACCACTTAGACCTGGTTATTATTACTTGGCTCGTTTTTTTAAAAATGGTGTTTCGGCTGCGTTTCCCGGCTTCCGCCATCGTCACCACCAGCGTGGCTATCACCATCATCGTCATCACCAACCCTTTCATCTTGATCATTCCTGAAAGGTAACAAATTCTCTTGTTGTTATTCTTCACAATCACTTAGTCTCGCTCGACTCATCACTCAATCATTTCATAACTTTTTTCTTAGTTCGGCTCTTCCCTCCCCTAACTAACCTCTAGCAGACAGAATGGTCCGGTCAGGTGTGCGTGGCGCCCACTCTAAAGGTCGTACTTCATGACACCACTGGTGGCCAATCAATAATGCCAATGATCTTCCGTTCCTCGTGAGGTGCAGCCCGCATCTCCATCCCCTCCACTCACATCTACCATAGTCAGCCGATAGGATCTTGGATGAGCCAGTGTCGTTATCTGTCGACACTAAATGCTTCTATTCTGCACAGCCCTTTTGTTCTACTGAGATTTGGGGTTCTTCTCCCTCCCTGATCTCATCTTCTGAGGTGATTCCTGTTCAACCTCCACCCTTCCTTCTGTGTTTAACTCCCGTCCAGGAGGTTTTTTTGTCCTCTTCTTCATCCTCTGATTCCTCTTTCTGTTTAGAGTCTTCGCCTTGAATGTCTTCAATACCTCTCGACTCTATGTCTAAACTTCTCCTGTTCCTTATCCTTTCCCTAAGCTGGGAAAAGGGTATTTGATCCTCCTCCTCCCACTCGCTGGGCCCTTCGTCCTGTTCAGGGTGCCTCTTTTTAGAGCCTTCGACTGCTTGATTGGACCTCTTCGTCTTTTTCTTCCTTTTCTTCGGACATGGGGGTGTGATGGCGATCTCACGGGGTCTTCTCTGCACTGATTCAGTCGACGACTGAACATCGCTAATCCCCGTTGAGGGTTCCAACTCTGTCACTCGGGCTGCTTCGTTTATCTGGTCAAGTCGACCTATCTCCTCATCTTCTTCGGAGTCTTCCTCCGTCTCCATTTCTTCCGGTTCAACCAGAGTTACCTTCCTTTTCCTTGTCTTCTTAGGCCTCGGCTCGCTCATTTCCAGGTTAGCTATTTCAGCCTTCTTCAGATCATTGGCATGAACCTCCTCGCTCGTCCTGCCACTTGATCCCATATTACATATGATACTGGGCCCGTCTGCTCCACTATCCGGTAGTACGGTTCCCATCTCTGGTCCAGTTTTCCTTCTCTCTGGTGGATTTTATAGTAGACAGGGTCTCCAACCTTCAATTCTACCACCTTTCTTTCAGCATTCACCCTCTCATTTCTTTTCTTCTGGACCCTCTTTATTCTTCTTCTGGCCTGTACGAATATCTTATGTTGCTGTTCCAGCAATAGTTGATGATGATCTTCTCCCATAAACCTTCTTCGGGGCTTCAGTAGGTTATCTACAGGCAGGACCACGTCTCTGCCAAACAACAAAAAATAAGGAGAAAATCTGGAGGTTTCGTTTATCGTAAATCTCACGGCCGCCAGAGCCTGCGTCAAATACAAGTCCCAATTTCCAATGTTTTCTCTGACCAACTTGGCCAATACATCTCCCAAGGTTCTATGAAACCTTTCCACTTTAGCATTTCCCTGGGGGTGATATGGGGATGTTTTTATGTGCTCTACATTCAAACCTGTCAAAACCTCTCTCATGATGCTGTTCACATTCTCTGTGTCATTATCTGTTACCAATTGCACAGGGGCACCATACCTAGGGAAGATCTCGCTTATTATCAACCCGGCCACAGTTCTGGCCTTCTTGTCTGGTACTGCAAATGCTTCAGGCCAATTTGTTAGCCATTGATCCGGTGCTAATATGTCCTCATCTAAGATTCCTTCTGTTTGCTCTACTAGCTTCCTTCGTTCCTCCTCGAATCTCACCCGATTCAGAGTTCGTAGGGGAAGCGCTCTCCTATCTTCTCCCCTCCCTAACCTTTTATAGTCTTTTGGGCCTGGTTCACCATCATTATGGGCACCAACTCGGCTGCCTCCACTACCGTTTCGCACAGGGTTACCTCGTTATCTTCTAGGCCCTTTCCTTCTACAGGGACCAACTGCAGAGGTCCTCTCCGTACCTTTTTTTTTTTCTGGACATTAGCCTACCCTTTTCCTGACACTGCGGTCCTAGGAGGTAACTTTACATCTTCCTCCACCACTATGGTTATCTCTTCCTCTGGTGGGCATCCCAATGGCGTTCTCTCGCCGTTCACCACCAACACAGTAGGATTAAACTCGATCTGGGCCTTCTGGCTCCGGAGCCAATCTTCTCCCAACATTGCCTCTGTACACAGGTCGGGGGTTACGTAAAAATTTTGGGTGCTTTTCACCCTCCCAATCCTCACCGGGGAGCCTCACCATCCCTTTTATCTCCAGGGGGGCCCCATCTGCTTGCGTGATCTCTATGTCCGCTTCCTGTAACCTTTCTTCCTTTTCACCCGCCTGTATGTCTCCTCTCTCATCAATGACACAGATGCTCCTGTGTCCACCAAAGCCCTCATCTCTCTACCACCTATCTCTGCTCTACAGGATAGTTCTCTCTCTTGCGTTAGCGAAGAGAACACCTGAGCTTTCTTCTTCCTGGGTCCCCACCTTTGGGTTAACCCAGCCATAGGCGCCGGTAGTAATAAATCACCTTCATTTTTTTTATGAGGTGGAGTTCTGCGCCCCTGCACCTGGGCGACCCCGGCCGGACCTCTCCCGGTCTCCCATGGCCGTTTCTAAGAATACAGTTTCTTTTCAGGTGTCCTGGCCTCCTGCAAAACCAGCACCTTCTTGCTGGACAGCTTGCCGCAAAGTGGCCCGCCTGACCACATGTCCAACATTTTGCTCTTTCCCTTTTTTAACTGGGTTGGCCTTGTGTCTATCCTCGGGGGAACCTGTCCTCTATTCAAGCGGTTCGCCCACCCACTGGTCCAATTTTTTATTTCTCTCCTTTTTAACTGGGCCATCCTCCCTCTTAATTCTGGGATGGCCCGCTGGCTTTTCCCTGGGCCGGTCTCTTGGGCTCAGCCTTCTTTGTTAATATCGGTGGGGGGCACCCTTCCTCAGCCCGCACCACTTGGCCAGGTGTCCTTTCTTACCACACCTGGTGCATCTGTCCTGATTGAAGTCTGGGGCAACCCCACTTCGTCGGACATTCCGCCGCCCTGTGGTCCTCGTACCCACAGGTCCAGCAGACCAGCCCGTATCGACCCGGCGTGGGCTTATAAAAGCCATGCCTGGTCGACCATGCCCTTCTATTGGGGTCCTCCTCCCATAATTCTGCCTGATCCACCTCTTCCTTAACCCTCTGATTCCACACGGGGTTCTTCCGCCTACCCCCTTCTTCCAGCCTCCTGACTTGGTATCTGCTTCTTCCCACACCTCTTCACTTTATCCCACACCCCTGGCTCTCCCTGGCCAGCTCTATCGCTGCCGACAGTCTGAGCGGTCCTTCTTTCAATACGTCGTGACGAACACGCTCGTCGCTCAGCGCCTCTACATACAGGTCCGCCAGTTGAGCCTGCATAACCGCATTATCCCTGACCACTTCGGGGAATGCCAATGACGATAGCTTCCCTGCTCGGGCCCCTAATTCTCCCGGGGTTTCATCCCGCAGCTGTGTCAGTTTTAAAAGGGCCCTCATGGCCTCTATGGCCGTAACCTTCGTCGGCGAATTCTTTGGTCAGTAGTCTTTTTTATTTCTTCCCAAGCCAAGCGGGGTTGGTTCTCCAAGAGCCCCCCCTCACGAACTCAGACGCTTTTTTCCCTTTGTGGCATCGTATGCCAAATACAGGGTTTCTTGGTCCGAGAGCTCGTAGATGGTTCGGCTCTTCTCGAGGATTGCCAGCCAGTTTTTAAACTCCTTCCCGCTGCCATCAAATACTGGGACCCTCGGTCCACCCAACAGCTTCCTTAGATCCACTGACAACCCCCGCCCCTACTTCTTCTTCCCCCCACTGCTCTATCCGAATCATAATCTGACATGTCCACAGAGAAAGACAGTCTATACAGCAACAATCGAGGTTGGGAAACAAAACAAGGTGTCCTACCTTACAGACGATTCTGTTCTTTCTTTTCCTTTGGTCCCGGGTCGTTTTGAGTTCTGTCTGAATTTTCAGCAACGGCGGTCGATCGTGGTCTTCTCAGGGTTGAAATCCCTCGGTCACCACGGCACCATATGTGACGTGGTTGTCTCAGGGTTGATCCGTTGGTCACGGCACCACTTGTGACGTTTACACACCTGGCCCAGGGTCGGATCCTTTGGTTACGGCGCCAACGGTGACGTCGCTCCTCCTGGTCGCTCCTCCTGGGTCCAAGCGTGCCGCTCCAACCCCTTGGTCAGATGATCACCAGCCTCGCCTTTCCCGACTCGCTTCCAATACCTGGTCACTAAAGCAACTGTACCGATCTCCGGTCTGTCCACCCACGCTGTGTTTAGATCTTAGACAGACGGGACCAGCAGGGATTGGGGCCGATACAAGTTGAGTCCGACGGGGTGGCAAAACACAAATAAAAAGAAAAATAAACTCACGAGACAAAAAGATTGCTGATGAAAAAAATGGGTAACAACCCTTTATATCTTAATGTCCGTTACATAAAAACAAAATTGTTCTCATTTCCCGACCCGCTCTGTGGACTATGGCACCAAGCTTCTATCACACAACCTAAAGATTTCGAATTGCCTACTCTTTAGAATTGTGTATGTCGGAGTGTGGTTTGGTTCGACACTGGGGCTAATTTCTATCGATCATTCGCAGTTGATTCTTCTCTTCGACTTGAGTTGTATTTCTTCTTCTTCGTCGACTTAGGCTGGAAGTTCTCTTGTCTTCGACTTGGGTTGTATTTCTTCTTCTTTCTGGAAGTTCTCTTGTCTTCGACTTGGGCTGGAAGGATCTTGCCGCAACTCAGCCGCAACTCTCTGTCGTCCGAGGTGATTTTCTCGCTGCCGTCCGGGGCTGAACTCTTGTCTTCGACTTGGGTGGAAGGATTTCTTGTCTGAGGATTCTCTTGCCCGCAAAGGGGCGAGTGAAGGCCTGATGCCCGCGTTCAGGCTCTATCCCTGCCCGCGGTCCAGCTGCAACTCCAACTCAACTGATTTCTGTCGACTGGGGTCCTGCTTTTATTGACGCCGCAACAAACTGGGGTGGGTCTGTCGGCGTCAGGGTTTTCTCGATAATTCCAAAAGTCGCATTATTTTTGATTTCCCATTATCGCTATTGTTTTCACCCCTACTTCCTCACAGTGCCTTTTGTGGGGAGGTGCACACCCATCTCTTAGTCTCTCGTATGTCAGGTGACCGTTTTTCGACCAATGGTTCCTGATCGGGCATTTCTTTCTCTTCTTTTCTGCAGATCACGTGACCGTTTCCGACCAATTGTTATTGATCGAGCATCCTTTCTCCTGTTTTCGGGCGTGGTTACATCGTTCTTGTTTTAAAAAAAACAAAATCTAATTTGGCCTTTTCTGCACGTACGAAAAAAATGATAATCTTGGTTTTTTTTCTCACCTGGGTTTTGTCAACCAGCCTGCCGCTAATTAGTTGTGACTTCAGGAAAGAATATTGTCGCCATCTGTGATCTGAGACAATCGTTTTTTTTTCACCTCTTGTTTTTTGTCAGACCCGGCAGTCAGAAAATCTTAATTTATCTGAATTGAAAACATCTTTCACTCGTCAATGTGGGGGTTCTAATTTTAACAGGTCAGAATCTGTATACCGTTCCACCGGTCACTCCCCTCAACCCAAAAGACACTTTTTTCTCTGATTAAGATTTCGTTTTCATTGTTCCCAAAATTTCCTTTATCCAAATTGATAAGATGTCTTTCTACGCAAAAAGTAGGCTAGATGCTTTGACCGATATCTGGTTTTCATCAAGCGGCCCGTTTTGATATCATGTCTTTTTCCTTTTTTTTCTTTTTATTATTTCTAATTCTATTCTTCCAATTGTCTTAAAAAATTCGGTCAACATGCTAGCTAAGATATCTTTCTGACTCGTGTTTTTGTTAATGACCGCTTTTTGTATTTCTCGACCTCTCTCTTTTTGCTTTTTCTCTTTTCCCTTTCCTTCTTCTTCTTTCCTTAGGATCGTCTAAGTACAATCTTAGTGAATTATTTTCAACTCAATTATTTTCCGTTTTAAAAAAAAACAACAACCTGTTTAGTAAACCGAGTAAAAAAAATTAAATCATATTTCTATGAATATTTCTAATAATGCAAGGTGCCACAAAAATAAAGAGGTGTTTCAAGAATCGAATGTTAAATGTCATTATACAGTTTGAAAATTTTTAAATAATTTTGAAATTTTTTTTTAACAGGCTATTGTTTAAGATGAAGATGAAAATGAAAATAAAATTGGTGAATTTTCCTCGGCAAAAAACAAAAAGTTCTTTTCAGGGCCACCAAAACTGTTGAAAGTTTTGACTTTTTCTGTTTAATAAAGATTTGTTGTGACAATAATGTTAGAAATAAAATAAAGATAAAGCAATCATTTGATTATCATTGTAAAAATGAAAAAATTTCACCACATAGGTTCAATCAAATAGACTGGTCTTCAGTATTTATATTAGATTTAATAGAATTTTTAGAAAGTAGGAGACAACACACATCTAGAAAATTATTATGCTTTTGAATGTATTGACAATGGAGGACATACCTTGTTGGGGAAAATGTACTTTCATTTTATTTTAAGGAAAAAGTAAGTAATATTTTTACAAAAAAACAAGTTAATTAGTCCATAATTATTTTAAACAAATGTCTGGAACAGATATTGGATATTAAGAGATTTTTAAAATGTTTCAATTTCTCTTTTGTCGGCATCGATCAAAATCATTCATAAAACATAAATATTGTTTTTACAAAAACAATAAAATCTTTATTTAAAGGACGTAAAACAACGGATTAATTTTTATATTAACTTAAAAATAAAATAAATATTTTTCAAAGAAGACAATTTAAAAAAAGAAGAATTTTAAAATTATTTAAAATGCATTTTAGATTTTTTTTTTTAGAAAACTCTGATAATATTCTGAACTTCCCATCAGGTTGATATTTTACTGGTCAATTGAATGTTTTAAGATATAAAATGAATAAGAACAATTGAAAAGATTAGAGACGAGGGATTATTAGCACAAATAAACTTTAAAAATTGAATTTTAAACAGTTTTAAAACAGTTCTAGTAAAATGAAAGTTCCGATGAATAGTAGTTTACTTCATTGTAGCAAATACATAATATTTGAACAATGATACAAAGGCATGATATATATAATTTAGGTTGTCTACTACAGAAGGGGTGTAAAATTTTATTATGCAATTTTCAATATTTCTAATGTCTGTATCTTCAAGCGTTCATACATCAAATTTTGTGTATAAATTAATTTTTAACGTTTTATTTTGAGTGTAAGGTAGAAAAATGACTAAATAAAGAGAAAATCATTTCAATTAAACTTTGAGGACATTTAAAATACGCATTGATTAAGCTAAACTAAAATTAAACTTTGAGGACATTTAAAATACGTATTGATTAAAGAAATTGTTGATATACAAATGTCTCCAGAAAAGACAATTTTCTGCTTGCAATAGAGCAATGTTCCTCGACTAGTGATGAATGAAATCAAAGCTTCTAAGGATATGAAAGAAATTCTGTTATATTTTGTGGAGTACAAGAATGTTCAAGCTGAAATAAAACACTATTTCAGTTTGAACATTACGTTACATTCACAATAAAATTACAATCCAACTCCTCTAAACCGAACATTCCAAGCCAAGCTTCACTAAATTTCATGTTTTTTTTCATGTTTTTTTCGGTAAAAATAATTTGGATCCACTTTGGCATCAGTTTAGGATATTGCAAAACCTTCTAATCGTTTTGAGGAAAACCACTCTTATACAGTTTATTATCAAAATGAAATTCTTTTTGGTCCATGAAAAGTTTTTCGTAAAGCATTTCTCCTTTTATTTTCGCAGGACGAAGCAGCTTGTAAAATGTTCTCTCTGTTTTTTAATATAGAAAACTGTGCTTCTTCCAATATTATATTCTTTCATTAGAACCAAGTTACTTATTCCTTTACCTATATTTTCAAAAATCTCACTTTTTGGCACAAAAGGCTGAAGGTAATTTTCTTCCTTTTTGAACTTAGTGACATTATTATAGGCAAAAAATGTCTTATTCAAAAACAATTACAAACTTTAAAGGAAGTCAAAATAAGGAAATGGCTTATTTTATAACTTTTTCAATACCGAACAATCTATTTGTTTGGTATTGAAATACAATGTTTTAATGTTTTTCGAGGAAGTAATACTTTAAATTTTTGTCAATACAAAAATTCGGATTTGAAGATGAGTTTAAATTTGAAGAAATTGAACTAAAAATAGATTATATAATTTCAGGTTTAAGAAAGACTGTATATTTAATTGTTTTCGTTTTTGGAATCTTTTTTTTAATTAACAAATGAACTATTAATAATTCAAGAGCCCAAGGTAAAGGATTAATAAATAATTAAAAAATCCAAGGATGAACAAGAAATAAAGGAATTTGTTTTATTCTTAGTGAAATATTTTATTTGGAAACTGCATTTTTTTCCGAGTAATTTTAGTGGTCATTAAAATATTAATGAGTTGAATTATTTGATGATTGTATTATTTTTTTAATATTCAATTAAAATAAATCCCGGCTGTTATAAACTTGGCCCAAAAGAAAGTTACGTGTATTTTGTCGTAATTACATGAGTCTAAATACAGGAAATAAGGACTTTAAAAAATGCTTATATTGAAGATAAAATTGAACTATGTATGTTTCTATGTTTATTTGTTTTATGTTAAATCTAAAGCACACAATCTAATGTAAATTTTGAATTAATTAAGTCTACACTTTCTAAGTTTTAATTAATCTATTAATATGAATGAAAATATAATTAGTCAATTTGATTGAAGATTTGTAGACGGTGGGGGTTATAGGAGGAAATTATGGAAATGGCAGATTTTAGCGTTATTTCTTAGTTCTTATTCTTATATCCTTTGTTACTTGCAGTTCACTGAAGCAATGCTTCACCAGTAGAATGAAAACACTTACACCAGCAACACTCATTGGCCGAAGTTCAGCTATAGTGAAAAATATCGCTGTCTTTAAAATGTAAAGGCAAATTGTGTTCATTTTCTTTTTGTCGTTACATCAACACAATCAGTAGTTTTTATCGTGATTCTTTCCGAAATTAAATTAATACCGCACAAAGAGAATTTTGCTTCAGTTATAAATTCTAAAGCCACCAATTTGGATTCTAAAAATTGTGTTTGCTATTTGAAATGTTATTGAATAAAACTACTAAATTTCCTCGTTGCTCATTTTCAAGTTTCTTAAAAAAAAGGATATTTTTATAAGTTTATTTTATCGAACAATAAATTTGAAATGTATCGTTTCAATTACGTTTATTTCCTTTTAAAATAATAATAAAGCATTTTCTCTCTTAATTTTGAAAGAGTTTTCCTTCTGATTGTTGTGAATATGGATCATCTCCTCTTAGATAATCCAAACTATAAAAGCTGTATACTTCCGCTGTCAAGTCAGATGAGTAGTAGTTTAACACAGAGATGGGCCATGGGTCTGTGGGAGAGGCGGTCGGTATCCTTACCCCTGTCCATGTTCAAACCAGTAGTTTTTTCATTGTTTAGCTAGTATAAATGTATTTTCCGAGTTTTTTTCTTTTTTCAATCGGGGTGGATGTGTTGTGTGCAAGAGACCCGGTTTTTTTCATTTTTAGGATTTATGTTTGCTATTAATTTTTATTCAGCATGTTTTGATGGTCGTTCGAGGGGTGTCTCTTGGCTAGTTAGCAAGTCTTTGAAGGCTGCATGTACCCTTGTCTTCGCGGATCCGGCGGGCAGGCTTTGCGTGCTGGATGTTACCATAAAGGATAAGGCTTTACGTCTCATTGGGGTTTATGCGCCCAATATCCATTTTGAGCGGCCTGCTTTGTTTCGGCAGATCGAGCCGTTCTTGACGACATCTCGTCGGGTAGTTTTAGCGGGGATTGGAATGCCGTCCTGACCCCGATATAGATCGTATAGGATCAAAATTGGGTACTAACAACCCGGGTGAAACGATTTCGGGACTTTATGAAACAGGTTTGATCTCATCGATAAGTACCGAAATGAACACCCACGGAGGTAGCATGGACTTGAACAAATAGTGGCAGCTCGGCTCCTGGCTCGATTGCGAGCTACCTGGACCGAGTCTTAGTTAAGAGAGTCGATGTAGGGCTCTTAGGGTGTCCAAGTTTCCATTATATAGTTTATACGGATCATAGGCTTGTCCGGGTCCGTGTAAACTTAGATAAGCCTTAAGGTTAAGATGGCTGGTTACTGGAAATTAAACTGTTCACTTTTTGGTGATCAGGGTTTCCGGGACCAGCTGTTACTAATGATACAAAGGGAATTGACGGGGGCGGTGGTGGGAAACGCCTGGTGGGATAAATTAAAATCCAAAATTAGAACGTTTCCTGCCGATTTTAGTCGTCGACTCAATCTAGATAGATTAGCGGCGCAAACGGCTTTAGAAGAAAAAGTTGATCGGGCCGTGAAATCCGGTGTTAGTGGGGGACATAGTCTTAGCTAAGGCAGAGTTGGCCTCCTTGCTTATCAAGAAGGATCAAGCTCTGGTAGTTAGGGCTAGGCTAAAAAGAATGTCTTCTGAGGCGACGAATATGGCCGCTGAACTGCGTGCAGAGGAGAATAGGAACGCGTCTAAGCGACATATAGCGAGCGTCACATTGCCGGATAAGCGGACCGTGACTACAAACGCGGGCATATGCGAGGCTTTTCGTGATTATTTTCAGGATCTTTTTCACCAGGGAGCCCGGTCTGAGCCTGCTCAGTTCGACGCCTATTTGGCTGACTTTCCCTGCCTTGAGGCAGCTGAAGCGGCTAGGTGCGAGGGTCCCAAACAGAGTCGGAAATCTGGGATGCGCTGAAGCAGGTTGGCCTGGATAAGTCTCCGGGATTAGATGGTCTTCCCTACGAAGTTTACTTGAGGCTGTCGCCCGTTTTTGTTCCTTTGCTGCAGCTGATTTTCAACCACTGGATGAGGCAAGGGTCTTTACCATCAACGCTTCACCAGGGGGTGTAATCAAGTTGTTGCGTAAGGACAAGAACGGTGGGGATGGGTTAGGGAACTTTCGCCCTTTAACGATGTTAAATACGGACTTAAAGATTTTGGCGAAGATCTTAGCCAACCGTCTGCAGCTTGTCCTGTATCTAGTCTGATTGGCCCCGAACAGACTTGTGCTGTGAAGGACAGGACTATTCAGGATAACCTTCATATGGTACGCTTGATCATAGAACAAGTCGACAGTGAAGCCGCGCTGATCAATTTAGATCAGTCCAAGGCCTTCGATAGGGTTGACCATCGATTTCTGGAGGCTGTCCTTTCGGCGGCCGGTTTCGGAGCCGACTTTCGCTCCTGGATCCGACTTCTGTATGCGACCCCCGGTGCGCTGGTGGAAGTGAATGGGGTAAGATCGAAGCCTTTCGTATTGTCTCGCTCCATTCGTCAAGGTTGTCCGCTCTCACCTTTGCTTTACGTTCTTGCGTTGGAACCATTCCTTCGCAAGTTAAAGACGAATCCGGTCCTGCGCGGAATTTCGCTGCCTGGTGCTTCCACAACTCGGCCAGGTATTCCGCCTATGCTGACGACGTTTCGGTTCTTGTGTCGAGCAGAGCCGAGATTAACGAAGTCAGCAAGGAAATCAGTGGTTATGAGATGGTGACAGGGGCCAAGATCAACCGCGATAAGTCTGTGGGCTTGCGGTTGGGTGCGTGGAAGGAGTTTCTCTTCCCGGACCTTTCCTCTGGACGGATGGGCCGATCAAGATTCTCGGCGTCTGGTTCGGTCCTGATCTCCAGTTGGAAATGAATTGGTCGGAGGTGCAAGGGAAGGCTGAGGTCGCGGTTAATTTGTGGTCTCGGAGGAGCCTTTCCCTGAAGGGAAGGGCGGAAGTATGTGTTTCACACATATATCCAATTCTCCTGTACCGACTCTCTGTGCTTCCACTCCCGTCTGACACTTATGCCCGACTTGTTCTCCTTCTTGTGGGATTAGTCAAGGTCTTGTTCATCCGTCTGAAGGCGGTCTCAACATATCAATATATGCTTCGCATCACCTTTCTAGACCGAATGTGTCGCGGGTCGAATGAGGAGGGCGCCTTTTGGAAAGAAGACGTCCAGAAACATTTCCCGTCCCTGAGAAGTGTGCACTCGTGCAAAGAATAGGCCGGCCGTACACCACGTGCCGAGTGTTCCTTCTATTGTGAATGTCGTCGCGCTCTGAAGCTCCTCTTGCGGGCGTACGGATGGCCTCTCCAACGCCCAGGCGTTGTCTCGTAAGGCATTATATCAGGTATTAGTTAGGGGGCCGTTCAAGATGATTTAATTGGCGAGCTCGGTCTTACGAAGCAGGAGGCTCGCTCGATATGGCCTTGGGCGCCTGGGTTGAAATGCCTCAATAACGATGAGGCATCACTCACCTGGCTGGTGATGCGTGAAGCCCTCTGGGTCGGCAAAAGACTTTGTGCAGCAGGCTTGGAGAAATATCCAAACTGTCGTCGCTGTACTGGGGAAGTCGAGACCATTGGTCACGCCTTTTTTCGGTGCAAGGCGGTAGTGCCGTTGTGCAAGTTTGTTGAAGGCCTCATGGTTCGCATGTTGCAGGGAAAGTTTTTTGTCCTTGAAGCCGCTTCTGTTTGTAGCAATGTGGTGCCGCCGTTGACGAAGGCTGAACACTATGTGTTCTGTTGCTTACTAGGGTTATGAGAGTCGTGATTTGGACGACGCGTCAGAAGGGATTCTATGAGGGCGAGAAGTTCACCTCTTCCCATCTGATTTTGTACTTTAGGCATCAGCTTAAAGTCAAGATTAGGACGGAAAGGCGGCAACACTCTTCATCAGAATTCGGCAAAAGGTGGGTGAATCTTGCGCGTTTGTGTCGTGTGAAAGGGGCTGACTTGGAGTGGCATTTTGATGTCTGTTAGGCATCAGGATATTGTTTTACTGGGTTGAACATGGGCAACCCACCCCGAAATTAGGATAGAATAGGAGTTTTATTTTTTTGAGTTTTTTTTTCCTGTTCTGGTAAACTTAGCTAGGGTGTGTTTGCTCATTGGTCCTTTTATTTCTGTCCCCATTTTTCTTTCTTTTAGTTTAACTCCCCGTCCCCCTCCCTCGTTTAGGTGGTCAGTGATGTCTGTTCTCTGGTGGATGCGGGGCGTTTTTTCGTTTCGTGCGTGTGATTTTTCGTATTTGTTGTTGTGTATGAATGAGTGTGTGCTTGTGTGAGAGTTTTGACGGTATGAATGTGTCCTTATTTTCATAGTCCCGCATCGATTTCGTCCGGTTAACTGATATTTCTGCCACATTCAAAGTTTGTGGGGGGGGTTTTAATACTAACACTGATTTTGTTTAGTTTCTTGTAAATATATTTTGACATATTGTATATACTCATTGGGGATTTTTTAAAAGTTGTTGTTTTTATGCCCCCCTCCCCCACAGACAATATTTGTATATAAGGGGTGTATTTAGGATTTTCATTGAGTCAAAGAGGCATTTTGGTGGATGTAGTAAGAAAGGTATGGATAAATGTGTTGTTTTGGTGATAGGAATATTGTTTAGTATGATAGGGTCAGTGGTTGTGGCTAGCTAAGTTTTATTCTAAGACAAGTGATGACCATCCTTTCCCCCAGCCCCCTTTTCGGCCTTGTGCCACATTTGTACATAGTACAATAAATAAAGTAGTATTCTAACCCGAAGGAGGCTACGCCGAAGGGCGGAGTCTCCTTCGGGGAGGTAAAACCGGCCCTGAACCCGTTTATACGGGTTCAAATAATTTTTTTTTGGCCGAGCCTAATGGCTCGGGAATGCCCACGTTAAAAAGGCCTTTGTGCCACATGACACTCCCTCGTGGGGGTGGTGACTCAATATCGATGAGTAGTAGTATTCTTAATTGAATAAACGATTACTAGACAGAATCTCTTGTCCTGTTTTCATTACATTTTATTCAATTAAGAATGGAACAATTTATGCGACCTGAGCGACTTACCACAGATCCAGAAAGCGATTCAGCCGACAAGTGCTGGAAACATTGGCGGGAGACATTTACAAATTTCATCGAGGTTCTACATTCAGAAAGACCGGGACGTCCCATCAATAAGCGTGCGCTCCTAACCAACTACCTGTCTCACACAGTCAACGAAATTATCTCGGATTGCGTTACCTACGAAGAAGCAATCGATGTACTGAACGCTACATACATAAAGCCCCAAAATGAGATATTTTCTAGACACCTACTTGCGACTCGCCGACAAGAATCAGGCGAGACATTGGACCATTTCCTTAAGAGCCTTCGGACACTGAGCAAAGATTGCAACTTCTGCCCAATGACGGCATTAGAGGCCCAAGAGCTACACATTTTGGACGCCTTCATTAACGGCTTACGCAATACTCAGATAAGACAACGTCTTCTTGAGAATAAGACCCTTACACTTAGAACAGCTTACGAGCAAGCCTATATCTTCGAAAGTGCTATACAGCAGTCTAGTTCTTATTTACAGCCAGACACCGTGGGCGCCGCGTTAAACCCACCTGTTCTTACTGTCCCCCTCATGACGATAGTCCGACGAAGCTTCAAGAACAATCGGTCACTGCCGCTTTAAAAAGGACACTTGCTATTTTTTGCGGCTTATCTAAACACCTACGAGTCTCATGCCCTGCCAGAGATACTCGTTGTCATAAATGTGGAAAACTTGGTCATTTTTCAAAGGTATGCAAGTCTTCTAAAACTCTATACAAATCCACTCGTCAAAATACTTCTGCAACTTTAGCCGCCTCCCCCGACTGCCTTTCAAAAACTATTGTAAAAGTGAAAATTAACGGAGGTCTACAAATGCCCTGCTCGATACCGGGAGCTCAGGAAATTTTATCAAAGAAAGCTTGGTGAAAACCAACAAATTGTATTTTGTCCCCTCCCCAGCAGAGTAACAATGGCAAACGCGTCATTGTCTGCGCAAGTAAGTGGTTATTGTTTGGTGGACTTACTATTTAATGACGTCTCCTATAAAACCACTAAATTATCCGTAATGAAAAACCTTTGTTGCGAAATAATACTGGGACACGATTTTTGCAGCAACACTCGCAGGTTGAAATTCCGTTTGGCGGTTCAATGCCCGCATTGAAAATTTGTGGATTGGCGACAGCAAAAATCCAGTACCCGTCACTTTTCGAAAACCTAACTGAAAAAAACCCATAGCAGTGAGAAGCAGACGTTTTTCTTATAATAATAAAAAAATTCATTGACTCTGAGATAAAAAGACTACTTGAGGAGGGTATAATTGAGCCTAGCAAATCACCCTGGAGGGCTCAGGTAGTTATAACCACTTCTAGCAACCATAAAAAGAGAATGGTTATAGATTACTCCCAAACCATAAATAGATTTACTCTTTTGGACGCCTTCCCACTACCCAGGATAGATGAAATGATAGGAGAAATAGCCAAATATCGTATGTTTAGCACTCTGGACTTGAAAAGCGCGTACCATCAGATCGCCATTAGACCTGGACTTGAAAAGCGCGTACCATCAGATCGCCATTCGACCTAGAGACAAGCCATACTGCTTTCGAGGCGAACGGTCGACTATATCAATTTCGCAGGATTCCTTTTGGCGTTACGAATGGGGTAGCCAGCTTCCAAAGGATAGTCGACCAAATCATAACGGATGAGAAACTGGAAGGCACATTTGCGTACATCGACAACGTCACAGTATGTGGCCATAATAGAAAGGAACACGACGAAAATCTCAGACGGTTCATGTCCGCCGTCGATAAATACAACCTTACCCTAAACGACGACAAATGCTCGTTTGGACTGGACAAAATAAACCTACTGGGGTATACCATAAGCAAAGGTTTTATGGCACCGGACGCAGATCGATTGAAACCTTTACTCCAGATGCCTGTCCCTCACAACCAGCCTTCCTTCGACGTGCTATGGGCATGTTTGCTCATTACTCTCAATGGATTGCTTCGTTCTCAGAAAAGATACATCCATTGACACAAGTAGAGACGTTTCCTCTGTCCCATCAAGCCGTTGAGGCATTCGAGGGACTGAAAAAGGATATTGCGAAATCTGCAATTACAACAATAGACCAAAATATTCCTCTGGTTGTTGAAACGGATACGTCAGACTGTGCTATTACCGCTTCTTTGAAACAAGCTGATCGTCCTGTAGCCTTCTTTTCAAGGACCCTCTCACAGGCTGAACGACGACACCCCGCAATTGAAAAGGAAGCCTACGCCACAGTCGAGGCATTAAGAAAATGGCGACACTACCTGATCGGGCGCCACTTTAAACTTATTACTGACCAGAAATCAGTTGCTTTTATGTTCAACTCTAAAACTACGAGTAAAATAAAGAATGAGAAAATAGCGAGGTGGAGAATTGAGCTATCTTGTTTCTCCTTTGACGTCAGCTACCGACCTGGAAAGGAGAACTTAACAGCTGATACACTGTCAAGAGCATGCTGTACGGCATCAAGCGGGGACGAACTCTGAACGCTACATAACAATCTCTGTCACCCGGGCATTACTCGAATGGTTCATGCTGTGAGGTGTAGAAACTTGCCTTTCTCAGTGGAGGAGGTAAAAAGAATTACAAATTCTTGTCGAACGTGTGCTGAAATAAAGCCTCGGTTTTATAAACCCCAAACTGGCGTTTTAATAAAAGCAACACAACCGTTTGAAAGATTCAATCTTGATTTTAAAGGACCGCTACCAAGTAAAACAAGGAACAGATATATATTAACGGTTATCGACGAATATTCACGGTTTCCTTTTGCCTTCCTTGTTCAGACATATCGGCTGCTGCAATTATACAATGCCTCTGCTCACTGTTCGCCATCTTTGGAGCCCCTGCCTATATACATTCGGACCGAGGGGCTTTTTCATGTCAGAGCAGCTTCGGCAATTTCTACAGGAACGAGGAGTAGCTATAAGCCGGACAACTCCCTACAACCCTAAGGGTAACGGCCAATGCGAAAGATATAACGGCATTATTTGGAAGACCGTTCAATTGGCTGCCTCAAATAACGGATGTTCAATTGATAATTGGGAAAATCTCCTTCCTGTCGCATTATACGCCATTCGTTCCCTATTGTGTACCGCCACGAATGCCACCCCACACGAAAGGTTTCTACCTTTTCAGCGACGGAGTTCGGCGGGAGCTTCGCTTCCATCTTGGCTCTCTCGACCCGGTACTGTGTTTCTGAGACGACATGCACGTTACACCAAGAACGATCCCTTGGTGGACGAGGTAGAGCTTATAGAGGCGAACCCTCAGTACGCGCTAGTACGACATGCAGATGGTAGAGAGTCTAATGTGTCTCTCAGGGACCTAGCACCGACCGGAGACGTACCCGGACCGTGGATAGCCCCTGAGGACAGACCAACTACCCCTGACACTGAAGCCCCTCCGGAAGATCATGGCACTGAAATTGTTCCTGACACGCCGTCTGACGACACTGTCTCCGTTGAGGGCCCCGTCAGACACTTCGGATGGGCCAACACCTGAAACCCTGACAGATGAAGGGCTAGCACCGAATAAACGTGTTCATCCAGAGACTGACTCTGACGCGGAACGGCCTGCTCCTCTGAGAAGGAAACATTTCGGAGCAAGGTATTTTAGAGCCCACAGACAGGCTCGCACTGAAGAGCCTCCCTGTTCGAGTACTCCGACCACGAATCATGGACTGCCGAGGCGGCCACTGCGAACTCGTAGGGAGCCTGGACATTTAAGGGACTTTCTTCCTATCAGTGAGAAATTTGTACAATAACAGTGATAGAATTTATAACAAATATTTATTTAGGGGGAGAATGTTCGGCAGAACAGAAGGAATATGGATTATCTCCTACATTTTTATGATAATCCAAGCTATTCAAAATGAAAAGACTGAAAATCTATCAAATTTTGTACCAACAAATTGCCATTTACAATTCCGCTGTCTATTTATATAAGTCAGTTTGTGTATTAATAGAAGTGTAGTGAAAGAGATAATCAGGTACCCCGAAAAAAGTTCGTGTTTTAGATCTGCCAAAGAAAATTACCAAAAAGTAGTCAAAAAATTACATTGAATAAACGTTCTTTTCCTCCCTGAATGGCGTGACCAATCAGAAAATTCTCTCGGTGAACAGAAGTCGTCGTTTTTCGCTTATAAAAGGAGATGATTTTTTTTTTTTTTTTTTTTTTTTGGAGCTGTGAAACGAACACGCATTGTTGTTGGCGAGAAGTGAATTGAAGTGAAGTGAAGTGAAGGATTTGTGACCCCATTTTGTCGTTTCTACGCTGTGTGTTGGACTGTTACGTCGGATTATCGTGTGAACTGCGATTTGGCTACAAGTGTTGCGGCCGAGAAAAAAGAAATCTCATTGAGCAAATAAAGTACGCTCTACTAACCGCGTTTGAACTGACCGGTTCGTGGCCTACGACCAATTCCAGGCGCGGCGTCTACGACCTGGCGAGACAGTAGACGTATATTTGGCAGAATTAAAGAAGCTCGCCGTTCCAACGCACCGCTTCCTGAAGAATGGATGACATGTGCCTTCGTGTCTGGATTGCCTAGTCATGTTAAGCAGATACTCCGCGCATCATCCAGAATGGAAGACCTGACGCTCAATCAATTGTTGACCAGAGCCTGTGCTATTATGATCGACGAAAAAGAGGCTGATGAACCAGTGGCTGCAGTCGTTCAACCAATTGAAGTCAAAGAAGGTCCGACCCCAGACATCCGTCGCCATGGCAATGTCACCTGCTATCGGTGCTCTGGGCCAAATCATTTTGCCAGAGACTGCCGCTATCAACGCGAAGAAATGCGCAGCGGGTCGGCGCGAAAAGCGCGTCTTCCAATGTCATAAAGTAGGTCATATTTCTTCTAAGTGCCCGGGAAATGGAATGGGGGGACGCGACATCAGCGCCGGTCTCTTCCCCGCACTAAGCCTGAAAGAGGCGCTCCCTGTGATTAAGGTGCGCATCAATGGAATAACGCGTACCGCTTTAGTAGATTCGGGCTGCTCTCGGTCATTCACGAACGGTTCGATTTTTCGACAGTGGAGCTGACAAAAGATGGACGTACTAACGGCCGATGGAAAGGCTCTCAGAAGCCGGGGAGTTGGAAACATCAAACTCAGTATCAACAACGGTGACCCCGTCACAGTCAGTGTGTTGGTCGTGGACAGCGCGTTATTAGGTTTTGATCTGCTCCTTGGGATGGACATTATTAAGGAGCTGGGCGGTGTACGCATTACAGAGACGGGCGAAGTCAAGTTTTCTGATCCGTCCATCTGTGCTACTTTGAAGATCAACGAACCCGACTTTAGCGCAGAGTTCGACCAAAGGACGAAGATATGGACAGCATTTTGGAAATGGTCGGAAAATAACCCACTAGAAAAGCTCCAGAACCGAGTGTCAGAATATTCGGTGCCCAAACGCATCAAAGAAGAATACCAGCGCGAATTGCAGGTGTGGCTGGACAATGGATGACTGACTCCGTATCCCGAGGAAGAGCTTGGTCCTCCAAGAGGCCTCATCCCGTTGATGGCCGTGGTACAAAAGAACAGGGGAAAGGTGCGCCCTGTACTAGATTATAAGAACCCAGAACGACTGGATGATGGTGTTCGTATGCTCGGCTTGCAGGTCTGGGGGAGCACAACATGCTTTACTGCAAACGTGGAAGCGAGCTCCCAGACATTTCCAGACACATGACATGACGCAGCGTGTTTTCGTTATATGGAAAGCTGGTGGGACATTTTCCCGTGGGTGGGTGGGTGGATCCGCATTGCAACTGCATTTATCAAACGTAGGGTGACTGCTGTCACTTCCGGCTGGGATGACACAACAAATGATGCTCCCCTTAGACACATGATAGCGGAAGTCATTACTAGGGTGCGTCAAGACGACCCCGTACGTGGTAAATGGTGCGTTGACGGATGTGAATTTAACGTCTGGGTCGACGCGAGCTCCCTTGCAACAGGAGTGTCTCTTGAAGTAGGTGAAACTGTCGTGGAAGATGCGTGTTGGTTGCGTCCCGAGAAGGATACACAACATATCAGCCTGTCGGAATTAGACGCCGTTATCAGGGGAGTAACCGCGGAAATTCAATGGAATGCAAAGGTGTTGCATTTATTCACGGATTCCGCATGCGTGTATAAGTGGATAGCAGACACTCTTACGGGGAAGGCTAGGATACATAGAAAGGCTGCGAGCGAGATGCTCATTCGAAGGCGGCTAGACACACTGGGAAAGTTGGTAAGTGAATACCACTTATCCGTAGATATGGTCAGATCACATCAGAACAAGGCCGATACTTTAACAAGGGTAGCCTAAAAATGGTTTGACGCTATTAAGAAAGAGGTAGAGCCGGTAGGACATGTCCGTGTAACATCAGCGAGCAACCGTAACTCAGATTTACTAAAATCTATGCATTGCCAAAGCGGACATCCCGGTGTAAAACGAACCCTATATTTCGTGAGGCAGATTTATTCCTCCGTATCCAAAGCTGCTGTCAGGGCAGTGGTCAGGGAATGCAAGGAGTGTCAGTCCATCGACCCAGCATCTGTGCAATGGCAAAAAGGACAAGTGAGAGTGAGCAAGGTGTGGCACCGTGTTGGAATGGACATCACCCATTATAACGGACATCACTATTTAACCCTAATTGACTGTGGCCCAACCCGGTTCACTATTTGGCGACGTCTGCGTCGACAGGATTCCGCAAGCGTCATTGATCACTTGGGGTTATTGTTCTTTGAACGTGGACCTCTGACGGATCTCCTCACTGACAACGACACTGCATTCTGCAGTGGACTATTCAAAGATTTTTGGGATTCGTGGGGAGTACACCTCAGATTTCGCTGCGCGTATGTCCCATCAGGAAATGGCATAATCGAGCGATGTCATCGGAGCATCAAAAGAATCGCTGCTAGGAAGCAGTGTTCCATAATGGAGGCGGTGTATCGGTACAATGTTACTCCGAGAGACAATGTATCGCCCTCAACTGCGCCAGCCAACATGATTTATCAGTACAAAGTCCGGCTACGAGGCATTGACGCGACGCGTTCAACTGAACGGATAAAAGAACGTGCGCGAACGTATGACTTGGGCGATCGCGTGTGGGTAAAAGCTCCACATAGCCGGTGTACAACTCAGTACCGGGTGGGGCATATCACTGGAGTAAGTAACTCGCGCTCTGTGCTGGTTGATGGCATACCAAGACACATAAAGAACTTGCGTCGCTATGTAGGTACAGATACTTCAACAAGTGACACTAGCAGTGAGTGCTCAAAAAGTGAACGAATAATTACCATCGGAGGTAGGGCTAGCACCTCTTCAGATGGCGAAGACTCTGTGCTTGAGGTTGTCAAACCAGAAGAATCCTCAGAAGAAGAATCTTCAGAACATTCTTCAGATGACGAAGACTCTGTGCGTGAGGTTGTCAGATCAGAAGAATCCTCAGAACATAACACACAATCTCCTCCAACAGTCACCCCGCTCCGGAAAAGCTTAAGAATAAAGAGGCCGGCCCATGAGTGTCACTTATGTGACAGTGGGGAGTGTAGTGAAAGAGATAACCAGGTACTCCGAAAAAAAGTTCGTGTTTTGTGTGCGATCTGCCGAAGAAAAATTACCTGCTACTATCAGTTGACAGTCTTTTCTTTACTACAACAAGAAGCTATTTTATTTTATTGCAGCTATTATTTTTAATCTGTTAAAATAAATATTAATTAATATCATAGTATCCTTAATGATAGGATTATTAACGTATGGATTGGGCCGTATACTTTGAATCAGAATCTCAGTACACTCTGCCTAGAATCAAAGTGTCACTTTCCGGTACCAAGGATCAGAGTGTAGTATGTGTATTTTGTGAAACGTGTTGTACATAACACTATATAGCCATCAACTTTGTTCATTTTCATACGACAACAGAAGTTGGAAAACCAAAAGTGGAAGGAGGCATTAAGTATGTAGAATGAAAAGAAAAAGATAAGTAAGAAAGCTGAGAAAACCGAAAAGAAAAGCCGAACAAAATATTGTTTCTTGCATACCTTTTCTTTAAGTTTCTATATACAAGAATCCATTTTCCAGTTCGTCCTGCGTTAGCGAGAACTATAAAATTTGTAATTTGGCCACAGAAAGAAATAATTACGCATAGCCAGTTGTACAGTGTGCGATGGATAAATTGTCGTCTCAATTACGCAAAAATAAAAATGACACTGACATCTTATTTTAATAAATATAATTGCCAAAAAGAAAATATCTTGAAATACTAAAAAGAAAACTTTTTCAACCACGGCCTCCAGACGACTTCGGAATCTCCTGCAACTCTTCTGGACGGTCTCCTTGTTTAAGTTGATGAATGCTGCCATAATCCTTGCCTACAGTTCATGTTACATTGTGTTACAAGGGGTTTTGTTCGTTTTTCGCTCAACTGTGCCCCGCACATAATCAAGACGGTCGAAATCTGGAGATTTAGGTGGTCAGACGTAAGGAGTGATCTGGTCGCAGAAATTGTCTGACAGCCATGACTGGGTTGTCCTGCGTGTGTGCGATGGTGCAGAGTCCTGTTGCCAGACATAGTTCTTCCAGCAGCCAATCTCTTGACCCAGTGCTGTACCCCCTCCCTGGCTATGGACCTGATTGACTTAGAGTGATCGTTTTCATGGCCTGGATATCACCTACAAATTCGGGAGTTCTTTTCTTATCAGAACGATCAGAGTGAGATTTCTGAGTTGTCGTACCTTCCTAATTACCATTAGACTCATCCAACTCTTTCCGAATCCCCTGCACTGTCCTCAGATTGTCATCCAAACGCTCTGAAATGTTTGTATTGGAACTTCCGGCGAGAATGCTTAGCAGTACAGCATGCCGTTTCTAAATTTCTGGCGGAGTGAATTGAGTCATGGTGCTCTTTTTCTCACAGATGGTGAAATTATTAAACTGCCAATTAAAGGTTTTGTCAAAGTATTTTTCCAAACAAATCAGCTTATTCAAATGTCATCGATTGGTTTGCGAAATTGAACGAATCGTAGAGTTTGTAAATTTCGACAAAAATGTTAACGATTTCTTCAGCAATACTAAATATTGTGAGGAATTCAACATGCGTCAGCGTGTTACAAAAGAATTCTAATGTTGTAAAAATATAAAACTATTGTTGATCAATGGCACCAATTGTCCCCAGTTATATAGATATTAATCTAGTCAAGCGATGCGTCATGGATACGTGATCTTGATTCTCTGACGTGGTCCCGGAAAGACGTATTGGAATGGTTTAGGAAATAAATTTATCTTACGATTCCAACCGAAGCATTGCCATACTTGAAATATAGCAACACTTTCTTCACTGGTGAATAAAAAGGACATATGTAATCACATTTGACAGAAAACACTGTAGCTACATATTTACAAAAACTAGAATTAGACAATAGTTTGTTCATGCAACGAACCAAATAGACATTAGCAGATATAGAAAAAGGAACGAATTAAAGCCTTGACTTGGTCATGTATTGCGTCTTTGAAGTTTCCTCAGGCATAAACGGCGAGAGAAAATGGAGGTTTTGAGTAGACCTTCGGCCATTCTGATTAATTGCTTCCAACTGACCAAGCAACTTTCGCGTTTCTATCTAGACTGTTGTGTAACACATTTCTTACCCTTTGAAATGTGCATAAATTATAATTGAATCAAGAGTAGATAATTAAGGTTTTTTTACTCTACAAAAATGCAGAAAAAAGCCTCAAAGACTTCTCGACCATCACTTATCTTATGTAAGGAAGTATAGTGCACAGCTTATAATTATGGACTGGAATAATTCGTATAATAAATAGTATGTTAATAAGGAATTCATGGCGACTCCACATTTCATGTTATTTACACTTATAAATTGTCTAATGGGAATGAATTGAGCTTTACACCACTTTACATGTGATAAAAGTACAAATCTAAGCAAGAACATTCTATAAACTAAGATTAATGTTTTATATATATGTGTGTGTGTGTGTATTCAAAAATTTAAAAAAAAACGCTCCTATTAGGGTATTAACTTTTTCTTAATTTTTTTTACTTTCTTGTAACTACACGACATTTCATTTTTGTTTATCATCACTTGCCTTGATAAAGTCAAATGACAAAACGTGTCGGCAAGGACTAAATACTATTTTCCGCCTGTCTATTTTATTCAATTTTTCTTCTCTACAGATTTATTCTGGGAAATTTAACATATTGTAGACATGGAAAAATACAATCTTAGTCAAAAAAGAAAAAAAAGAAGTTACTAATATATATATATATATATATATTTATAAATTCATGAATCATTCATACAAAAAACAAATATAAAGGTTAATGATTTAAATGGCGAGAATACATTGTCGCAAACTATAAGATACATCAACCCCGAACCTGTATATGAATGATATGATCCCTGTTTATAAATTCCAGTTGTAGGAACAGACGAAAGCTTGTAAAAAATTAAAAGACCTTATGCAACTGGAATTTATAAACAGGGATCATATCATTCATATACAGGTTCGGGGTTGATGTATCTTATTTATAGTTTGCGACGATGTATTCTCGCCATTTAAATCATTAACCTTTATATTTGTTTTTTGTATGAATGATTCATGAATTTATAAATTATATTTGCACCTTTTAATTGAAATGTAAATATATATATATATATATATATATATATATATATATATATATATATATATATATATATAGGTATAGGATCGGTGTATACTATTCTTAAAAATGTGCTCAATACAGAGTAGAACAAATATAATTTATTCGAAATTTATAACATAAATATGTTATAAAATCACTACAAAATAGCCATTTTCTTTCAACACTTCTGGTGTCTTATCAAGTGATGGTGTTGAATGTAGAATAAATAGTTTTCCTTTATTCTACATTCAACACCATCACTTAATAAGACACCAGAAGTGTTGAAACAAAATGGCTATTTTTGTAGTCATTTTATAACATTTATGTTATAATTTTCGAATAAATTATATATATATATATATGTGTGTGTGTGTGTGTGTGTGTGTGTGTGTGTGTGTGTGTGTGTGTGTGTGTGTGTGTGTTATGGTCCGGTTCCTTGTACCACGGTGATAGTCCAAGGTAGAACCAATAAAGAAGAACTCGAACACGGATATGGAATAACACAGATATATTACAAACAGGAATATATACAGAGAAGTAGAAAGTGTTAGTACAAACAATCAGGTTTAGTAGTAATTGTCTGAACGAAGGACAGAGTCGCAACTGAGGAAAATTATACTGAGAGGTGCCGGCCCTGGGGAACAGCTGCCCAAGGCTGCGCCCTCTCATTGCACTAGAGGCCAGCGCAACCGACGCTTGAAGCTTTTATTTTAGTTTTTAATTCAAGCTAATAGATTAAATTTAATATTTCCAATAAACAAAATACTTTGCTGTATTTCAAAACTAATTTAAGTTATATATATATATATATATATATATATATATATATATATATATATATATATATATATATATTCTCCAAACGTTTAAGCGAGTTGCTTTTAAGTAAAATGTATGAACACTGTTGTAAAGATTATTCTACTAATAATGGCACATTAATATAATAAAATTAGAAAGAATTTTTTGAAGATCTTTTATATGGAATAACTATGAAAAAGATTTGTAAATCTTAACAAAACAAAGAAAAAAAGAACAATCATTTATTCCTCTCATTAAAACTGCGTAAACTGCAAAAAAATGCAATGGATAAAATGAATGCTGAATGCATCGCCATTATAATTCTTATCGTAGAGATTCTCTTTGATTTGTGTTTCCTCCGATTATATTAATCTCGTTTGTTTCCTTTTCATAATGATTTCTACTGAGAAACAGTGTGGGGGAGATGGGTAGAGATAGAGAAAGGGGAGAGAAATAAATTTGGAAAACTAATTTTATGCATATAATCCTCAATTTTGATTTGAGAATATTTTTTTAGTATCAATACTCAAGAACTGAAAACAAATTTTATGCTAATATAAATAGGATTTCAGAAATTTTAATTTACACGTTTTTCTTCGTACTTGGTTTGATTTGGTTTCTTATCATAATGTGATACAAAAAATGCGAGAATGTAACTGAAGTGCAAGGACAGTTTAAATGAAGTTTCAAGTAGACTTACCAACGTGATATATCATATGATGTTCGGTAAGCGGTTTGTAAAATAAGCATTTCAAAACTTAGTATCAACTGCATTTTGAAGATCGCTCATTGGAAAAGCTTTATTCCAAAATTAGTCTATGCTTTCACGCCACTGTACATTTATTATGGAGGCGCATCAGTGATAATGTTTATCGTGTAAAATCGGTAACAATCAATGAAGTGAAAACAGCCATTGAAGGAGAATGCGCCCAAACGTAGTAATTCTTGATGTATGCAATTATATTATGAAGTGTCTGGACCAGAATAATAACTCTAAATTATTTTTACATTTGTCTTCTGTACAAGAAGGTGCTGAAATTTCTTATCCGGACCCAGTTACGACAAAATTGCAAACAATAACTTTTTTCTTTTTTTTTAATTTTATAGAAGGGCTTTTGGTCGAACCAAGAAGCTTTCAAGTTTGTCTCAATTTTATTTTGGATCGTTATTCTACTAGAAATTATATTTATGTGACACTTAGTAATTTACTAACTTACGAGTCTGAATGTTGCTTCTTTGCAGGTATCTTGGGGTGTCATCTTTGAGTGCTCTTCACGGAGACTCGTGTAATGAAGTACCTGGATTGGTTTGGCGTCAAGTGGAGGTCTGCAGAAACAATCCACAGTCTTTGTTTTGCATTAGTGAAGGAGCAAGGCGTGGGATTCTTGAGTGCAAGCAACAGTTTCGTTATGAGAGATGGAACTGTACCACACAACCTAACCATTCTGTATTTGGCCAGATACTTTCCAAAGGTAGTGCTTGAAATAATTTATTCTATTTCACTTCACTTTATTCATTGATCTGGAAAAAAAATGCAAAAATATGTTTCACCAAATCAAAATTTTATTAAGTTTAAAATAACGTTTTCAAATCAGCTTCCTTATATTCTTTTACAATACTGACAGTGATCAGCTCTTCAATTTATCTATAGTAATTGTCTTAAGTGATGTATTTAATTTTTATGTCTATTATTTGAAAATGTTATACGAACAAAGTAATATATTTAAATATGTATAATGAAGACAGTAAAGCGACTGTGAAAATGTAAAATAAACCTTGATTCACAAACACGATATGTAAAACAAATGTATATCAGCATATAAAATGGTAGAAATACTTCTGTTTTTCTTGGGAAATTTTATTGCAGAATACTACCATATATAACACACAGTTACTTGTTTCTGAAGGGCTTTAATACTAGGTTTTTCGTTTTGCAGAAGTAAGACTATCTATATATATATATTTCATGTACACGCCGTTGAAAGAAAAAAATCCGTCTTCACCAGATGGTGGTTCTGGGGTTTGGCATAGTTTCGGTGCTGAAGCATCATTATCATTAACTCAGAGCTAACAAACAGTACTTTACGATATCACCAGACTTTGTTGACTTTCCGTCACAGTATGGGAATTTTTCTTATGATGACTAAAACCTACTCTTAGCTGGATCTTTTCGTATCATACTCATACTATATTGCTTGTCCCTAATACCAAAAGAATTCAACCATTACTCACATTTTTACTTTAATCCTTACTGTATAGACTATTTCTCTATGACAAGAAATATAATTTGACAATGTCAAGATGTTGAGTAATAAGAGGGAACGTCAGCTGAAATGTCCGGTGTCATTAAGTTTATCTAAACTGGTGGCTCGTACGAACAACCAAAGGGATTATGTGTACTGTAGTATTTTCCGATATTCGTTCCCTTCAATTATGTTACAATCTCACTTCGAGATTAAGCAACCCGTTTCAGTAAAATATCTCTGCACTCCTAACCTGATGATGTTATTTTTCTGACTACTTTCGAGATATCGCATTTGTTTATAATATGATAATAAATGTGTGGTATTGTAGCCCCTTGCACATAGTCGACTGCACGTAATGAATTAGGTTACCAGCCCTTATATCTCTACTTTCCTTACTGCCATCATTTTTCCTGAACATGTATAATTTTAAACTACACATGTTACTGCATATGTGTGTGTGTGCGCGCGCGTGTGCGTATCTTGATATCTTAAATTTATTCTGTGTTGTGCAGAAATATCAGTGACCCCAATATAACAAGTAACCCTGGGTGATCAAGTTTTCAATAAATTCAACTTCTTCAGGGTTGTTGATTTCAAAATAAGTAGTAATTTTAAAATGTTCACTCATTTTAAAAAAATAGACATCTTAATGACAAGCGACCGTTCTGAGATAGCCATGGTCAATTTAATGTCTTATGGAGGAAATTAGATTCTTTCGAGTAACTAGTGCTCGTGAGTGAAACTAGAAAATAAAGGTACAAACAGAATTATGGATAGAATTGTGTACTATACTCTAAGATATGCGTGTCTTTTGAATGTATTAAATATTAACACAAAATTAATGTCGAAATGAATGGATAGAATGGGGAAAAGATAACACTTATCGCTTAATTTTATTCATGACGAATATTTTAGGGTTTTTCCCCAAAAAGTAGTTGCTATGAATGGTGTTATCAAGAGAAAAACATGAGAATATTTGAAAATTTCGTACAATATTCATTGTTTCATTGAAATGTGTGATTTTTACTTTTTTGGAATTTACAATTTAAAACTATTGATAATCCAGTTTATCTACGAACGCATAAAATACAGGTACAGTTTTAAATCAGATTCCATTCACTTTTCATGATATTTGAATACTTTTATCAACGAAATCAGATTCCATTCACTTTTCATGATATTTGAATACTTTTATCAACGAAATCAGATTCCATTCACTTTTCATGATATTTGAATACTTTTATCAACGAAATCAGATTCCATTCACTTTTCATGATATTTGAATACTTTTATCAACGAAATCAGATTCCATTCACTTTTCATGATATTTGAATACTTTTATCAACGAAATCAGATTCCATTCACTTTTCATGATATTTGAATACTTTTATCAACGAAATCAGATTCCATTCACTTTTCATGATATTTGAATACTTTTATCAACGAAATAAATTTCTGAGAACAAAAATGATACTTGGGATAACATGAGCTATATTACGATTCGCGCGGTAGGGCATTATTAACAGATTACACTACAACAAATTAATTTACTGGTATATTCTGTTCACTTAATTATTTCTATTTTATTGTTTACCAGATTGTACAATGAAAACGTCTTCCAAAACAGGTAATATCATTTTATTCTGGAAGACATTTTTCTTGTAAAATCTGGTAAATAATAAAATAGAAATAATAATAATTCCCTTTTCCTTTATGAATGTTAATGAAAGACGCAGAAATATCAGTGGAATTTGTTGTAACACCTGTACGGTTTGGTTATAACAAAACCAAATATTTTCAGCATACATGCTTCTTGCAGCAACATGATTATAATATTGGCTAGAAATACACATTAGAAATAAAGAAATGCTAGTACTGAGTTGGCAAAAAAAGCTCGTTTTGTTTTTGTTTGCTAAATGGCATTAGGAACGTTTAGTTTTAACTAACTTGTAATTAATTTTATTGTACTGTGACAGCTGTGATAGCGTTCATTTTTTTTTAAAATGATGGTACAAATTTGTGCATTTTTAATTGATTCTAACAGTGAAGATAAAAGAATATAAGCGGTTATTTTAGCAGATTATGCTTTTTTAAACGGCTAAAAATGCGTCTGAAACGCAAAAAAAGGTACAGTTTAGGGAAAAGGTATTGTGAATAATCCAAAGTGATTTGCTTAATTTTACTTTACAGTCGGATAAACTAGCGATCAAATCAAAGTATTACTGGTGAATAACTGAAGTTATATTACACCCCCACATACTCAAAATATCCAAAACAAGTGCTGAAAATCATTTGACCTTGCTTGGTCGCCTTGATGTCGGGATTCCCACCCATTTGTAAAACAAATTCTGACGAGCGATGGAATGAAGAACAACATGAACTCCAAGATATACTGAGACAAACAAATGGAAACACCACTAATTCTGTCAAGCGTTTCATCCCAAGAAGGTGTTGTTGTGTGTATGGTTGAACCTCTCTACCATCGACTCCTTCTGGATAACCGAACGATTGACTCATCCGTTCCAATCTAAATTAATTAAAAGCATTAAACAACGAAAAGCAGATGGAATTAGTTAAAAGAAAAGACGCAATACTCATTCAGGATAATTCATACATTTTTTTTTCATTTTTTTGCAATCCCAAAATATGTTATAACGTCGCTGATAAGTTTTGAGTCATCCATCGTATTCACCAGATATTGCACATTCAGTTATTTACAGAATTTTCTTGGGAGACTGCAAAAGACAATTAGTGCAATTCTTTGCTAATGTGGAAGGATGGAATAATGAAATTGACTGGAAGATAGCAAAATACTGTGGAACGAAACGAAATATGAACACATTTTTTCCACATTATTTAAATAATCTAAATTAAATTTTTACATCGTTCAATAAAATGTTCTCAATTTGAATCGATCCAGATATTATATATAAAGTTTATGAGAATATTCATTTTAACAGGATTTCACTTACAAAATCAGAAAATTACTTCTTCGAAAATTTTAACATAGTGTATCTACTTATATTTATATCTCTGTTTATCTACATATGTGGCACTCGTGTACTTATCTGATTTTCTCTACTTTTAACACTGGTGTATGTAACATGTATATGCATGCACATATAGATGGAAGAACTTTCGGATTCAATTATTTATATATAAAAACTTATACAATAGCCTATGTAGCAAAACTGACTCTTTAGAAAATAATTTGTTAAATTTCTTGATATTAGCTATTTACTCACAGCAAATTTATATAATCGAATATTTATTCGATTATATAAATTTGCTGTGAGTAAATAGCTAATATCATAATTTAAAATTTATTCATTAAAGTCGGTCATAATAACAGAGTTATCTAATTAGTTACAATACAGAGGTATCAGTTCCATTGTCAGGAAATCTCTTCTGAGTGTCCAGTTTTAAGGAATGCAGATTAATATTCCGCCATATTTAGTTTTGGAAAAAGGAAATGAAAATAAAACTTCAAATGGAAAATCTCAGCAACTGTGAATTATATAAAAATGGTCGGTTTGGCAATTTATGTTTCGGTATCGGTTTCCGTTTTTTCTCTTGATACCGCGATGTTCGATTAGGTTTTTGGGGTTTTAATTTAGTATTTTTGCTTTCTAAGGAAGGCATTTATTTTCTTGTGTAATGATAGCATTTCTAGTCGATATCTGACTTCGTTTGAGGTGAAAATTTGCAACTTAGTCCGTTAAACACGCAAATTCTCGTGTATTTCTCGTTCAATCTTAAAAATATTCATATGGCTGTAAAGAAAATAAAATAATCTTTCTAAATATGTAATTTGTATGTGTTTTTATTCAATGAATTATTTTTTACAGCGAGTTAAAAGGTATTTTGCTTTGAACAGCCGAAAATACGAAATATTTTTTTCGAGACTAAATTTTACACGTTACTTTGTTTCGCAAAATCAAACTTACCAATCTTTATCAATATTATTGAAATTGCACACTCAATTAGAAGACACCTTAGACTACAAACAGGAAGATTTCATTTCTTCTTTGAACCGTGGAAGCAAATTCCTTAAAGAATTATGAAGTAAGTAGCAAAAAAAAAAAAAAAAAAAAAAAAAAATGAAAAAATGATTAACTGATAGTATGTGTGATAAAAGAACTTTCAAATTATTGAAACTACTGTCTTGTAGCGTAAAAATAAACGCCCCATATACTTTCGACTTTCGAGTGTTGTTTTTTGAAATGTCTGTCATTGCTGAAGTCTGTTAACTAGTGCGTAAGGGGTCAATATTTGGTTTTAAGCAACGGTAATACAAATTTATAGACATGTGTTAATTGACCACTAGAATTGAAAACCCGAAAAATAAGAATCGGCGTGGGTATTCTTCACCTAAAGTCAGTTTTTAGGCTTTAAAGGTAATTTAGACATAGAATTCATGACTTAGATTAAAGTTTATTAAACTTTCGAATAAATTGTCAACTATAAATTAAATAACTATCATATTTATTAACAAATTGGTAAAATACGAAAGAAATCGTCGCATAAAATATCTATATTTTTGTGTCTTTGGACAACACATTTTTGAGAGAGAAAATGCTATAGCTCTCCAGAAATTAGTTTATGATGTGGCTTTTACAAAGCCAAAAAATGAAACCCCTCATTTTTAAAATAATTAAAAATACGGCAATTCTTTTCTGGTACGCCAGTCAACTGTTATTGGGGTTTTGCAAATAAACAAGGAAAATCAATGAGTTATTTTTTTCCTCTAAAAATAAATTTGTTTTTATCTAGCGAATAAAATTAAATATTAAAAATAATTAAAAGCTTTTAATTTCATTTTTAGAATTTGTATATTTTCAAATCTGTGAGTATCACCTGTTCTTTTTTAGATACACATTTTAAAACTGAAATTAAAAACTTTTTCCATTTTTTGAAGAACACACACCCAATACTAGTGGCTAAAAAACGAACAATTTTTACTTTGGGTTTTAAAAAAAATGACTTGCAGTTTTGAAAATATACACATTTAAAACTGAGATTAAAACTTACTTTATTTGTTTTAATATCTAATTTAAGGTGTATTCGCTAGATAGAGACATCATTTTATTTATAGAAAACAAACAATTTTACTTTTACACTAGAGGCTCGCATATCTGGAAATATACACAAAATGAAATTAAGAACTATTTTAACTATTCTTCATATCTCATTTAAGTTCATTCCTTAGATAAAAAACAAATTTATTTATTAAAAAAAAACTTCATTTATTTTTCTTGTTTACACAACTTTATTTCGTGATTGGCGTAACACTGGCTTCGTACTAGAAAACAATTACGTACGACGACCCTTAGAAAAAATCCGACTATTCTGTTAACTTAATTTTACCACAAAAAGTTTTTTTTTAAACCTGAAACAAAATAGATTTCAGACATCATATCGTATTTCCTTTTTTTTTCCTTCTTCATTTCTTTTGTAAAAATGTAAACTAGTCAATTATGTTTTCAACATATTTTTGTTTAATTTTTTTCTCTTACAATGGTATAAATGTTGATAAAATTTAATTTTATTAACATCTGAAAGTCTTTTTCAATACTGTTTCTTCTCAGTAGTGATAGCACTTAAAAATCTGAACGATTTCGGTTTTGCAAAAAAATTTCGATGCGGTTTCACGGCGTGAAAATGAAACCGAAAAAAATCCGTTTTTCGGTTAAACCGCCCATCTCTAAATTAGATAAATAATTATTTTTTTAAATATCTTTTGTTTCATTATGATGTAATTGAAAAAGTATTTTCAGTAAATACAAATTAAGATCTTCAAGAATACACGCTATCACACATGTGCACGCGTATAGACACCAGTTTTTACTTTCTTTCATGCATATGTACACATTGCACTGAATAATTTTCTTTTCATTTATATTACTGCTGTATCTCATCTTCCATTCGATTTTAATGTAATGATATGAAACCGATCATGACACGACCAGTAATAATCTTCCTAGTTGTTAAGAGTAGAAAAAGAGAACACAACGTCTGTAATTATGGTTGATAGCTCTTGCTTTATTTGGATGTAGGATGAAGAGAAAAAAAAAAAAGAGGTAAAACAAAGTATGAGAAACTCTTATTTCATGTCGGCTCGGTTGAATAAGCGACAAAGGCCAAGTTTTCTTCATTTAAAATCGCTTGATGGACTACAATACGTTTGTGTACCGCGCGTTTAATACACTTGATCTTCAGTGTTAATGTTTCAAGACTTAGCCATAATGAGTTACTGGTTACTTTATAGCCTTTATGGTAAAAATTATGCAATCATTACTTGTACATAAGTCACGCTATTAAATGCTTTGCCCTCATTCAATATGTGTTACTGACGTATTCTCTGAATACACTATCCAAAACTGTGGTTGAATATATTAAATTAAACAGTCCGTCAGGAATTGGTGGATAATAGTTTTAAAGTTTAATTTAGAATAAAAATGCAGCAATCAAAATCACATAGGTAAAATCTCACTAAGATGAACTTTTCTTAAATATTTTACACTTCATAAACTAAGTTTTGAGAAGAGTTGCATATGATTTCAAAGTAAATTTTAAGGAAATATTTTTAATTTTATTATTTATTGTCTGTATTATTTTCAGTCTAACAATCATACGTGCACAGCTTCTTCTCTTTCTGTTATTGTTTCAGTTTCTTTTGCAATAAAATAGTATATCAAAGTACTAACTAATATTTTACTATAGCTATGTTAATTTTATTGATTTTATGTGTTCGTTGCTCATAGATCTTCCTTTACATATTGGTTTTTCTTATTGCTCGCATGTCATTGTTATTGGGACGCAGACAAAGACATGGTAGCAATTTTTTCATGTCATTAATGTGCCTGAATTGTACATTTAGTGATTTGATTTGAAAATAAAAAAAAACATTAGCAATATACGCGAGTAGCCTCGTATCATTTTTAAACATTAATTTCACTTTGAGCCAAACGTACATTGATAATTGTGGTGAATTTCAAGAGATTTTAATTACAGTTTTTGCTTTTATTTGCTATTATTTAATCTTTGCCACTGATAGCTAATTCCAGAATTCGCCTTTCAAATTTCTTCTGTTTTATTCCTTTTTTTTTAAGATTAGAGAACAAAGAAAACCTTTAATCTTTGTAAGAAATTGGACAGAGGGTCCTGTAATATTTTGAGTAAATATATTGATTAGGGAAAATATTTGAATCAACATGACGCATAATCGATAGAGTTGGATTCACATTATGTCAACATAAATATAAAAACAATTTAATAATTGCCAGTTCGCTATTTAAAAGGATAAATTAAATCATATTCTTTTCATGGAAGAAAACTGGTGCTGAACTTGTATCTTTTAATGTAAAAGAACAAGCAGTATTATTCGTTTTCTCTTTGCCTATTCTTTCTATGAAATATTTTTGTAATCTGGGAAATAATGTTTCTACGACGTACTTAATATAGTAGTAATATTCAAAATATAATAATTGAAAAATAGTAGTGTAAAAAATTTCAGAGTTATATACACACAATATATATATATATATATATATATATATATATATATATATATATATATATATATATATATATATAATTTGTGTACTTGTGTCGTTAATCCTCTGTGTGTGTTTTAAATAACTTTGAAATTTTTTATAATAGCGTATAAATTTTAACTCTGAAATTTTTATACGCTATTATTTTATTTATATATATATATATATATATATATATATATATATAAAAGGCTCAAACACTAATATTCCATGGTTATAATTTATTACATTGGCATCGTAATCACGATCCAATTCATCAGACCTACAAATTCAAAAATTCTTACTCTGCCCTGGACATTGAGTTCTACCTGGATTCTCTCCTCTTGGGAATTTATGTATCAGTTCATCCCATAAGTTCTGTCCAAATTTTGAATAAAGAAAACAAGTGACCAATGTTACATTTAATTACAGATTCAATCAACAATGTATTTTCCCTGATTATCTATGACTTCCTTCCATCTATTAACAAGCTTACTAATTCCATTACTGTAAAATTCTTTTGGCTTTGATTTGAAGAACTCACAAATGTCAGTTTTAACCTCTTCCTGTGTTACAAAAGCTGTTTCTTCCAAATGATTCTGTAAGCTACGAAACAAATGGTAGTCTGAAGGAGCAAGATCAGGAGAATAAGGTGCATGAGGAATTTTCTCCCAACCAAGTTCGATCTTTTGTGACGTGATTCTTGCTGTGTGGGGTCGCGCATTGTCCTGATGAAACATCACCTCTTTTCGATTCACTGCAGCAGGTCTTTTTTTTCCTCAAAGCTTGGTTCAAACGCTCTAATTGCTGACAGTATATTTGAGCATTAATTGTTGCATTAGGTGGTAAGAATTCAAAGTGGATTATTCCTTGGCGATCCCACCAGATTGAAAGAAGAGCCTTTTGCCCATGAAGTTCCCTTCTCGGCTGTGGCTGGGGTCCTTCCCCTTTACCAAGCCACTGTCTACGACGCTTAACATTTCGATAAAAGATCCATTTTTTGTCGCCAGTCACAAGTCTATCCAAAAAAAGTGAAACAAGTTGGCGAGAATGGAGAGAAGAGCAGGTCAACTCGGGATTTGAGGTTGTTTTCAGACAATTCATGAGGCACCCATTTTCCAAGTTTAGGAACTTTTCAAAGTTGTTGAAGATGACGATGAACAGTTGTATGGTTTGAACTGAGAACCACTGCCAATTCCTCAACTGATAAAGCAGGATTTTCTTCAAGGGCTGCTTCAAGAAGCTTTTCATCAAACTCAACTGGACGTCCGGTTCGATCTTCATCTTCAAGGGTGAAATCTCCACCTCTTAATTTTGCAAACCATCTTCTGTAAGTTCTTTCATTCACGCATTCCTCTCCATAAACTGGGTGAATGTTTCTAGCCGCTTCGGCGGCTGAGTTTCCTTTCTTGAACTCACAAAGCATTATATGCCTCAAATGATTCTTGGGTACTTCCATGTTAGCAGGGTTTTAATCAAACAAAATTTAATTTAATTGTTCTCTGAAATAAAATTTGCTCAGTTTAAATGCATCTAAACATAAAAATAATGTTCAGCTCCATTAGACATTATAAAATACTCTTTAAATTTCGTTCATTTTAACAAAAAGTTAAAATTCGGACAGAACTCCGATTCCTCAATTCAAGCCGCTATCCATTACTCCACCTCTATAGCAACTGGTCTTGGAGAAGGACAACTCTGAATTCAAAACCTTCGGAGTGTCGTTTGGGGACCTTGTGGCACACGATGCTCCAGGTTCCTGTATTCGGTTCTTCAAAAAGTGTGGTTGGTTCTGCCACAAGTCATATGTGGGGTATCTGGCTGTCGGTTTCTAAGAACTGAGTTGCTTGACACTCATACGTCGAAAACGACGGGAGAGTCCATCATATATATATATATATATATATATATACATACGACAAACTCAAGAAAAAATCAAATCTAAAATACAATTAAACATTTACGTATAGAGTAAACAGTATAAAGAGACAAATTTCAAACAATTATTGCTGTTTGAGTAAACTAAAAAAACTTTTTAGCTTATGGCCTCTAAAATAGATAAATACGAGACATTGCAACAGGTTGAGGTAAGTCATAAAAAAATCTATGCCAAGTGACTCCCATTACACAAAGATGTTAGGGGAAGCTAATTTACTTTCCCTACAAAGGACGATAATTCAAAATACAATTGAGTTGCTTCCCTTGTCTGGAAGTCGAGCACGGAACTTGTAAATTAAATATGGTGTCTAGCTGACATGCACGTGAAATTCATGGTTTCAATCCAAAATCCTGGCCGTTCTCAGACTGTAAATGAATGAAAGTTGTTATATTATGTTAAAATATACTTGTTTATTTTTATTTTCATTCGTTTTCTGTTCATCCCTAGAGTTTGGGATATAGCAAAAGAGATAAGCTCAGCGGCTCGAGATTAAAGACTAATGGACAGTTGTAACTACGTGGCAGCTTCTCGAAATCAATGCATTTATACTTCCTTTTCTCTTATGTAAATTGCTAGTAATGACATTTGCTAAAATGCATGAACTTTCTCTATGTCAAACGCATGTCTATTTCTACGAACATTTCAAATAATAAGACTATTTTTATAATAATTATAACTATGAATAATTATTAACGCGCATTAGAGCAGTGCTTCTTAAACTTTTTCATTTATGACTCCATTTTTCATCACGTGATTTTTCGCGACCCCAGGTATTAACCAACTACACTGAAAATACATCTGTTGTCACTGCATTAGTCACAAGGACGCCGCACACGCGTTTTATTACTGTAGCGCCTGTCTGGCCTGACGCATCAGATTAAATATTGTGGCTTTGTGAAATAACATAGAAAATGAAATTCAAATTTTTTAATTTAATTTTCGCGACCCCAGCATTTCGCTTCGCGACACATAATCTAAGAAGCGCTGCGTTAGAGCAATCTGAATGAAGAGCCATTTTCTTCCCAGGCCTTATCTTCATTCACAGCAACAGATGACCTACCATTGCAGGTTTTCTCACTAAGATCAGTTTCTACATTCTCTTTGGAATTGCCATTAACTCTACAGATCCATCTGCTTACTGTTCCTACATAGTGGAGACATTCCATAAATGTTCATTAACCTACTGCAATGTAATTCTTCCCAAAACAGAAATTCTATGACACCTTTTTGTTTTCTAAATGTCCAGAAGGTTAGCCATTTTGAAGGAAAATTATGGATAAGAAAAGAGAAAGCAACTCAATGAATTTCCCCATAGACCTCTCGACACTTTATGGTTTACAGCTAAAAAAAAAAAAAAAAAAAAAAAAGGAATTTTGATTTTTTTAAAAATTAAATTAGAACTGGCATAACTTTTTGACCGATTCAAAATAAGATTACTGCATGTCAACGGAAAAATTCACACAATATTTTTCGAAGCTGTTTTGTATTTAGCATTTCGTTAGAAATTTGGTATAACTTAAAATTAATTCACATACTGGATCTTTTTTCTGCAAATATACTTATTTCTTGACGGCGTTTCTAATATACATTTATAATTCATATTGAAATAAACTTTATATTTAGTGATACATGTGTTTGAATAGACATCCCCGTTTTCTTTTAAACAGTGTAATTGATGTCTACCAGGCTAAAAATTTGTGCCTTTCGGCAAAGTTCGAAATTGAACCCAGTTTGTATTCAAAAAACCACCGCTATAATATATGCACTTTGAACCTCTCAATCACGAAAGACTACACAGAAAAGCAAGCCCCGATTACTCATTTGAACAAATACTCATTTTGAAACCTTTCGAAGCCAATATCTGCTAACTTTATTTTTGCATCTGAATCTGAAAATTAATTTCTAATAAATTAATGGATTTTATTTATAATCCGACATAATTTCTTATTACTGTAAACGTTATATTTAGTGAATACACGTGTTTGAGAAGACAGCTCTGTGTTTCTTGTAATTGATATGTAAACAAACGATGAGAAATTTCCAGCCCCCATGAACCTTATATCAAGACTTGCTTAATTTTACCCGTTACCTCAAAACCAAAATATAACTATAATGTGTGTGCACATAGAAATAATTTTTAAAAGATTGAAGGATATTGTAACAATAAGGAACCAATAAAATACGATAAGATTATAAAAATATTTTGCTTGAAAAATTTATACCTCGAAAATCAAAAAGGGAAAATATTTGCCAACTCTTCAATATCAAATTACGCATATTTGAACGCGAATTTCTCAATATCATTTCACTTTTATCATTTTCTTTATTCACAAAGAAAATGAAACTGACAAATAAATATTGCATCAGACTGGAAACAGTTTGTCTGTTATGCGTTTTTTAATTATAAATCCTTTCACCTTTGTGAAATTACATTGTGACACAAACAGAAGAAACAAATAAAAGACTGATATAAAAGATTAAAATATATTAAAAAAAAAAGAAATCTTTCTGCTTTATATTACCGATCGGACTAAGAACACTCTCAGATCATTAGTACATGTATATGCAGACAATACCACAGTCTATGGGTGTACCTCCAAAGATCTAGATGACCAAGGTGAGGGAGATGATTCAATACCTCCAAAACCAAGATATTATTATTTTATATATTTTTTCCAGTCCTGATGAACGATTGTATTTTCAGTGAGGCTCTTTAGGGACTTAAAATCACTCCATACCTTGGAGAAGTCATATATACAATCCACCGCAAATACAGATGCTGGAAAAATAGTCGGTTCTTTTTTATCGCTCTATAAAATGCCCCACTTTTCCTGGTATGTACTATTGAATTCGACTAAAAGTGCTATATTGCTGTCATATCTGAACTGTATCTGCCTAGTCCGCACTTTTTAGCTTTAAAAGAGTTCAAAAGCGTTTACGCGGCCTTGTGAGTGATGAATAATGATTCAACCCCTTTCCCACAGGCGAAAAGTTGCTAGTCTCTCGATACACTATCGGTGAATAAATGAAGAAAACCTATCAGTAACATTTGTTACGTAGTTTTTCACACCGGGGATAATGTAATGTTTTCCTAGAACTAAGAAGTTATTTGTACTTACAATCAATTACTATTCATTGTTCACATCTCATCTCGTTAATAAATCTTCAGTTTTCTGCAACCTGTTAAATATACTGGTCAAGATGTATATGTAAATTGTTAGATAGAACATTAAACAATCACTCTAAACAACGGCATTGTGAACATTTTTTTATATATATATAAAAATGTCTTAGGTTGCTTTGAATTTGACAGAATAAATATTTGAAAATCATGGATCCTAACATGTTTTCAGTAAGTGCTCGACAGCCCTAAATCTATTTGAGTATATGCACGAGTGTGCTTACACACACATGGACAACATATTAAACTAGTAGAAATTTTGATAATGTCTATTTCTTTTCTGTTTATAGGAAGCAAAGAGACGGCATTCATCTATTCCATTTTAAGCGCTGGTGTTGTGCACGCAGTGACCCAATCATGCAGTGCAGGTAACTTAACAGATTGCAGTTGCGACATGAATCACTATGGCGAATTGGACATCGAAGGCTGGGAATGGGGAGGATGCAGCGATAATATTCATTATGGAACATGGTTCTGCAAGATGTTTGTCGATGCTCCTGATGTCACCGCGAAAAGGGATACACGAAACCTCATGAATATTCATAACAACGAAGTAGGACGTAAAGTGAGTGGTATTTTAAAATATCTCTAGCCTTCCCCATTGAAAATGATTCTTTTGTAAACTGTCTGAAAGCAAGTTATTCATAGACTAAAACTGTGTGCTGTCCCCGACAAAGAATACATTATTTAATTTCGGATATGTTAAAATGGATATGCCCAGAGAATATGACATTAAACGTTACTCCATTTTTAAGTAACAAACAAAAACATATGGCAATCATTTAGAATTTATTTAAAATTTTTGTTTCTGTTAGTGATAAAAGTAGTTATTTTATAAAAAAATATTTCCTTCAGTTCAAACTGGGAATTGACTATCTGAAAAGTAAATCTTTATATCACTATAGGGTCACTTTTATAATGGCTTTTTAATCTAGAATTATTTTCTTTTTTTCAAAAAATAAAATACGTAGTCAAAGAAATAGTTAATTTAATGTTTTCTCGACTGAATTGTGAAAAATCGGCGTTGCTACGTTTTGGTTAAAATGCTACAAAAATATTTCACTCCTTAGGGCGTTTCAATACAGATGGGGTATACCAATTATGCAAGTATATGATGTAATAGAAGTAATAATAGTTTCCATACTACGTTTATCACAATGGATATAACTACTTTTGTTTTGAAAATTTTGCTTATTTGTATAAATCTTTCATATCAAATCTGAAATCAGCAATCTAATCACTTGATCACCAACTCCGCTCGTCAATGAGAGCAAAACTTGTTTGCAAATTAATTCCGGCAGAATATTAATTTCTTCTTTTTTGCTTTACTAATCATGACATAGCATTTTTATGTTATCGTGGAATAACAATATTTTAAATCTAAGTAAATGAAAAAGTTAAATTTATTGTTTTATATGAATAATTGTTTGGAAATTTCTCTAACAATATTCACGCTAATATTTTTCTGCATACAATTTAACAACTAAAACAAAAACGTTGGCAAAAAGCGATATTATACGTTATTTTGAAGTTTTTAAATTTAGAATGTAAGTGAATTTATAATTTATCTATGCAAAGATGAACCGAATTTTCCCTTACAGAAATAATATTTATCTCGTGACAGTAAGTTTTTTTAGTACGAGAGTACTCATCTAACGGATTTGTGAAGTTATCGTTTAGATAGTTTTTAAATATTTAATTCTTCGATCATTTTTGCAATATTCTTAAGGATAATGATGATACAACTATTATTTATAATATTAATTTTTGGCTAATAATTCTTTTTTCTTAGTCTTAGTTGTTTTTCATCACATCTAGATGCGATGAAAACCAACATCTGAGCAGCCAGATCTGCAGGGGATTGGAATAAAGAATAATCTTTGGATGTAACTTGAACCACATCCATTATCATTTGAGTCTGTTTTAACGGGAATGTGTGCCCGAGATTCATCGTAGTTCGATTTTTTCCGATCCGCCGTTTTAGCTAATGATCAAAGAATAACGATATGAGTAGTTAAAATGAAATACATCTTAAATTAAGATGAAAAAATATCATAGAAAAAATTAATAATAACTAAGAATACTTTATCTAATAATAAAACTCAAGATCACCTCCCAATTTCGCAATTTTTTAGTTTTCTGATAAGGTTCAGATAGTTTTTAGTTTAAATTGATTTGGTTAGCTAGAACAGAGAAATCTGGCAAATATTTCTGTTTTCAAAAACTAGATTTGGTCTTCTGGATTGAGTGATTCATTTATGTTTCAAGGACCCACACAATAATATAAATTTTATTCTCTATGATATCTTTGGGTTTGTGAATATAGCATCAAACTCATGCATATCAATCTCTGGTTAACAGTAGAGTTGGGCGATTTGGCAATTTATGTTTCGGTATAAGTTCCAGTTTTTTCTTGATACTGTGGTTTCGGTTTTTTAATTTAGTATTTTTGCTTTTTAAGGAAACCATTCATTTTCTTGTGTAATGATAGCATTTACAGTTGATATCTGATTTTGTTTGAGATTGATAAATTTGCAACTTAATCTGTTCAACTCGCAATTTATCGTGTATTTCTGGTCCAATCTTAAAAATATTCATATGGCTGGAAAGGAAATAATCTTTCTAAATATATAAATTGTTTGTGCTTTTATTCGTTGAATTATTCTTCTTTACAGCGAGTATTTTCTTTCGAACAGCCGAAAATACGAAATATGATCCCCTCACCGGGAAACTAGATTTTACACTTACTTTGATTTGCAAAATCAAAGTGACCAATCTTGATCAATACTCTTGAAATTGTACACTCAAGAAGACACATTAATTGAACTACAACCAGGAAAATGTTCATTTCTTCTCTGACCCGTGGAAGCGAATTCCTTCTAAAATTATAAAGTAAGCAAAAAAAAAAGTGTCTGACATCGACAGACACTTGTTTTCGATTAAAGTTTATTTATTAAAGTTTCGAATAAATTGTTAACTATAAATAACTGCCATATTTATTAACAAATTGGTAAAATACAAAAGAAATCGTCGCATAAACTATCTATATTTTTGTGTCTTTGGGCAACACATTTGAGAGAGAAAATGGTATAGCTCTCCAGAAATTAGTTGAAGGTGAAAAGTGAAGTTATTTAGATTTAAGTGAACAAATTATTTACCTCGTTATTTTTAAGGAAAACTTTCAGCGCTCTAATTTTTTTTTTTTTACTTAGCTTTCACCTTTATGTTTATGGAAAATATATTATAAAGAAATTAAAATAAGACTGTTAAGAGTGAGATTAAATTTCATAAGAAAGGTATCTAATTAATTTATAGGTACCTTTCTTATGAAATTTTATCAAAAGTGTATATAAAATACTATAATTTTATGTACATTTATTACATTTTACTGTGTTATTTGTATTTCCATTCACTTTATTATTAATTTTGATATTTCATTTATGGAAAAATGTCATAACTGAGATTAATATAAAAATAAAATCATATAAATTTCATAAGATGATACTGATACTATTATAATTAAAGAAATAACAAATAATTGTATTAAAAATTCATTTTTCATCGAAAATTTTTTTTTGCTTTCAGAAAATATTGTCCATATTCATAAAAACAACTAAAAGCAAATAAAAGCATTTGAAATTAAATAATATTTTTGTTTTATTGCGTTTTGTATGTTACAATTCAGAGCTGATTTTCAGGTAGGGTGGATCTAATTAAAAACAAAAAAAACATGATTTTCATTCCTCAAAGCCTTGTGCTTTTAACTATTGTAATCACTAAACCTGATGCGATCGAATTTCTAGCGTTCTCATAAAATTAGTTAGATGGGGGGGGTAATAAATATAATAAAAAATATTTCTGCCATGACTTTATAATAATTCCGATCATCTGTGAATAGTTTCCGAAAGTTTCATTAACATCCGACAATTATTTTTATTTTTGCAAGATACATATACAAAAAAAAAAAAAAAAAAAAACGTGCCAAAAATTGTATATGTTATTTTACTAGTTCTGGTGATACAAAGAGAAACAAGGTTTTTTTTAATCAAAATTTAGAATGTTCTCAAAAAAAGGAAAAATTTAAAAAAATAATTTAAAAAAAGCTTGGGTCTTTCCTTTTAATAATAACATAAGCATTTAGACGATAAAATTTTGTTTTCGTCAAGTTTGGCGTCTTTTTCATCATGCTATGCTCTTTTTTAGCGATTTCGTAGAGGTATCTAATTTCAGAATTCATGTCGTATTTCCTTTTTTTCTTCATTTTTTTTTTTTTTTGTAAACAAATAGATTTCACATTTATTTCCTAAAACTAGCCAATTAAATTTTTTTAACATATTTTTGTTCAATCTTTTTCTCTTGCAATAACGGTATAAATGTTGATAAAATTTAATTTAACATCTGTAAGTCTTTTTCAATACTGTTTCTTTGGATATGGTCATTTAGTGTTAGTGTGGCGGAGTTCACCACATTAATTTAACTTTAGATTAGGAAACAGAGCTGACGTAGAAAAGGATAACCAAAAGACATTGTTACACATAAAATATGTATTTAACAAGATGTACAATATCAAACAACGACGTGAAAGAAAGCATAAATTTAAGTAAGAAAAGGTTGAAATAAACAAGAGTTGTCTCTCTTTAACTGTTATTTTAGTATTTCAAAGTTCACTGGAATAATGTTCATAAGAGTCTCTTATAATGACTGGTCTTAAAAGATTTGCCGTGTTAGAAAAGATTATGTGAGTATATACAAGTGGGACCACCTCTAAATAGGTTTTGTTTTCAGGTTCACCCTAACCTGTTAGGGTCCCAGGTATGGCCAAATAGTGACCCCTCCCGACAAAAAATATCAAATTATAAAAATACATTTTTATAGTAAATGTATCAGCAATAAATTTATATATATATATATATATATATATATATATATATATATATGTGTGTGTGTGTGTGTGTGTGTGTGTGTGTGTGTGTGTGTGTGTGTAAGCAAATATATGGATATAAATCCGACAGTATGAAAGAAAAATACAGAAAAAAACAAAAATCTGAATATGCAATTATGTAGTATTAATAGTATTAATGTTAAAATAAAGTCGACGTCGGGCGTTTCGGTCTATTTAAGACCATCTTCATGGACATTTTCATTTAAACATAATTAATATTAGAACTTATAAAAATTTAACACAAAAGACGATGGACATAAGAGCCCAACTGATCCAAACAGATAACTGAAATTTTATACAGATCAGCGTTCCGTTTAAATATGATCACGTAGTCGTCACGTGGGCGATGTTATTAAAACGTATTCGAAGATGATTTCCAAAAAATTAAAATATTAAAAAGTCGATTGAAAAATTTTGTATAAACAGTTCAAGAAATCTCTTCCGTTGATGTCGGAATACGTAGTGATCAATAGGTTCTTATTTCTTCAACAAGCTTGAAGTCTTTCCCGTTACAAGGCAAATCAAAAAATGATTTCAAAAATGCTATTTACTGTCTACTGGAAATACAAACCTGAATTTACTTTATAACGTGGAAGACCTCAAGCTTGGACGAGAATAATAGAATCTATTGATCAAGTAAGGAATGGATTTATTATCGAACTGTTTTTTAGAACTGTTCCATCGTTTTTGAAATCATTTTTTGATTTGCCTTGTAACGGGAAGGACTTCAAGTTTGTTGAAGAAATAAGAACCTGTTTTCTTTTTACGGCAGAGATTTGCGAAAACTTTGGCGGACTTAGAATATTTTTAAACTAAAGTTGTCATTTGAGTTACAGCACTTTCATAGTATTTTCTCTAGGTATTTCAAAATTTCGCTAAAAAAGAGCATACCCTGATGAAGAAAGGACCCAGACTTGATTAAACATTTTGTATCGTATAAAATGAATTTTTCCGTTTAAAAATCTTGTAAAGTTCAATTATACTTTTTTCAAAAGTTATTTTAGGAAAGTTAGAAAATTTAATGCGTACTTAATGTAATTTGAAACAAACAGTACTTAATTTTTTAGTAGAAAAAATTTAGTTGGTAATAAGACAAACATGTCTAACAGGGGTGATAGGTTTTGGAGGTTTGAATTGACGTTTACGTCAATGTATCGACAACTAACGTTAGGGCAATTTATCCGACGGAAGGACAGAAGTAACAGTATTTTTAACTTTTAAGTGCACCAGCTTATTTAACTATAAAGTAATTCTTAAAAATTAAATACTTTCAAAAGTCTAGTATTTATTGATTTCTTTTAGGTACTTTTTTAACGAAGATATGTCTAAAGCCTGAATTGTTTCCGTCCCTAAAACTGAATCTAAAAAAAAAAAAATAATAATTGTAGTATATCTTTCACTAAAAAAGAAAAAAAAACTATATTTAAAAAAATGAAACTATATTTAAAAAAATGAAAAGAAAATATTTAGTGAAATATGTAAAAAAAAAAAAAGAAAATTTAAAATTTTGAAAATGCGACGATGATGGTCGGTCAGTCAGATAATTTGATACGCTATCAGGAGAAACAACGCAAGCACACGTGACATTATTTCAGAATCGTGCTTCCGTAGTTTCGCCGGGAGCATTTTTAATACATTTTTTCATATATTAAAAAATTATTGTAAAAATACACAGTTTCGCAGATTCTAATAAGCTTTCAAATTTAAGATCTGTAAAAAGTAGATCTTTTAATAACAGCATTTTCTGAGACACACGGTTTCAAACTTAATTTTAAAATATTTAACAACTTTATCACATTTTGCATTTAAAATTTAAAAAAAAAACAATTCTTGTAAAAATTCATTTTTCATCGAAAAAATATCCTTAATATGTATTATTCAGAAAAGCCATTAAAAGCTTTTTTAATTAAATAATGTCTTAGTTTTATTGAGTTTTGCATTTGACAATTCAGGACTAAAGCTTGGGTAGAACAGTTATTCTATTTACAAAAAACAATCGATGATTTATATTATTCAAAGTCTTCTGCATTTAATAAAAACAAATACAAAGACTTACAGTTTGAGATTTTCAAGTTTTCATAAAATTAAGTAAATGGCGGGGTGGGGGTTACAGATGCAAAAAAAAAATTTACCATGAATTGCTAAAAAGCAAACATTTCTAAAATAATTTAATTCATTTCTTAATAAGTTCTGAAAGTTTCATTAAAATCCGACAATTATTTGATTTTTGCAAGAATTTCCAAATTAATGTGTTTTTCAACTGAAAAAAGCGCGAAAAATAACTAATGCACGACCGCTGACCTAAAAAAATAGATTTTCAACCAAAGTAGCTGAAGACATAAATTGAGTTCAAAATATTTTGATTTCGGCATTAAATAACCCACAGAGGTTGATATACCGCTTACAGATTTATTTTATTTTAGTTGAATTCCTTATAATAAGTTTTACATGTTTTTTGTATATTTTTCCATAACTTCAAAGTTACTGCAATTTTATTAAATTGTTGTGCAGTATAACATACTCCGTAATTTTCTGAATACCTTAATTGATAAAATAATATTACTGGTCTCTTACTTCAAATTACTATTTCTTCGATAATATTCGATTGATGCAAAACTTTCTAATGGTATTTTTCGCACAATTTTAAGTAAATCCTAGTATCGTTTGAAGTTTAATACAGTTTTATTACTTGTGAAAATCATTCAAATGCCCATCGCTTACAAATCTTAGGAAAAAAATCAGAAATTAAGATTAAAAATAATTTTTTAAAAAAGCAAGCAAATAACCAAATTCTTAGCATAAATGTTCAACACGAAAAAAAAATCCGTGTTACAACACTTTTCTTCTGCAACACAAAAGATTATTTTCTTCCAAATGAGCCAATGGCGATTAAAAATGGGTTTATTATGAGAATGGCAAATGAAGAAAATCGTGGCTAGATCCTGAAAAGTTTTCAACATCTTAACTTAAAAGTATATATTGAGAAACTGTTTTCTTTGTTTGGCAGAATTGAAAGTGGGATTCTTTATTATTCAAACAGAATTCTTTATTGCAAGCTACAACATTACAGTGAGCTATTGACTCGTTTGAATGACACATTGGAAGGAAAAAAAATTCAAGGAGCAAAGGAACTTGACCGTTGTTTTTTCTGGACGCCCATTTCCATTTTAAAAATGTATCCCAGTAAACGAGTTCTTCCACATGTGGAACTTTTTTCTTTAAACTATCACTTGTTTCACTTGCGAAATAAGTAATATAGGTATTTTCTAGATTTCTTTTGATTAAAAATTATCAACTATATAGATATATCGGATAAGAATCGAACTCACAATGTGGGACTAATAAGTCATTGGTCGATGACAGATGCTCAAGAGAGACAAATGAGTCTGTATATTTATGTGTATATAAGATTTTTGTTTCTGCAGTGTACATGTATATACATAGACACATTTACATGTATATAATTATTTATTTAAAAAATATGATTCCAAGGCTACATAAGAGTTCTCATGTTTCAATACAAGATCCGAAAACTTCAATATAATTATTTGAATTAAATTGAATTAAAGTACTTAACAAAAATACTAAAGAACTTTGGATTATTTACCTAACGAGTTCTTTCCTATTTTCTATATATTTCTACACACACACACACACACATGAATGTATGTATGTATGTATGTGTGTGTGTGTGTGTGTGTGTGTGTGTGCATGAAATGTATTAAATCCGACAAATATTTTAATATATTTTCTGTTTATCCATAAAAATAACGTATAAATAGAATATACACGCGTATTGTGTGTCCGATGATAAATTATCGCCATTTTATAGTTTAATTTCGCGCATGTGCATTGTTTGTTTTGGATTTATTGACTGCACAGTACAGTAAGGTCAGTTGGACACCGTCTGTAAGAAAAAGTGCACCATGACGCAATTCACTCCGCCAGAAATTTTGGAAACGGCATGCTCTATTGCTTGGCATTTGCGCCGGAAGCTCCAACACGAACATTTCAGAATGTTTGGGTTTCAATCTGAAGACAGTGTAGAGGATTCAGAAAAAGTTGTATGGGTCTAATGGTGATTACGTCAGCTCGAAAAAGTCACTCTGATCATTCTGATAAGAACTCCCAAATTTGTTGGTGAGGGCCTCAGACTCGACACGAAGGAGTCCTACATCAAGTGCCTTGAGGAAGTAGTGCTGCCCTGGGTCAAGAGGCTGGCTGCTGAAAGACCCTGTGTCTGGTAATAGGATTCTGCGCCATGCCACACAAGCAGAATAACCCAGTCAAGACTTTCAGACAATTTCTGTGACCACATCACCCTTTACATCTGGCCACGTAACTCCTCCGATGCAAACCCCTTGATTATTTTGTGTGGGACACAGTTGAGCGAAAAACCAACAAAACTCCTTGTAATACCAATGATGAACTGAAAGCAGGGATTATGGCAGCATTCACCAACTTAAACAAGGGGACCACTAGAAGAGTTGCCGGAGATTCCGAAGTCGTCTAGAAGCCGTAGTTGAAGCCAATGGTTATTTTATTGAATAAATTTACTCTTTAGTATTTCCAGATATTTTTGTGTAATTTTGGTAAATATATCTGTTATAATGAGATGTCAGTGTCATTTTCACTTTTGCGTAACTTAGACGACAATTTATCCATTGCACCCTGTATATTGTGGCATTCATATATATTCGTACATATAATTTGTAGTGGTATCTTAATTATAATTATCTTACTATACACAAGTGTATTTGCATATTTTTGTCTGTAATAACCGACTTTTAATGTCATCACTGAAAAGTAGATAAATTATTTCCTTTGTAATGATGATGTATTCGAATGAATAATGTAAAGAAAAGATCATCTTTGTGAAATATATAAAAGATAAAAAATAAACAAAATTGTGATCGGAATGTAGTACGTTATTTACGTCAGGAAATACCAGAAGTCTGAATCGAATTTAATGTCAATAAGGAACCTTTGTTCTAAGAGGAGTATGTACTCGGCTCACCATAAGAGATACCGAAGTAGCATTTGCACTCGGTGTCACACCGAAGCATCAAAAGAAGTTAACCTTAATACAGAATCGGGGCCTCAAAAATGATAGTGGCTGACCCTCTATATAAACAGGTGGTTGACACAACTGCGCTTAGGAAGTGACAACGCGAGACAACCGGATGTTGTATAAACGTTTCACCCGAGAGGAAAAAGCAAGATACTTTTATAACCTTGCCAGATCAACTTTCGAATAAAGTCCCTCAAACCACATACCCTTACACGGACATTAATTGACGAAGCCCAGAAGTGAATAAACAATCATTTTACGATTTAGTAGTCGCTAGTCTTTATAACGGACGCACAAAAGAGTAAACTATAATAATTGAAAAAATAGTGAAAACAAAAAATAATTGATTGTGTGAACTTGCCTTAGTTCACTCGAATGTCCCGTCCTAAATTTCACATACTGATTGATTCCAGTATCGTAAGATTTTCTTCCGTTTTTACTACTTCGGATGATATTTTAGCTGTGCTCCAATTGGTTTTAAATGACCTTTAAGGTTATCTTTACATCTCAGAAGAGGAAGGTCTTCCAATATTAAGCTGACCAGACATTAGAATTTTCGAAAATCTACAATCAAGCATTGTGTGTGTGCGCGCGCGCGTGCATATACCTCCAAAGATTCGCTAAAATTGACCATACATGAGAAAGAAATAAAACAAAACTTTATCGTCGAAATATTTATGCTCTTAAGAGGAAAAAGTAAAAACCAAAGGATTTTTTTATGGAAAAATTATTTTTTAATCCTTTTTAAAACCTTCGAAATTTGGGTAAAAATTATATTTCTCCGGTGTCAATAAATTAGTATGGAAAAAAAACACTGATTTTAAATTTCTTACAAAAATCAGATGATTCTTAGATTTTAATGAAACTTTCAGGACTTATTCAAAAATGAATTAAATTATTTTTTTAAATGTTTCTTTTTTTTTTAAATATTTGGGAAAATAATTTTTTTACATCTGTTAAACCTCACTTATTTAATTTTATGAAATTTATAGAAAAATTCTTTTTTGTAGCGCTTAAAGTTTATACTAGTTATAAGGGCATGTCTTCAGAGAATTTGTCTTGAAATATTTTTGGTCAAACAGGATCCCCAGTTACAAAAAACTTTTCTCTGAATTGTAGAATAAAAAATGTAATTAAAAAAATGTAAAGAAGACATTATTTAATTAGAAAAACTTTTAATTGCTTTTATAACTAAAATATATTATGCATAATAGTGTCTTAATAAAAGAAACATCCGATGAATAATGAATTGTTTTCATTTTTTTTTAATTTTAATTAGAATAATTTATAAATTTTTAAATCTTTTAAAATTCTGTATTAATTTGTAGCGGTCAAATGATGTTCTTATTAAATTAAAACTAATCATAAATGGAAAAAAACTTACTACAATTCTACGATACTCAATATGTTGACTTTATTTTATGTGTGTATGAACGTGTCGATTTTTGTAAATACGGATGTCCAAACGCGACATTATCAGAAAATAAGAACTGTAACTATATTAAAGTCAACATTTATTGGCGATTTTCTAACATTTCCTCAACAAGCGTCTTCGTAAGTATGACTACCTAATATTAAATTGCTTAGAATATTTTCTTAAATTTTTACGATTACTGGCTAATTAAAAAAATGAAATAAAAGAAACGTTCAGGTTATATTAGTCAAGTAATTGTTACAGTTATGTCTCCCTTACAAAAGATCTCCAAACATAAGCCTGTCGAGAGAGTTGTCAACAATTCATAAAAACACCCCCGTGTTAAAAATTAATAAAAACACACCCGTGTTAAAAGTGCTTCGCTGCGATATTTTAAACTAAAAGGAATATTTGTTTCAATTCAGATTAATTAAACTTTATATCAGCTAATCTTCCTCAAATAAAGTCTCAAAAAGTATATTTTATTTTTAAAGATGTAAGAGAATTACCTGTCTATATTTCTGAGATGAGAGGTATTGAAACTATTTACACTATTTAAATTGTTCGGACTGTTGTCCTCATCTTTGTTGTCATATTCACGACGTTTTGACCGCTGAACGCTCCGGCCTTCTTCAGGTGATTAGAATTTCAGAAGAAAGCGAAGAAAACGGAGACTTACCTCGTCAAACCAAGCGACATCTCGTTGCGTGTATCCTACGACGGAAAATGTGGCAAAAAAGAAAATTACTTACCCAAAAAAGGACACGTATTCCGCATGACATGCTGAAGACGGAATATTTAAATTAAAAAGCAAGTCCGTCGCAGGAGTCGCCATAAAAGTATTTTGATATGGAAAAATTGAGCGTCCTCTCCCAGCTGTCGACGAATGGAAAAAATGCTCGGCCGATAAAAGCAGTTGGTGTTCTTGAATCGGGGAGAGAAAATTTCGGGTATTTTGGCTATCGCGTTTGGAGAGTGAGTTATTTTTCTGACTGGTTGTGTGCATTGTGAGATAGTACCTGCGAATTGAGTTTTGGGCATTTCTTTCTGACCCCGATGTTCGAATCTGAACTTAGTGATTTATTCTCTACGTTGTGGAAGTCATCTGCGACAAATATTTCCTTTGCAATCCCAGATCGCTTACATCTTTGTTGTCATATTCACGACGTTTCGACCACTGTACGCTCCGGCCTTCTTCAGGTGATTGGAATTTCAGACCGAACCCTTTATTTCGCCCACCGGGGTATTTTTTAGTTCCACGCCTCTTCCGGATATCTCAGTTTCAATTATTTCCCTTTAGTAATTCAACTCTCCGAGTTTTTGTTCAGCTCTACTATGGCCAGGTATTGAATTCACAACTCTTTTAGGTCAAATCAATGGATTACTTCAACCAACTCTTTTATCTATTGGGCCATGTGTATGAATTTTGGGGATTTATAAACCTAAGGTTTCAGTAACTATTTTTTACCAGAGCTTATATTATAATTTGTTTGTTATTATTGTTTTTCTCTAGCACTCCGTATATTGTATCCATTTCTATGATTGTCTGGCTTAGGAGATTTTTGTAGCTTAGCATATGCCTTAAGTTTTCGTATTTTCCAGTGACCTTCTCTGTCTGTTATTTCAACCTCGTCACACAGAGAGCGATGATCTCCCTTTTCCTTCCATATATGCTCAGTCACGCCTGATTTTTTTTATTTCCCATCATGTTAAGGCGTTATGGTGTTTCTGCAGTCTTATCTTAAGGAGGCGGCCTGTTTCTCCTTCATATTTCTTACCACAGCTGCACGGGATGGCGTACACACAGTCATGTTCTCCTCTATGGAGGGTGTCTTACACGGAAGAGGTGTCTGAGAAGTGTTGAACCACTTTTGAAGGTCGTCCTGATGTTATATGGACCACAGATCTTTTGTATTTTTCCCATAATCCCTTCACAAAGAGTAGGCAGACCGAGGCTGTTTTTCTGGGTGTTGTTATCCTCTTGCACCTTTCTATGCTCTGTTCGGGATATTAGTACATCCATGAATACTAGTTTGTTGTTTTCTCTCTCCATTGCGAACTATATCGATGATCTTATTGAGTTCACATGGTCCAGTAGTGACGTTGATGATAATGCCATTTCCCCGAAGTATTCCTTGTATATGTTAGCCATTGATGATGATAATGGCGAGCCCATTGCTAAACCTTCATCCTTATTCATTCATATGTCTGATCCTATCCCGAAGTGTGTTGTTTGTGCATCAGCATCTTTATCAGGTTATCTATTGGTTGGATTGGATGGAGGCATCTTTAATTATTTCCACGAAGTAGATGGAGTGTCGAACATATGTTGGTGAAACTGACATATCCGGAAGACCCATGGCACACGGAACTAGAACAATCTACTCTGGTGGATGAAATAAAGGGTTCAGTTCGAAATTCCAATCACCTGAAGAAGACCGGAGCGTACAACGACTGAGACGTCGTGAATATGACAACAAAGATGAGGACAACCGTCCGAACAATGTAAATAGTGTAAAGAGAATTACGTTGTGTTGACAAATTTATCAATATGGACGATTTTTGTACAGATAATAAAACTCATTCCAATTAATTTAGTTTGAAATATAGTAAAGTAGTTTTGCTTATTGGAAATATTGAAATTAATCTATAAGCTTGAAGTTTAAACTAAAATAAAAGCTTCATGAAAGATTTTTCATTTTTAAAAATGCATTTTAAACCTAAGTATCGTTTTTTCGTTGGTGATTCCTATGTAGGTACCTTCATGAGAGATAGATGAAAAAGACGCCAAACTTGACGAAAACAAAATTTTGTCGTCTAAATGTTTATGTTATTATTAAGAGGAAAGATAAAAAGTATTTTAGGGGTATTTTTTTTTACACTTTTTAATCGTTCCTAGCACGTCCGAAATTTTTCGTTAAAAATCTTGTTTTTTTTAAGTCAGGAAAATTGAATGTCAACTATTTTTTCCATTTTATAAAAAAATGAAAATCTCAGTTTGAAATTCTTTTAAAAATCAATTATCATTTTTCAAAACTTATTTTAAGAAAATCAGAAATTATAATGTTTATTTCAAATATTTTGAAACAAGCATTATTTAGTTTTTGCAATGAAAAGACGTAGTTTGAAAATAAAACAAAGCAAGTCATAACATTTCGCGTCACTTGACAGGTGATGAATGATGTATTGACAGATTACGTGAGGATAATTTATTCTACGGAATGAGAGAAGTGAACTTATTTAAATTTAAGTGAACAAATTATTTACCTCCGTTATTTTTTAAGGAAAACTTTCAGCGCTCTATTTTTTTTTTTTTTTTTTACGTTTACGATGCTTTATGGAAAATATATTATAAAGAAATTAAAATAAGACTGTTAAGAGTGAGATTAAATTTCATATTTAAGAAAGGTATCTAATTAATTTATAGGTACCTTTCTTATGAAATTTTATCAAAAGTGTACATAAAATACTATAATTTTATGTACATTTATTACATTTTACTGTGTTATTTGTATTTCCATTCATTTTATTATTAATTTTGATATTTCATTTATGGAAAAATGTCATAACTGAGATTAATATAAAAATAAAATCATATAAATTTCATAAGATGATACTAATACTTGTAGGCACCCTTCTCAGTTGAAATTGAAAAATCAAATTAACTTCTCCACACATGTTTTGCAAAAGTAAAGGCCTTAACAGCGGAGAACAATGTTTAACTCAAATAACACAACTTAATGGTATTCTGGTTGGTCTTGGTATTTTATACTTTACAGCTCTATTATAAACACAAAATTAGATTTCTTAATTACTGCGTGTCTTCTGATTAGTCAAAAGATACAATTTACAACGCACTAAAAAAAAGATCTATCTCAAAAGGATATTTACGAAACTGAATGCGGATTTTAACTAATTTTATAATATTTTTTAAATGTAAAACAATTTAAATGTAAGAAATAACAAATAATTGTATCAAAAATTCATTTTTCATCGAAAAAATTTTTGCTTTCAGAAAATATTGTCCATATTCATAAAAAAACAACTAAAAGCAAATAAAAGCATTTGAAATTAAATAATATCTTTGTTTTATTGAGTTTTGTATGTTACAATTCAGAGCTGATTTTCAGGTAGGAGGGTCCAATTAAAAAAAAAAAAAATGATTTTTCTCAAAGCCTTGTGCTTTTAACTTTTAATCACTAAACTGAATGCGACTGAATTTCTAGAGTTTTCATAAAATTAGTTAGGGGGAGGGGTTAATAAATATGAAAAAAATATTTTTTCCATGACTTAAAAAAAAATACATATCTATTATAGATATGTTTTTTTCCATCATTTGTGAATAGTTTCTGAGAGTTTCATTAACATCCGACAATTATTTTTATTTTTGCAAGATTTTCCAAATTAATATCTCTCATACAAAAAAAGGGCTAAAAATTTGTTATTTTACTAGTTTTCATGAAGGTACCTACTAAAATGAAATGGTAATCCAAGAAAAATAGTAGTAAACATTTTTACGTTTGTTTGCAATGTCCACAGTCTATATTCGTTATGAACAGACTTGTTGCAATGAAATGTTTTCAATACTTAAAAAATAAAAAGAAGCAATTGTGCTTGAAAGCTAACAATAAATGCTTTCACTTTAATAAAGGAATAAAGATCATTTTTGGAACTTATTGTACCAAAAATGATGTTTATTAATTAAAATTAAAAATCTTATGTAAAAAGCATTCGCTTCGACAAGCTTTGATTTATTTATTTCAATCCGCATATCAAGAAAAGAAAATAGGCAAATAATTTTAGTTTTAAGTTAAAACTCAAGTTATTTACCTATTTTAAGTTTACAATAATAGTTTAAATGTATCATGTAAAACAAAACATTAATATTCTTTATTCTTAATCTTACAGTGGGAGTTTGGGGCGTTTTTTTAACGTCGTGGTGGGCTGAGTTTTACTGAATTTCAGTTTTTTAAATACTGACCAATGTTTTGAAATACAATAAATAATAATACATATGATTTAATTTTAATAAACGCAATGTTCTCCTGTTGCTTTTGTTGCAGAAACTACGTACATTTTATTTTTATGTCGTACAATATCCGTTTATCAAGTAACAAATAAAACATTGTAAATTTAAAGAGAAAAAATATTAAACACAGAATTGAAAACAAATAAAAATAAAATCTAATAAAGTAAATAGCAAGGAAAACCAAAACATGGAGAATATACCGAAAAGAAACTAATTTTGTGAAGATTATGTTGAATTAAGAAAGAACATGTGAATGGTGAAAATTTTGACAAAAGATATACAAAGATGAACATAAGAGTAAAAAAGAGAGGAGATGCCCTAGGATATAAAGTGAGAGTCTTTTTATAATATTCAGTTTGCTCAGCAAAATGTAGTTCCTGCCACTCGCACAATTCTAACAAGGCGTATCACTTACATATCGGTTGCCCCATTTTAAGTAGTCCCAGCTGAAGAGCAAGACACTACATCCGCCGACAATTACAGCTTTCTCCAGATAGCGAATTCATGCTATTTAGTACTTCCATGGACCGTTAGACGATCAGAGCAGATGGAGAATTATCATGATAGATTAATTACAGACAATTTATTTGAATGAAACATAAATAATCACAAAACTTATCAAAAGTAAAGAGACAGACACAAAAGAAAGTATTTGGAATTGGAATAGTTTTGTTTAAAAAAGGAAGATTCGAAATTATTTGTAGGAAGACGGTAACAGATGCAAGAAATAATACCAATAAAAAAAAATCTGGGAAAAGTAAAAAAAGCGGTAGATTTTTATTAAAATGTTATTTGTTTGTTGGTGCTGATAAGGTGAACTGCTTTGCCTACTTCCACTTTTTTTTCCTATTTTTCTTCTAAAGGGAATCACGCAAAGCTACCAGTAACCTGGGTACATTTACATTAAATTGAATTATTTTTTTTATGGAATCTTAACATATCAGAACTATAGTCTAAATGTAGACTGATTAGAATTCTACTCATTAACGTTAATGAATTAAGAGATAAACAACGTGAACAGAATTTAAAAAAAACAGGTCTTTCTAAATTATTATTTTAATTTAACTACACAAACAAAACGTGTTCTGTTTTCTCTTTTTGATTCATTTCTTAAAGGAAATTGCCTTAAAATACAAACTTCCAAGATGATAAGATATCTGGTGCGTATTTGATGAAACAATCAGTATTACCAAGCCTGAAGACTCACTGGGCAATTGCTACTGATAGATAGCTAATAATAATTGTCTAAAAAAATTAGTGTGAATCATTGGAAGATGAGAAACTGAATTGATTTGCAGTGAAGTCTTTCGTAGCTTAGACGTCTGAAGAACACCTGCTTCGAAGGTGGTTTAAAAAAAGGGTATCGAAAGGCGCATTTTCTTTATTAAAGCTCTCGAATACCAAGGCTGGAAGAAATCAATCACTCTGTTTAAAAAAAAACAAGGATGTCCCTTTAAACATTTTTATCCATTAAATATAAGGTTTATAGTAATAATTAAGGATAATTTTATTTATAGTAATAATAATTAAGGATAATTTTAACCCGTGAAAATTTCATGGTTTTCGTATTTAAAATTTATTGATGAATCATAATTCTTCAGTTAATAGAGATTTCTACGTCAATAAAATATAAAAAAAGGGAAATTGAAACTCTTGATAAGGACCATAACAAAAAAAAAACGCTGGGACCAGGCCAGGAATTACATTTACTTACATTATCTAGGCGAATAAAAAAAAAGGTTAGTTTAACCAGGGGCGTGGTCCGACAGAAATCCGCCCCATTGTGACTGTAGATAAAAAAAAAGGAAGTTAAGAGTGGCCTGATTCGCGAGCATCAAGCTCACAACTGACACCAAACTTTTGCTGAGATCTACCGAAGGCAAAACACGTTCTATCACTTTGATCTTTATCCTGAGCTGAATCAGATCCTCATGAGAATAGTGTTTGTTTTCATTCCTTCTGTTCGCATCACCCACACCATCATTTTTGCCACAGATAGGAGCGTGATAAACACCAACCGTTAAACCCAGGACCAGGACGTCAAACACATACGCGAGATCGATGAACACAAGATGATCAAGATCGATACGAGCCGTTTACTTGCCGACATGATTCCAAAACGGGGTTACCAGCGGACAGTGGAAGAAAGCGTACTCAGACGTTTCCTCTAAACAACGATCACAACCAGTGACAATCAGTCATTTCTGTCAAACCAGCCTTTAAATACATATCATTGAGAGGCAGCGCATTCCAAATCAATCGCCACCTGCGAAAACTCAGGGTTGCTGAGGTAATCTTTGATACATCTTTTATCTTCTCACACGAAAAAAAAAGGAATAGTCCATTATTTATGAGGTAGTGGCTAATGTAACGGTCGTGCGAACTAACGAATGGAGAGACAAGCAAAAATTATCATATGATATTATGCAAATATTAATCATAATGTGTCAGACCTAATTCTCCAAATAAAAATGTATTACAAGTGCCGGTGACAGCTTATATATTTACATTTCATGAGTAGTAACTCATCATCTTTTAAATGTTCATTTATTGTATACACTTTTTTAAATACGCATTTTACATACAGAATGATTATTATATATTTTCTTCCACATGACGATGTCAACTTGTAAAATTGTTTTAACTAATTTTATCTTTGAATTAGTCAAATAAGTAAAACATTCTTTTCCTTGTAATCGCGGACTTCGTCAAGATTTATTTTCTTAGTGACAAAACATAAAGGAAATTTTTTTGTTATTGTATTTTCAGTCTCTGTCTATATTTCTAAGATAAGATATTGTAATAAGGCAACAAAAATAATAGCAACATTCCAAATAATGTAAATAGTGTACGTATTTTTAGTCGTTATGTAAGGTTCTGCTCGGTAACCTTGACATATTTCAACAGAATATTAGAATAACCCAGAACCTATACAGGCAGCAAACCACCTGCCTACAGGCAGAAAATGCGTTCAGTAAATATTGAAAAATAGATGTCTTTTCACCAAACCTATTCAACCTATACAACGAGGCGATTTTGAAAGAATGAGAAGTCCTACCGGAATTCATTATTGGCGGTCACAACCTTAATAAGATATGCAGATGTCACAGTGTTGATAGGATACACAGAATGGAAGCTAGAAGAACTCCTATAGAAGGTAGTGAAGAAAAGCAAGAAGAAAGGACTAAACATCAGTTGCATGGTTGTAATCAAAATGAAGAGCTCAAAATGTAAATTACAAATTGGAGATACTGAAATCAAGCAAGTACTAAAAAATGCAATTTCCCAGTACATAGTTCATTGACTACTAAGCGCCTGAGAAGATACTGACAGCCTGCATGAAATCAAATTGAGACAATATGCACAAGTAAAGTGCCGATGCGAAAGGATCACCTCCCCTGTTATATGTAAACTAAGAATGAAACTGAAAAAAGACTAACACAGCACAGAAATTGCAATTCAACAGACTCCTGAATAACATGAATCTGAAAGGAAAATATATGGACTGTGGGAAAAGAATATATGGAAATAGAAACTTGAAGTGGAACACACTAAGAGAAGTTTTAGAGATCATCCAAAAGGAAAATGGACAAAGAAGGAAAACGAATGGATAATGAATAAAATTCTCGGCACGATGCAAAGGAGACAGAAAACAATGCCAAGACACGGGACGGAATACAAAAAACTATGCAAAGAAATTAGGAACAAATGCAGACAGGCTAAAGAAGAATGGCTCAACAAAAATGTGCAGAAATAGAAAGAATGAGTATTACAGATAAAGGAGATATGCATAAAATATAAGAGAATTAACAGGACAAAAGACATGCTCATCAACAGGCTGCATAAAATCCAAGGACGTAACGCTGATATTAGAGAAAGAGAAAATACTTCAGAGATGGAACGAATACATAGGAGAATTATTCCACGACGAAATGAACAACCGGCAATACACAGAAATAAATGGACTGAAATATAAAACCGGATATTAATAATATATAAATATAAAAACCGAATTGTGGAAGCTTCACTGGCCAAATTGAACAGAAACAAAGCTGCAGGTCCAGAAGGAATTGTAATAGAGATACTGGCAGCTTAAGACGACGTCGGCATAGACAAAATTACAGAAATAATAAATTAAATCTACAATAGTGGTGATATACCAGAAGACCTAAGCAGATCTATTTTCATATCACTGTCTAAGAAACCAGGGACAAACAAACGTGAACTCCATGGGACAATCAGCCTAATGAGCTACATAACAAAACTCATCATCCGAATTCTGATGAATAGAGCGTGCAGCAGAATCAGACCGGAGATAGGAAAAGAATAGTGCGGGTTCGTCAAAGACATCGGAACTAGGAGCGCAATATTTATGCTCAGAATGTTATCCGAAAGCGCAATACAAATGCAGAAATGCTGAAAAGACATTAGAATAATCAAGAATCTATACTGGCAGCAAATCGCCTGCATACGGGCAGAAAATGTGTTCAGCAGATATACAAAAATAGAAAGGGTTGTAAGACAAATATGCGTCTTCTCACCGAATTTATTCAACTTATACAGCGAGGCAATTCTGAGAAAATTAGAAGTCCTACCAGGATTCATTACTGGCAGTCACATTCTTAACAATATAAGATATGCACATGATACAGTGTTGATAGCAGACACGGAAAGGAAATTATAGGAGGTAGCGAAGGAAAGCAAAAGGAAAGGACTAAGCATAAGCTACAAGAAGACACAATGCATGGTTATCAGCAAAAAGGTGAGCCCTAAATACAAATTACAGGTCGGGGATACTAAAATCAAGCAGGTACAGAAATTTAAATATCTAGGTAGTGTTCTAACAGAGGACAGAAAGTACGACAGTCAGATCCGAAGACGTATTGAGATGGCTGAAGTTGCATTCCAAAAGCTAAGTAGAGTATTAAGAAACAGAAAAATTTCGTTAGAAACACAGAAAAGAGCACTGAACTGTTACATGATATTTGTCCTCCTGTGTGGCAGCGAATGCTGGACAATCTCCTCAAAGATGAAGAGACTTGAAGCAACATAAATGTGTTCTACAGAAGGATGCTGAAGATACCGTGGGCCGAACATGTTAGCAACGACGAGGTTTTGGAAAAAATAGAAACAAAGAGGAAACTTATAGGAAAAGGCAGTTGAACTTTCTGGGGCACATATTGGAAAATCTGATACTCACAGGACAGATAGAGGGAGAGAGGGACAGAGAAAAGTAGCGTGTTTGAGCAAATGGATGGCGGAACAGGTTTTGGGAGAAATAACAAAAAGACAAAACTTATTAAGAGCTACGAGGGAGAGGAGGGCCATAATCGCCTACATCCTGAAGTGACACGGCACATAAAATTTCCTTTTTAATTTTAAGTCTGTTAAAAGATATTGTGGTTATTTTGGTTTTGGCCTCACTTAAACGTTCAGCCATAAAAGTATGCAAATGGTGATTTTTTTCTTCCTATCCAAGTTTCTGCTCCTCTCTTTACATACATGATATTTGTCGACTTATTAATCGAGTATGACTAATTTTGACTAATTGACAAGAGAATTATTGCATTGATAAATTACTTTTGATAATTTTATAATGAATCGTACATGTACGCCATGAAAATATATTTAAGTAGGTACCTCGGAGAGATCGTTAAAAAAGAGCATAGCATGAATAAAAGGGGCTTAAACTTGATGAAGGTAATTTTTTATTGTCTAAATGTTTGTTATTATCAAGAGGAATGATCAATGTATTTTGGAGGTATTTTTTTACATTTTTTAATCGTTCCTAGCACTTCTGAAATTTTCGTTAAATATCTTTTTTTTTTGAGTCAGTAAAATCGACAGATAAACCTGACGACCTTTTCCATTTCATAAAAATAATGAAAATCTCAGTTTCAAATTCTTTTAAAAATCAATTATCATTTTTTCAAAATTTATTAGAAAATTAGAAATTATAAAGTTTATTTAAAACATTTTGAAACAAACATTACTTACTTTCTGCGCCGAAAAGATGTAGTTCAAAAATAAGACAAAACAGGTCATAACATTTGGTGTCACTTGACAAGTGATGAGTGACGATTTCATCACGTATTGACAGCTTACGTAAGGCAAAGTTACCGTACAGAAGGACAGAAGTGACATAATTATTTAGATTTAAGTGAACCAACTTATTTACCTCATTATTTTTAAAGAAAACTTTCAGCGCTCTAAAAAATCTTTCGTACTTAGCTTTCACCTTTACGTTCACGATGCTTTATGGAAAATATATTTAAAAAAAAATTAAAATAAGACTGTTAAGAGTGAGATTAAATTTCAAAAGGTATCTAATTAATTTATAGGTACCTTTCTTATGAAATTTTATCAGAAGTGTACATAAAATACTATAATTTTATGTACATTTATTAAATCATTTTATTATTAATCTGGATAGTTCATTTATGGAAAAATGTCATAACTGAGGTAATATAAAAATAAGATCATATAAATTTCATAAGATGATACTAATACTTGTAGGTACACTTCTCAATTGAAAATGAAAAATCAAATTAACTTCTCCACACGTATTTCGCAAAAATAAAGGCCCTAACAGCAGAGAACAACGCTTAACTCAAATAACGCGACTTTTTATGGTATTCTTGTTAGTCTTCCGTACATTTGAATTACAGCTGTTTTATGGACACAAAAGCCATGTGAAATTAGTTTTTTTATACCGTTCGACTCTTCTAAGCTATACAACTTATAATGCTAAAACATAGATATTTAATAACACCATTGACTAAACTGAATGCCATTTTCAGTAATTTTAGAATATTTTAACTTTAATGTAAAAATGATAAAATAATTTAAGAAATAACAAGTAATTGTTTTAAAAATTCATTTTTCATCGAAAACGTTTTTTGCTTTCAGACATTATCCATATTCATAAAAACAACTAAAAGCAACTAAAAGCATTTGAAATTAAATAATATCATTGTTTTATTGAGTTTTGTAAGTTACAATTCAGAGCTGATTTTCAGGTAGTGAGGTCCGATTTTAAAAAAAACATGATTTGGTTCCCTCAAACCCTTGTGTTTTAACTAATATAATCTCTAAATTGAATGGTATTGAATTTCTAGTTTTCATAAAATTAATTGGGGAAGGGTAATAAATATAAAAATATATTTTTGCCATGCCTTTAAAAAGAAGAAAACATATTTATAATAATTTTCATCATTTGTGAATAGTTTCTGAAAGTTTCATTAACATCCGACAATTATTTTTATTTTTTCAAGATTTTCCAAATTAATGTGTCATACAAAAAAAAGTGCTATGTTAGTTAGCAGTTCCGCTGATAGAAAGAGAAACAAGGTTTTTTTTTAATCAAAAGTTAGAATGTTCTAAAAAGAAGGAAAATATTTTTAAAATAATTAAAAAATACTTTGTTTCCTCTTAATAAGAACATAAACATTTTGTTTTCAAGTTTGACGTCTTTTTCATCATGTTATGCTCTTTTTTAGCGATCTCATGGAGATACCTACATTTATGCGATTAAAATTATATACAAAAACATACTATGTACAAATTTAAATATTATGCTACAAAACTAAAAACAAATATGAATTATTACGTTAGTAAAAAAAAAAATGAATAAAATAGATAAAAATCAGTAAAATATGTACAAGTAACCTATAAATGACTCTTTAGCTTTGCGAGGGATTTTCTTTTTTTCCACAAATACAACACTAACTCTCTTTGTTTATTGGATTGGACATTGATATTCTACGACTACACCTAATCCGGATCTATTTCTACATTCACAAATAGGGATGGATAAATTTAGAGAAATTAGTTGCGTTGAGTCAGTTGGAGGTCTTAGTGTATGGCTACGCATATGGCTTGTTAGAAATAAAAAAATACAAGGTACGATGGGTAAATTGCCGCCATTTTATATTTTTAATTTCGTGCATGCGCGTTGTTTGTTTCCGATTTCGTGACGGCACAGTATAATAGGGTCAGTTGGGCAGCATCTGTGAGAAAAAGTGCACCATGACGCAATTCACTCCGCCAGAAATTTGGAAACGGCATGCTCTACTGCTTGGCATTCACGCTAGAAGCTCCAATACGAACATTTCAGAATATGTGGGTGTCAATCTGAGGATAGTGCAGAGGATTCGGAAAGAGTTGGATGAGTCTAATGGTGATTACAAACGCACGGCAACTCGAAAAAGTCATTCTAATCGTTCTGCTGGTGATGGCCTCAATCTCAACACGGAGGCCTACATCAAGTACCTTGAGGAGGTAGTGCTGCCCCGAGTCAAGAGACTGGCTGCTGGAAAGCCCATGTCTGACAAAAGGACTCTGCACCATGCCACTCAATCAGGAGAACCCAGTCATGGCTGTTAGACAATTTCTGCAACCACATCACCCTTACGTCTGTCCACTTAACTCCCCAAACTGCATCCACCTTGATTGTGCAGTTGAACGAGAAACCAAAACTCCTTCTAACACCAAAGATGAACTGAAGGCAAGGATTATGGCGGCATTCACCAACTGAAGACCGTCCAAAATAGTTGCAGGAGATTCGGAAGTTGTCTGGAGGCCGTGTTTGAAGCCAATGGCGATTTTATTGAATAATTTTAATCTTTAGTATTTCAAGATATTTTTATGCAATCTTGGTAAATATATCTGTTAAAATGAGATGTCAATGTTATTTTTATTTTTGCGTAATTTAAGCGGCAATTTATCCATCGCACCCTGTATCACACAAAGAGTACTTTTGCAGCCCTTTTCACCCTTGGATGGCTGCGCCTATTTTCTTCAAAGAGCTTTGCACCCTCGTAAATATATTTGCTTCATTTTAATCAGTCATTGACAAAATTCTTTCGATTATCCTGATTGATTTTATTATGCTGTGAGTAACTTATCTATTTAACCTTTAAAACGTGTTTTGGATTTTATATTGTGGCCATTTAGCTCCTTTTGCCTTGTTCATACAGTAGTTGTTTTCGCATGCTTTTATTATCCTCACTGATCCAATGGCCCATCCAATGTAGCCTTATGGATTTCTTATTTAATGCTGAATATATCAGCTAGCTTCAAAAAATTTGAAAATGACACGTAAGCATCATTGATGGAATCTTTCCAAGGCCCTGATATAATTTTGGTATGGTACCCAAGTTTCACATTAAAGAAGAGAAAAGAGCACACATTAGTACTAATAATACATATCTTTTTATGCTCAAACAAATTCTTAAAAGCATAACTGTCATTTTGGATGCGGATTGTGATCTCGTCATGCAAAGAACAAACATGATTTAAAGCGCTTCTAATGTACGGAAATTTGTCCACATCTTTCATGTTGTCTAACGTTGAACTTCGGCTCATGATACCAAACTAGTTGACACTGGCTTATATATTACGATTTATTAAAAGCTTATCAGAAACCCAAAATCGTTACAGGATTCGTTGAGCTTGATCATTAAGTGCTGTATATCACTGACTGTAGGGGTGACCAAATCATAGTCTTCAGCATAAATAGATCTTTTATTAGAGTCGCAAAGGTCTTTGTTTTGGCAAAAAATCTCCTACGGTTGAACAATTTAACCATTGTTCTATATTACACATAAATTCCATGGCGGTAATCCTTAAATGCATTTGCCAAGACAATAGTGAAGTATCTGGAAGAAAAGTGGATCGAATTTGATGTGTACTTTAGTGAAAAGATTTATCCCTTATTAGGTAATAAAGTAAAGTCACATAATTCTTAACTGTGTGAATCAGGTGGTAGGTGAACTTATCTACTTCTTTTAGCTTCTTCACGGCGCAGAATGCCGATCGTTTTTATCAAGAGAAGCCATCTATACGAAGGTAGCCGAACAAGGTAAAGATCCCTTCGGGTGTGGGGGTGGAGGTATTAAGACCTCTATGATCCCTTCCAGGGGAGTGTTATTAAGACCTCTATGAGTGTAAGCTGGAGTCGAATATTAGGTAATTTAACATTGAAGTCATTCATGTGAGTTAGTTAAAGTCAATAATTATGCACAAAATTGCTTAATTAAGATTTAACTTTAATTTCGTTTCATTTATACTAAGTTACAAGGAAGAAAAGCAAACTACTTTAGCACCAGCAAAAATATTTTAAAAAAGATAATAAAAAATAAATGGGAAAATAAACACCAGGAACAGATATACCAGTGACCCTTTCTATTTTGTCAAAAGTCTCATCTTTTGGTAATTTGGACTTGCTTAAATGAGAAATTATCTATCAAAAATTGATAGACTTACTTCTTTCACCACTGGGTAGGTGGCGGGTATAACATTAACAAAGAAAAAGAAAAATATTCGCTCATACAGTTACAAATAGATCAAGAAACAAAGTTCTAAACTTTCCTATAAATTAACTAAGTTAAGGAAATAAAAATGAAAAACTTCTCTCTTTAAAAGTTCGACGTTGACCAGGGTTAGTAGAAGACATGAAATTCAGGTATGTGTATGGAAAAATTTAAATAAAAAAAAGACAAAAAGTTACATAAATTACTATGCAAAAAATAAATAAATAAATAGAACTACATAAATGAATAGGAAAATAAAGCCACAGAAGACACATACACATACGTCAGATATCCTTCTATTTGTTCAAAGGTCTGGTCTACGAACTATTAACAAATGTTTCATCCTATTCTCTTAACTTATTTAATTTGTAGGAAAATTTGCAACTTTGTTTCTTGGTCTGTTTATAACTGTATAGGCGATATTTTTCCTTTTCATTTGTTAATCTTGCATCCGTCACCTACCCAGGGGTAAAGCTATCAATTTTTGATAGTTATATACTCATTGAAACAACACCAACTTACCAAAAGACGAGATGTTTGATCAACTTTTGGTGTAAAAGACAAGCGAGTACGTTTGTAGATTTCAACTAATTTTATTTTATTTTATTTTTCCAGTCATAGAAACATTAGAAAGTGTCAATGTGTTGGCGCATATCATCAACTCTGATTTCTTGCAAGTTTGGGAACATTATGCGATCATTTATAATAAAGTAAATGAAAGATAATGAAGTGTTTTCTCGTTACCATTCTTTTCTTTGATTGGCAGCCATCCAAAGCTAGAGAGCCTGCTATTTAACCTAAACTTAAAGGGAGAAGAGATTGGCTCATGCTTTTTAAAATGGCATTAGTGCGAAAATGAATGCTTCAGACTAGGCCGAAATTTAAGCTCGACTCACCAATTCCAATTTCTGTGCCGTCATTTTCCACACCCATTCTGCTCAGACCTATTCTGTAAATAAAAAAAGGAAGACAAAATAATAACATGGAGCTTTCTTACTCTGCAACAAAATTCAACTCATTCGTTTTCATTTTGAACCAATGTTTTCAAAACATTAAATCAAACATTACTTAAAAGAATTTAATTTTTTTTCTGGGAATTTTTCCCATTTGGACTGTTTTCGTCACAACCAGTGACAACAAATATGTACATTGAATATTTCAAAGAAGTGGCTGTAAGAACTTTACCACTAAAGGATCGTTTCTCGGCCTTGTGATCAGGATCAAAGCGTGATATCTGTTTTCCTCATTTTAGATAGGAGAAGGCACCTAGTCTCGATGATTCCTACCCTGCGGCAACACCTTCCACATTGCCCTAGGAAGGATGGAAGGTGTTATTTTTTTGTCGCCAGCGTGACAGTGGTCCCGAGGAATGGATCATGTGTGGAGGGAACAGGAATATCATCAACTCGTGTAAAATGGAGTCAGAAAAATTTTTTAAAACTCGCTGGAAGATAAGACAATTGAAAGAATATTGATTCTTTCATTCGCCTTATCTTCCAGCGTGTTTTATTTATTTATTTATTTGGCTCTAATAACTTCCGACGTAGGCTTTGCATAGAAATGAACATCAAATAGGAGCCACTAATAAAAGAAAACATTAGGCCTAAAAACCCAGAACTTTATCCACACAATTATAGTTCGGGTAAAGTAAAAGTCGCATATTCGAGAGGCAGATGAGCAAAATTAGGTTCAAGATTCCAAGTTTCCACCACGGAATTGAAACGAGAAATATAAACTAATGGATAAAATGCTGATAAAACTAATCGATTTATTTGGAGGATGAGTAGTGCGAAACAATCATATACTGTAATTTATTAAGAAATAGATTTTCTCCCTGCTTCCCTTTTGAGTAGGTAACTCCAATAATTCACTGAAAAAAAGCATACCATGAAGAAAAAAGTTTTATTGACACAATGCTTATGTTGTTATTAAGAGGAAAGATCGAATATTTTTTGTGTATTTTATTAAATATTTTAATCTTTTCTAGCACGTTCGAAATTTTGGTTAAAAATCTTGTTCTTTTTCAGTAAAATCGACAAAGTCGTCCATTTTTGTGACATCTGTAAACTATTTAGTTCTCGATTTTAAAATTTTGCAAAAATAAAAAATATATTTCTGAAACTTTATTTGAGGAAAATTAGAAAATTTAATCCGAATTGAAACAAATATTACTTACTTTTAGCATAAAAACGTAGTAGAAAACTAAGAAAAGCATTGTTTAACAACGGCGACTTGTTTTCCTGACGTGTTGATCGATTTATTGACAGCCCGACATTTGGAAAAGTTAAATATGGAGGGGCAGAAGTGACAAATTTACAAATTCTAAGTGAACGCTTCGTTTTTGATTTTTTTTTAACTGTTAAGAAATTAACAAAATATTTTCAGCAATTTAATATTTTATTGAATTTCAGGTAATGTAGCTTTATAGCATTACATTTTAAGATGCTTTCGGAAAAAATAATTAATAAAATTTAAAATACTTTAAACATTTTAAAGGAAATTTCAAAGTGATACGCAAATAAAATGTTGAAATGGAAAATGATTAAAATTATAAAATAAAAAGTAATTTTTAGTTAGTAAGCATTGGACTTTGTCTTGATTATTTTTCTTAATTGAAACTAAAAAAATAATTGAAGTATGACTCACACTTGTTGCGGGCGTATGCTTGTTGTGTTTAAGTAGAAAAACACGCGTTTCTTGATATATTTATCCCACAACAAAACTATATATATATAAACAAACGATAAAGATGTATGTACAAAACAAGGGTATACATAGACAATAGAATGTTATTGCGTGTTGCAAAACAATGAACATGAATGAAGAAAACATAAACTAGTGAATTATTTGTGTGTGTATAGTTTGGTGTAGGAGAAAGTCCTAAAGAAAATGAATTGGAAGGTGCGTATGTGCGTGCACGCGCGTGGGCATTCCCCAGTGGGAAAGTGTTCACTTTGTTCGGCCTACATCTTACCGTCCGTGAGTGAAAAAGGAAGAAGAGCATGATAGAGAATGTTACTGCCTATAGAGAGCGTCTACCGACGGCAAGTGGGGTAACTTCACAATACTGCCCCTCGTAGGCTGAAAAGAAATAAATTTAAACAGTGTGATTGAGATGTGTGTTTAAACATGTCAACGAAAATGTACTTGTCTGAAGTACTGTGTCATCAGGGTGCTATATAATTCTCTAGTGGTTCAGAGTCGTAGCACGCCCTGGAAGATATGTTGATATTGTAGGAAAAGAGTCTTCAGTGGTTGGTATTAAAATTTTGATGCTTAACGTTGAATTGATTTTCTTTGGAAGGCCTCGTTTGTTTGCTGTGCGTAGATGATGTTGGCGGGCAAGATTTTGATAGAAGTGTCGCTTTGTTGTTGAGGTGATATTGGTGAAATTTCTACCGCAAGTCGAATACATGTTTGCGAAAACTTTTGAAGATATGTTGATATTGTAGATATTATTGCTGATTTTTCAACGAGACGCACCTATCTCCGTGTATTATTAAATCGTACTTGCAGATTTCTTAGTTTGTTCGTGTTAACATCTTTGAGTGAAAAAGGTCAGTGTGTCGCCTTTGGGATTAATTCACCTTTTATCTGCTGAGCTCAGGAGAAACAGTGCTGTTTAAAGTTTGAAATGGAGTTTACTTACGTGGTGTTTGAATGGTAATTTTGGAAAATATAAGCTGTGATTTAAGTGTCTCAAACTTGTACGACGAAAGTCGTATTTTTCGTTTTGGCGAAAAAAATTTTTGTGATGTCTGACGGTTGAAGAAGCCAGACGTAATGGCCCGAGAGAGAGAAAGGGCCAAGTAAAAATCAGATGAGATGCGTATTGTTTGCCTACTGACCGTACCATCGTAGTAGTAATTGCAATGGTGGTGAGGGTTTTTTTTTTTTTTTTGAGGGGGTCACACATGTTGTAAAGAAAATATTTGTTGACCTGGGGAACATCTTGTTTTAAAGATTTTAAATTTGCGATTTTCCTCTTTCTATTGGGTTTAATCACAAATTTTGTAACTGTAAGTTATTTTTGTTGGAAGTTTTTCGTGCCCGCCGTGCATGGGATGGTAGGTAGAAGTTAGTCGAAGTTTTTTTCTTAACTGGCTCTCGGTTTGAAAAAGTGTCTAAAGGATGCATGATTTTGCTTATATAGTTCTGTGTGTTCTATCCAAGAGAAAAATATCGCGTTGTGGTCACCAATCTGTTGCGGGTGACACGACAATGATATGTGAAAGAAGACATTTAAACTAGTGAAGATGATTGTTTAACAGTAAGTGTAACAAGCCTGTGTGATAGACATATGTGTATATATGCATGTGTGTAAGAAAGTTCAAAAGTCAACAGAGGACCAAGGGAAGCGAACGTGCCTCAGCGGCAGGGTTCTTATCTACATGTGAAATACATTTTACCGTCACTGGGTGAATAGGAAAAAGAGAATGACGGAGAATGTTACTGCCTATTTATAGTCTTAAAGAGCGTCCCCTAGCGTTGTTTTTTAGGAAAGTAAGTGGGATAACTACACACACTAAAAAAAAAAAAACAATAAATACATAAATTAAAAATATTCAGTGAAATAGGAATAAAAAAAAAATAAAACTTACTATAAAATTTTGAGCGGATGATTTTCAAAGACAATTAAGCACGGCAAAACACGGAAAATAAATGAAAATGGGTCACAGCCGAAAAATTATATATGAGACAACCGTTGAAACAGGTGACTTTTAATGATAATGTCATGTATGAACATTTAAAAAAATAAAATTTAATAAGTTATTCTAAAATGTAAAAAACAAAATGAAAACAAATCTTGTAAAAATTCATTATTCATCGAAAATGTTTTTCTTAAGTCTTTAAAAGCAATTAAAAGCATTTCTAATTAAATAATGTCTTAGTTTTATTGCATTTTTTATTTTACGATTCAGAGTAAATTTTCGGTAAATGATGTTCTTAATTTTAGCCTTATGCTTTGCTACATATTGTGTGTGAATGCCTGTCTGCGGGTCAGTGAAATGCAAAGAGTCGTTGACGGTTCTGTGCTGGTATTTTGGATTATTAGCTATATCACTGTAAGCTTGCCATTCATCGCCGTGAATATTTGATTCATGTCTCACCACTTCTTCGATTAGTGACAGGAATTTTTTTTTGGTCTCTGTGCTCAACCACACAAAACCGTCCACACAAGCACTACACTTTGTCCAGTTCATAAATGTATTACAAATTACATGATACACATTTTAATCCGCGTGAAGTGATTTGTTCTTCATCCTATCAATTACTAGTAAGCTATCCTTCCCAAGTAATGGCTTCACAACCGCCGTGAACGTAGATCTATCCATATGAGGGTTCCTGGATATCTGAATTAATAAATTGCAACAGCTATTGAACTTTAAAGTTAATTGTACCAAAATGTTCAGCGAACCCGATTATTCTAATGTAAAGAATAACGAACCCTATCATCTTCTTGTAAAGAATCCCAGTCGTGAGTGGGTTCGCTAAATCTTGACAAGATCTCCGCTTTTAACTAATATAAATATGAAGAGGGTTCAAAATTTGATTTCTGGAAATTTCATCAATTAAAGTAATGGCAGAGGGGGCTAACAGATAGAAAAATATTTTGACCAAGATTTTCGAAAACTTAGAATTTATAAAATAATTTAAATTTATTTGCGAATAAGTCCTAAAAGTTTCATTAAAATCAGACAATTCTTTGATTTTTTCAAAAATTTCCAAAGGAATGTGTTTTTTTACCGCAAAAAATGACGTTAAAATTTTCTATACTGATGTTTCCTGCTCCCGCCGACGCAAGAAAAACAAGTTTTAACCAAAATTTCAAACTTGATAGAAAGCATTAATAAAATAAAAAATCCTTTCGTCTTTCCTCTTAATAATAATAAACATTTTGACGATAAAAGTTTTTAGGGAACCTTTTTCGTCACGCTATGCTCTTTTTTCAGCGAATTATTGGAGGTACCTACTTTTAAGTAACAGGTACTAAAATATTTATCAAAAGAAATCTTCTTTCAATATTTCTTTATTTGGTTTATAACTGTGAACAATTACAACGTGTAGAAATGATCGTAATTACTAATTGTACAGTAAATCATGCTACCTCTATGTAAATAAATGTTTCCTTTAATCCCGATTCTCTTGACCTTTTACTAGTGATTGCTTTATAATATGTAGGAGCATCTGATTCCAGTCGGACACCATAATTTATATAACGCAATAAAATAATGCCAACTATGACAGAAACCTGAAGAAGTTACACCAGTCAGCATGTTGTGGCGATAACAACCAAAATAAATACACTAGAGTCCGAGCAAATCATTGTTTAATAATGGAATGTGTTGTTTCTAAAATGGTATTTTCTTATTCATCAATATTTATAATGATTCTCAAAAAGCATCCCTAGTTTAATCTAGAATGCTAAAATATTTATATTTTTTATGTTGCTGAGAAATGAAATGATAAACACTTTTCAATGTCAGTGCCTTTTATAATTTATTGATTTCATATTTTTGAGAAAACAGATAATTTCATCAAATAATGATTTAGAGTGTTTTAATCCAGCTAACTTGCAGACCGTTGCAAAAATTTGCTAAAAATGAGCATACATGATGAAAATAAATGCCCAAAATTTAATAAAAACCAAGTTTTATCGTCAAAATGCTTTCATTAAGAGGAAAGACCTAAAGATTTTTTATTAATTTTTTTTTTTTTTAATTTTAGAAACTTTGAAATTTGGGTTAAAAATTTTGTTTTTCTTACATCAACAGGAACCATAAATTAGCACGGGAAAATCTGGCGTCTTTTTGCGGTGAAAAACACAAATTGATTTTGAAATTCTTGCAAAAATCAGATAATTGTCGGATTTTAATGAATCTTTCAGGATTTATTTACAAATGAATTAAATTATTTTAGAAATATTTTTAGAAAATTCTGGGATAAATATTTTTTTACATCTCTTACCCCCACCCTCTCCGACCACATTTAATTTTATGAAATTTCGAGAAATTCTTTTTTGTAGCGCTTTATATTAGTTGTCCTCAGAGAAATCGTCAAATTTTTTTTTTTTTTTTTTTGTTAAACAGGACTTACATTTACAGAAAGTCTGCTCTGACTAGTAAAATAAAAATGCAATAAAAGTAATACATTATTTAGAAAATCTTTTAGTTGCTTTTACGAATAAGATATTTTATGGAAACTATTGTGTTAAGAAAAATATTTTGATGAATAATGATTTTTTACAAGAATTGTATAATCATTTTTTAAATTGTAATATTTTATAAATTTTTAAATCGTTTAAAATTCTGTATTAATTTATAGTAGTTAGATGATATTTTTATTAAGTAAAAACTATATTTACTAATCATAAATGGAAAAGCTTACTACAATTCAGCGACCTGCAATATTTTAAAAAGAATATTTAATTTTTTTATGTGTGTATAAATGTACCGATTTTTTAAACACGGACTGTCATACACGACATTATCAGAAAATAGGTGCGGTAACAATAGTAAATTTAAAATTTCTTAATAATTTTTTAACATTTAAATAGATTTGTTAATATGACCGATTTTAGCGATTTATAAAAATCATTTCAATCAATTTAAATTTAGTTTGAAATACAGCAAAGTATTTTGCTTATTGGAAATGTTAAATTTAATCTATTAGTTTGGAATTAAAGCCAAAATAGAAGCTTCAAGAAAGATTTTAACTTTTTTGAATGCATTTTAAAACTCAGGTATCACCTTTTTAGGAGATACCTATCTTTAGGTGATTACAAATATGATCCAATAGCAAATTAAAATATTTTGCAGCAATAAATTTTAAGTTTCTTTTAAGCAATGGATTTTTCTTTTATTAATCATATATTTTTAGGTTAGTAGAATTTGAAGAGAAGAATTTGATAAAACGTATTATGTGTTGCATGTTTTAACTGCTTTTTTCTTTTTTAGATTGTCGAGAAACAAATGAAAATGCAATGTCGTTGTCATGGAGTGTCTGGTTCCTGTGCTGTCAAAACTTGTTGGCGAAGTTTACCGATATTTCATGAAATAGGAGGCCATTTGAAAAAACTCTACGAAAATGCTATTGCCGTAGCACCAAGATCACGCAAAAAATTACGGCGCCGCGATAAAATGAAACGCAATGTTCCAATTTCATATGATGCATTAGTTTACATACATCGTTCTCGAAACTATTGCAGATCTGATCCTTCCCACGGTATTGTGGGAACGAGAGGTCGTCGATGCAATAAAACAATAGAAGGGCATGGAAGCTGCAATTTGCTTTGCTGTGGTCGTGGTTATAATACACAGATTGTTCGATATGTCAATCGTTGTCATTGTAAATTCCATTGGTGTTGTTATGTTACTTGCAAATCTTGTGAAACAATGACAGATGTTCACACATGTAAGTGAAGAAGAAGGACAATGAAAATGATACATGCAGATAATAATATTTAATGATTTCTTTCATTTTCTTTTTAGAGAGAGAGAGACAGAGACAGAGTAGTAAATGTAATGTAAAAATAATATAAATTAAATGTAATTTATTATTTTCCTGAAATTTTTCAAGGATTTAAATACATTTTTAGGTTTAATTCTTCTATACTGAAACAAAAAAAAATATTTTTCCTCAACCATCCTCTCTCTATATCTAATTACACGACTACATTTTAAGAACACAACTTTGTGACATATCGCAGGATAAATCGTAGAACATTTTCTAAATTATATTCTCAAAGATTGTTTTTATTATACTCTCCATCTTCAAACATTTCAAAGGCAAGTAAATGAAACACTTCAGATTTGAATGACGAAATTTATTAAGCATAGTCTAGTTTGGCACGAGGCCACAATATGGAATAACCAGTGTAGATCGAACTCGATGCTCACTAGTAATAATCAATCAGACAAGCTCGCTAACCATTATGAAGATGCCATTTGTATTATATAATTTTTTTCAATTTTTTTTAAATACTGATCAGATTTTCTAATTTAGTGTCATGGATCAAAATTGTAGGTATTGCAATAATCAATGGAAAATATTTACTGATTAAGACATTAGTGTTATTTGGGGAAAAACCGATTCATTTAAATTAAAATAAAAACTCACAATCCCACTTTATTTATGTTCGTCAGTAATATTCGATTTAATATTAAAAATTCACTTTTTTCACAATGTCGTCGATTGTGTAAAATGTATTATAGTTCATTTTGAAACAAACTTAAAAAATATGCTTCAACATTGTGAATACAAGTGGAATTTCCAAGAATAATCTAAAAGATTATTAAAAAACAATATATTGTCTATGTTTTCATGAAAATTCAATTTAATTATTATTCCAAAATTGAAAGAACAAGTTTAGCCAGTTGAATATATAATTTGATTTGTTTCTGTGATTATAAACTATATTTAAAATTTTACAAACAAACATATCATATAACAACAAATTAACTAGTTTTTTTTTTTATTAAAATCGAAATATTTTTGTTCATAGGTCGTTTTTTTTTATAAAACTGAATAACTTAAGACATTAACATACATTTGAAATATAATAGCTTAAAGCTAATCCGTAAAAAAAGAAAATAATTTTAGGAAGGTACCTCCAAAAATTCGGTATACCTAAGATTTAAAGGTATTTTTCATAAATGAAAAATCCTTTTTGAAGCTTTCCCCCAGTTTCAATTGAAAGCTAAAGGATTAAATTTTATAATTCCAGAAAACAAAATTTCAAATAGGAATTATAATGATTTTTAGTCGATTCTTCCGAAAAACCAATCGAAACGGTCATTTTTTATTTTTTTCTAGAAATGTAAACAAAACTTAATTCTCGGTTTCAAAATTCCCGAAAAATAAAACGTTACTTTCATAAAATTAGCAAATTTAAAGACAAGCATTTCTTGACCACAGCTCCATCGATAATTTGATGGCCGAAGGTGTTGACCGGATTTTATTAATTATATTATAAGCCATTACATTTTTAATTTAATAACTGAGAAAATAATTAATAAAATTATTAATTATTATATTAATTATTAAATTATCTCGCTCAGTTATTAAATGTTTAAATTGATAAATGAAATAATAATTTTATTATCTCAATTTAATTTTTAATTTAATAACTGAAATAATATAAATTATATTATCTGTTATCAATTTAATAACTTAGAGTGAGATGGTACTTTAATAACCAACTCACACTCAATTATTAAATTATAATAAATTATATTATCTCAGTTCTCAATTTAATAACTGAGAGTGAGATAACTATCTTACTCTCAAATATTAAATTTTTAAATTGATAACTGCGATAATATAATAATTTTAATTATATTATCTCAGTTATTAAATTAACAATTAAATTATTATCTCACTCTCAGTTATGAATTTTTTTAACTAACTGAGATAATATAAAATGTAAGGCTAGAGGTAACTCTATAATTTGAAATTTTATGGTATTTAGTATTAATTTATATTCTTTATTATTAATTACTTTGATGGTTACGAATTGTTAAAGTTATTTTATTTAACTCACAAAAAAGAAAAGAAACTTTTAATCCACGATGGATAGTTATGAAATATTTTATTTACAATTCAATTCATATACATGATTTTTTTTTTTCTATTTTCGAAAAATATAGACTTTTATTTAATCCGAAATATTGCTTTAAAAATCAAATATAATGAAATATTTTCAGAAATAATAATGATGTTATCTACCCCGCTTCGTCGTCAGTAAATGATTTAAAAATCCACGTTGTTAGAAAATAGACTTCATTCTATAAAAATAGCACGGTAAGACTGATAGAAAGAAATACAACCCCACTACCTCAACCCACAAAATAACTAGAAATTACTGAATCTCTCACCACTTGATAATAATAAAACAAAGAATATTTGCGTAGAAATGTGAACATTCGTCAAAAACAAGTAATACAATTTTGCATCTCATAGCTACTAGTATCGAAGTATAACCAATTGTCATCTTTATTATTGGTATTTTTTTTTTCGCATTTTTCTTTTCTATTACTTTTTGATGATTAATACTTCTGACATTTCCAACAGCTTGTAATTTTAGTCTGAGACTGTCAACTTTCAACTAATTTTCATAAATTACCTTAACCCTCCTCCGTATTCGTATTTATATTAACACAGATATCAATATTATGCCGAAATTAAGTCGAAAAGAAAAAATGGATTCTTGGATGATTTACGAAAACAAAAATCACTTAATGTAAGAGAAGTAGATTTTTTTACACACCTTATAACTTCCATGATGATATCGAATACTTTATTAAAATGTGACATCTCGGAAATCCCAACACGTCTCTACATATTTAATGATTTTTTAATACTTGTTTTGATCTATTCGTTTTTCTATTTTGTAGTTGTTTTCCTGTTTAATGTGTAATGAAAATACATTCAAATAAATCTCCTCAACCCCGTGGAATACAATTGATATTTATTAAATTTAAATATATCAGTAAAACAATTTGATAAATGTATGGACTTATGAGTGTATGTGTATCATACAGTTCAATCCACATATAAAGCACTTTTCGAAAACTGTTTTTATTATGTCAGTTATCATAGTTTATTTATTATGTTGTCATCTTTTTTTTCTTTTTCTTTTTTTGCATAATAAATGGATATAAAAATGCACTTATTACGAGGTGAATCCCTCATGAAAATATAGCTTCAGTAAGCCTTTCAGTTTTAGCAAACTACAACAATTTCTCTTGTAGGAAGCACAATTTACAGTTGTTCCAAATAACAATTGTTCCTTCAACAAAAAAAAAGTAAAACCTGTTTTTATTATTAATTACAAACTGAATACATGACTGTAATTTCTAACCTTCGGCGTCTTTGACGAACGCTATATTTTTAAATTTAAAATGGATGTTGAACATACGAAGAAGTTATAGTTATAATATTTAATATTTTTCTCTTTGACTAAATAGGGCAAAACGAATTTCTTAAGGAACTGAATGAAGTTATGTTTGCTAAATATAATGATTAATTAATTGAAATCCAATGTAATGACTAATGAAGAAACGAGAAAATTACAACAAACATCAAATTGTTACTGAAGATACAATAAATTATGTAATTTAAAGTTTTTAGTTTAATTTTTATTTCACCTTACATACGCGCAAGCACACACACGCGCGTGCGCAAGCACACACACACACGCGCAAGCACACACACACACGCGCGCGTGCGCAAGCACACACACACACGCGCACGCATTATAGATATAAAAATAAAGAGATAAGAAAAATAAAGGCGAAAACGTTTATTCCCACGATGCTTTATCTTGTTTTTCTTTCTTCTGGTTGCACCATTATCTAGAAAAATCTTCATTGATGAGAAATTCAAAACAGAACGTAACTTAATGGGAAGTACAGAAAATGATTATGTGGTGGAATAAAGAAATAATGAATAGCTGTGACTTATAAGGAAATTCGACCTAAAAAATGTGCAATCATTATTATATAGACCCAAACAATTAGTTCCAAGAAAAAATAGCAGTAGCGACAGGAATACACCGTCAGCTGGAAATACGAAGTCAGTAACCACTGATTACATTGGCAGTATTCAAACTTTTACCAGTATGAGCAGTTTCATGTGTTTAGTTTAAACCAGATACCTAAAAAAGTGATACCTAAGGTTTAATATGCATTTTAAAAATGAAAACTCATTTTTGAAGCTTTTGTTTTGATTTTAACTACAGGCTAATCGATTAAATTTAATATTTCCAATAAGCAAAATATTTTACTCTATTTCAAACCGAATTTAAATTGATTGGAATTTTTTTTCTTTTTTTTTTTTTTGGAATCGCTAAAATCAGCCATATTGATAAATCTCTTTATTAAAAAAAACTTTCAAAAATAAAATATACTTTTCTGAAGCTTTATTTGAAGAATACTAACTGATTTAAAGTCTCGAAAGTTTCATTAAAATCTGACAATTATCTGATTTTTGGAAGAATTTCCAAATCAATATGTTTTCACCTCAAAAAGAAAAGGTGTTAAAATTTCTCATATTAATTTATGGTCCATATTGATGCAAGAAAAATGTTTTTTACCAAATATTTCGAAGGTTTTAAAAGGATAAAAAAATATAATTTAATATATTTATATATATATATATATATATATATATATATATATATATATATATATATATATATATATAATTTAATAAAAAAAAATCATTTGAACTTTCCTCTTAAAATAATATTAAATTTTGACGAATTTTTTCAATCGTGTATGCTCATTTTTTAGCGAATCTTTGGAGGGACTTAGTTTAAACTGTTTCTGTCTTTCAAATAAATTAAGTCTTAAAGAAAAAAATTAAAAATTAGAAAAAGTATAAAACACTAAAACTTTATATAAATATTCAAACCGAGGTCGATGATATTGTTAGATGCTGTTTTTGCATCTTAAAACCGAATTATAATTGCATATTTATCGTTTTTTTCTTTTGAATGTTAATAGCGATTTACTTAGATGTGGCACAAGACCGAAAGGATGGAGCACCAAGTGAGACCCGAACTCACTACTAACTGTACTAGTAAAACAAGCTTGCTAACCATTGCACCACATAGTAGTACCTCCTTTTACGTGTGAACAGCTGGAGAAAATATGCTAGTATACATGCTTATATATTCCTATACATGTCTATTTTCATTGCTGTTTTCTAACCATGTATATACATCCATATTATGATTATTTGTTTAGGGATTTTTTTTTTTTTTTACTTTTCTCTTTTTCATTAATACAACTACTATTTTACAGTCATTATTATTATTATTATACATCATTATATTTCGATTTCTGCTATGATGACACTACCTACCAAGTTTGTGGGAAGTTAGGTCTTGTTGCAGGTGTTGTTATGGCTACATTTCATGATTTCTTTTTCTAACTTCTATAACATCATTAGCGTTGCATGAACAAAGTTCTTCTTAGTTTGTGGGCTATACTTATCAAAATTGTTTGTATTTCTCTTAAGCTGGGACTTCCAGGAACTTTTTTCAATGTGTTGTTGTGTTCCTTTTTTATCATTCCAAGCGCACCTACTATCACTGGTACTATTCTTGTTTTCAATTTCCACATTTTTTTCAATTTCGATTTCCAAGTCTTTATACTGCGATAGTTTTTCAAATTCCTTGGTTGCTATGTTACAGTTCGCTGGGTAAGCTATATCAATTAATAAACAAGTTTTTCTTTTCGGTTTTTGAAAATTATGTCCAGCCTATTTTCTTCAATCTTCCTGTCTGTAAAGATGATGTAATCCCATAGAATTGGGAAGTTTTCTATTTCTGTAACCACTGCTGGGTGATGTACATACTAATGTTTATTAACAGCTTCACCAAAGTGTTTGCACATTGTCAAGTGTTACTATTACCTTACTCTATCGTGATGATTTTATATTCATTTGACGCAAGTACGGAACATCCTAAGATTAGATGGTCTATGTTTTCCTGGTATTTGTCACAGAACCTGCATTTTGGATCCACATTATTATCTATAATATTTGCTTAAAAGTTTCTAGTGAAAAGACTTTGGTCTTGCGCTTCTATTTCAGCCTTTAATCCAGATGCTCGTAAACATCGAGTGTTAACTTTATCAATATCGGCTTTATTAGCACGTTATTGCCAGTGAAGAAGTTTATCTTACCAACATTGATTCATCTGTTCGAGAGCTTTATCCTTGGCCTTCTTTTTCATAATATTTGCTGCAACAATTGGTTCTTGGGTTCTGTTTTGATTTTTACAGAATCTACTAAATGCAAAACTTGTTTGTTTTTACAACCTTCTTTCGTGATTGAATATTTTTTTCCTTTCTGTTTTCGTGTTGTTTGACTAATTGTATTATCCAGTTCTTTGTTGTTTCTATGTATGTTAGTAAGTTAATAGTTGTTGTCTTGTATGACAATTCTAGCTGAATAAGACCTCTTTCACCTTCTTTATGAGGTATGTATAGATGGTCTGCATCAGCCTTTGGATGATGCATGTTATGCTTAGAAAGAAGCTTTCTTATCTTAGAATTCATTCGTCTAATATCATTTAGAATCCACTTCAAGATGTTGAAACTATATTGAATCACTGGGATGGCAAGACTAATGGCTATAATTATGTTCTGAGAATTCAATTCAGTTATTAATATCAGTCGCACCCTTCTATAGTACTTATTTCGCACCATTTCTTCCATTTTTATGGTAAATTTCTTCACCTTTGCTCTACATTTGATTGTTAACCCAGCTAATAGAGGAGTTTTGTTATAGAAGTACAAACTCGTTATGACTGCATAAAGCGTTGCACAAACCTCAGAAAAACATCACTTTCCAAATATTTGGCGAGAAAAGATTTTTTCTTTAATTAGAAAGTACATTGACGAAATTAAACTTTTTTTCTTTGTTTACATCATGACAGATGTTGAAATTAAAGAAATAAAAAGAACTGCAACCGGAATAGAACATGAAAGGGGGACTAGAAATGGACATAAAATGTACTAACATCACGCAAATCACAGATACACACCAATCACTATAAATATAATGCTGAAAGTTTAGAAGAGCTGGGATGGCGTGAACTTAGTTGCTCACAAGTCTGCAATAAACGAGTTAAAAAACAAACCGAATTATTTACAGTAAACAAGAATAGTATACAAGAAGCCAAATAAGAAATCGTGAGACATATAAGTCACACACAAAATATTGAAATGGAGGAACGAGAACAAACTTAGAAGTGAATTATCAGTACTCGATGAACTGACAAGAGGAACAAATGTAAGGACTAGAAAAGTCAAAAGAAAATACAAAATTAGGAATTAAAATGAAGTGGTATCAGATAAAGAAAAATACAGTACAACTGAAAGCTCAAAGAATCAGATGCTATGCAAAAAGATCAAGATTCTGCAGACAGAAGAAAATCTTTCAAACCGATGCGAAGTGATTTTACAGAGAAATAGGCAAATAAAAAATTGAAGTGACAACTCCCCCACCCCGCAAGAATGGAAAAGGTTATACAGTTTTGGGAAAAAAATATGGACTTGTCCTAAAGAACATAACAAAGAAGCAGATTGGATTACTCAAAAGGTAAAACGTATGAAAAATAAACCAGAACAAAGATGGGCGAGAATCACAGAAGAAGATGTTGAATGTGCACTGAAAAAAAAACACACATACACAACTGGAAATCTCCAGGAATAGATAAAATTCCTAACTTTTGGATCTATTATCCAAAAATAACACACAAAAAACACTAGACAAAGAACTTCAAGGAATAGCCAATGATCCTACAATGATCCTACTAAAATTCCGGTATGGGTAAGCAAAGGAATTACCATCCTCCACCCAAGAATGGTGACACAAATCTCTGAAAAACTACAGACCAATTACATGTATTCCCACTACTTACAAACTGTTGACATCTATTCTGACAAAACAGATATATTCCTTCTTAGAAAAAAATGACATACTACCTCTTGAACAAAAAAGGGTTGCAATTTTAATCTATATTTTTGTAAAGACCAATTTACTTTTAATAGGATGATCTTGGAAAACTGCTTCCTGTTTATCCACTGGAAGAGCCATACTGGACTTTTTGGCTTGACTTTTAGTTATCATACTGTTCCCATGAGTGACGCACGGGTTCAAAAGTCCACCCAAAGTTGGCCGGCACAACTTTTACAGAGAGGATTCCGAAGCCCGTGGGTGATCATTCGCGACCTCGTAACGCAACAGCCATTCACTCCTCGGCACGATTAACACTTTGAGTTGTGGGTTGTTAAATTCAAAAAGATAGACATTGGGAAAAAAAATAAAACGAAAAAAAAACATTATACTAGAAAAAATGAAAAAAATGGTTATTTTTATTTATTTATTTTCTGTAGTTACTACTGCTCCTGTTCATCAGATTAGTTGTTGTTAATTAATTAAAAAATATTATCATTGTTTCTACAATCACTAGTCCTTTTAACAAAATTAATTGTCAAAAACATTTATGGAAAAAGAAAAAGTTAACATTTGTTTAGAATTTGCGAAGGATATCGTATCACTGTTGTGAAATTTAAAAAAATCTCTTTAAGATTAAGTGAAACATCCCTTTAGTAAATTGAAAAAAATAAATATTTTACTTAATGATTAATTTAAAGAAAGTGGTGATATTATTTTTAAAAATACAAGATTATTAATAACTTATTTGTTTGCATATAAAATTATATATATATATATATATATATATATATATATATATATATATATATTTTTAACTCATTCGTTCATTCATTTGTTCGTCCAGATATTTATTCACTAAACTCGTCGAAAATACTTAGCGTTATATACAAAAAATATCGAAAAACTTTCTTCGGAAAGTAGTTGAATCAATCAGGATAATTAAAAGAGAAACGGATAAATTAAATAAAAAATAAATAATAAGAAATTAAATTCATAATTATGTTAAAATAGTAGAAAAATAACAAAATTTCATATTTACGTTTTTTTAAAAAAAAGTTCAATTTTCCAATTATTATTATTATTTTATTTCTTTTGGTTTGGCGCTTCTTTCCGGGTCCCGAGCAGAGACTTAAGGTCAGAAATGGCATCACGACATTTTTCACTGAGCACTTTTGAAAAAAAAAATTACACATATTTCACATAGATATCTTCTTTGGGCTATGGGCTGTGTGAGTACAATTTTTTGTATTTCTTTAAGGCATGGGCTACCGGGGATTCAATGAGTGGGAATTTTTTGAATCAATCCGAGTTAATTTTAAAAGTGAATTGCCCGAACATTTTGAATCAAAAGAGGTCCTTGTACTAACAGTTTTTTTAAAATTCAAAAGACATTGAAATATGACAGGTGAAACAAAATTTTTTTTGCGATCTCTAACCACGATGTCTGGGGCGATTAGCTTTGATTGTTCTGTCTCTGTGTATTGTAAAGTCCAATAGAATTGTTACAGGTCCTATGTCTCCGTAACCGGGACTGGGTGGTGTTCATACCAATTTCTTGCAGCTTCCTTTCTGCAAGTGTTGGAAATTTTCCAGTGCAGATATTGGCCCACTCTGTCGTGCCGTGTTTTATATTCAGTGGGTGCCAAATCCGCGCAACCTGGTACAATATGGTCAATTGTTTCTGGATATTTATCACAGAATCTGCATTTTGGACTAACACAATTTTTCAGGATGTGTGCTCTGTAATTTCTGGTTAGCAAGCACTGGTCCTGCGCAGCAAGAATAAAACCTTCGGTTTCAGCTTTTAACCCTGCACTACGTAGCCACTGATGGGTACGGGGCTTGTCTACATCAGCTTGTTTGATAGAGCCAGAGAATTGACCGTGAAGCGGTTTATCTTGCCATCATTTCTGTATCTGGTCGGTTGTATTTGCCTTTTTTAAGTATTTTGCAGCTTCAGTCGGTGTATTATGCTTTACTTGTATTTCTTCACCCACTTGAAACTCCATTTTGAACTTGTTGGCTTCCTTTATTACCGAATATTATTATTATTATTATTATTATTATTATTATTATTATTATTATTTCCTTTGATTTTTGTTCTATACTCATTTCCTTCTGGGCCCCAACTAGAGACCTAAAGTCAGAAATGGCATCATGACATTTTCATTGAGTATTTTTGTAAAAAACAAAAACAAAAAAGCAAACAAAGATAAGTAAAAAAGAGGCAGCTTAAGACCGCACACATAAATCCCTTCGTAAGGTGTGAGCTGTACTTGTGAGTACATTTCTTTGTATTTCTTTAAGGCATGGGCTACTAGTGATTCCTCCAATCAGTCTATCGGAACCTTTTCCCATCAAACCGAAGGCTCCAAATACAACTGGAATTATTGAAGTCCTCATTTTTTTTTAGATTTCCACTTCAAAGGCCGTGTATTTTGATAGATTTCGAAGATCTTCAATGATACATCACAGTCTGCAGGAATTACCATGTCAATAAGAAAGCACATGTTTGTGATCTTTGATCACGATATCTAGGCGATTAGCTTTGATTGTTCTATCTTTGTGCATTGTAAAATCCCATAAAATTGTTACTGCTCCTATGTACCTACTTGGTCTGGTAGTGTTCATACCAATTTCTTGCCGTTTCCTTTCCGTAAAAGTTGCAGATTTTCCAAGTTCAGATTTTCCAAGTTCCCAAATTCATGGCGAATTTTATATTGAGTGAGTGCTAATACCGTACAAGCTGATACAAGATGGACAATTGTTTCTGGATATTTATCACAGAATCTGGATTTTAAGTTAACACAATCTTTCAGTATGCATGCTTGGTAATTTCTAGTTAGCACGCATTGGTCCTGTGCAGCAAGAATAAAACTTTCGATTTCAGCTCTTAACCCTACACTACGTAACTATTGATGGGTACGGTGCTTGTCTACATCAGCTTGTTTGGTACCGGCAGAATATTGACAATGAAGAGGATTGTCTTTCTATCGTTTCTGCATTTGGTCTTTTATATTTGCTTTTGCTTTCTTTTTTAGCCTCTTTGCCGCTGTAGTATGTGTATTATGGTTTACTTACACTTCTTCATCCACTTGAAATTTTATTTAGAATTTGTTCACTTCCTTTATTACTGAATACGGTTTCTTATTTCTTTCATGTTCTTTGACACAGATCATCATCCAGTCTTCTGTAGTTTCCAGGTATCGTTGAAGACCAATTGTTGTAGCATTGCAAGACAGTTCTAGTTGAACTGATCCTCTGCCTCCTTCGGATCTGGACACATACGATCAACATCAGCCTTGGGATGATGCTTGCGGTGGAATGTCAGACGCTTTCTCGTCTTGGCATCCATTCGCTTAATGTCAGCTATGTTCGAATTAAGGATGTTGTAACTATATTGCACCACAGGGACAGCCAAGTTGTTTATGGCAGATATTCTGTTTTGTGAATTCAACTCTGTATTTAACACTAGATGCGCCGCCAATATTAGCATCGGTAAAGTTACGGCCTCTCACGGACCCCTCGGATTTACATCCCCTTTTTAGGTCCTCTTGGGTGAGTGTAAAAAAATCTCCAAATTTTATTGTATGTACCGCGTGTAGTTCTGCATACATTGTGAATAAAGCTTAACCACAACCCAGTCTTTCCAGGAGTTGTTTACTTCTTACTAATATTATTATAATTTAATATTAGCGCACACGCATGTAGTATTCTTTTCTTACTTTCTCCTTCATTTAGGTATGATGTATTCCATCTCCTTCGTTGACGGTATTTATAAGTTCCCTAATCTTTGTGACAAAATCTAGATTTATTGAATGTGTTTCTGTAATTCTGCCTTTATTGAATGTTACTTTTGCACATTTATCTAATCCGAAATCCACACCGATGTCTTCACTGAAACATTTTACAATATTGAGGAAACCTATTGACTGTGACAAGTCATTGTCGTCTTTGGCAAAGAGTTTGAGAGTAGCTGATTAAATACTTTCTTGTTTATTATTATTATTATTATTTAATACTCTTCATCTTATATTCTCGCATATACAGTCTTATTAACACACTAATAAGACAAAGTGAAAAATGTTTACGGCTACGCACCTCCACACCTCCACACTTATAATTGGCGAGACTGATGCATGTAAGCAAAAGAGAATAGGGGAAAAAGTAATAAAAACTTTTTTCAGGTGCAGCGACTGTTTTTTTGGTGATTCTCGATTGCGGTCATTAACCTTCGCTGCATTTGGAAAAAAAAACGTATCAAACACTGACGAAGTAGTATATCCTGAAAAATATACCGGTGAAAGGAAATAATAAAATTATATTAGATAAAAATTAATAATACTAATTAGTAAGATAGGTTATTTACTTTGCTTACCATTTTAATCATAGTTAAATTGAATTCTTCTTGGTTTCTAAGTCAATGATAGTAACTATAAAAATCTTACTTTCAATGAATCAGCAGCAACTACTATTGACTGCGAGACGCTATGTGTTCCACTTGATTTTAGTCCTTCCCCAAATTTATTCTATACTAGCTTAAAAGCCGTCCTATTGAGCAACATTTAAGCGAGCTCTTGCGAAGGGCTCTTGATTGGGCCTTCATCACAATAAGTAGGAAAAGTAGATGAGATAGGTAACAATAAACTACAGAACTCAAAATTGATCGCTGCAGTTAAATATTGCATTAATATTCAAGCTTACCTTTTAAAAGTTCAATAAAATTTCTTCTGCCACCACTTAATTTAAAGACAACTTGATGTACGTAGGTCCTTACTTTCCGTACAAACAATTATTCTTATTTTATGGATGACTTTTGCTGGATTTCGCAATTAATTTCGATTATTCCTAAATTTATTTCCGTGTTATAAAAATGGTTATCGTACAAAAAAATTCGTCGCAAAAAGTCACGTAAAAAATCGCCGAAAACAATCGCAATAAGAAACCAAAATTTCAGGACACCCTGATTGGTTACGGACTGTAGGTGTAAAGTTGAAAAGTGTGACACATTGACTTCGCATTTATTATATAGAAGATGATGAGCTACTGAAAGAGAGTTGTGCACCTTTGACTGAAAATGTGTCACACAGTGACACACTGACATTCGCATTTATTTTATAGATTTCGTCTGTGATCTCATATCATTTTACCGTAGAAAAAGATTACGGCAAATTTAATTTTATGTATAAGAGGTACAAATTTTGAAAAGGAGATGTCTACAAGTTTAAAGTATTCATTATAATAGGTATATAAATTCACTGAGTCTCTCTAATGCGCTGTAAAAACTGAAATAAATAATACATTAAGCTTAATAAAGTTATTTTTAATTTTGTACGGAATAATTTTCATTTGAATAAGCAATGCATAGAAATACACGCAATATATGCCTATACATGTGTGTGTGTGTGTGTGTGTGTGTTTAATAATTGCAATAGTGTTGTTACAGTTTTGTTACAGTATTTAAAACTGGTACTATTTACATTGTTCGGACTATTGAACTCATCTGTATTGTCATATTCACGACGTTTCGGCCGTTGTACGCCCCGGCCTTCTTCAGGTGATATTAGTTGGAATAGACAGAGAACATCACTGGAAAATACGAAAACTTAAGGAATCAGCGCTTATGGAAAACTTAAGGAATCAGTGCTTTTGTAGCGCTGATAAGCGCTACAAAAATCTCCTAAACCAGCCAAGCATAGAAATGAATACAATATGGGAACCAGTAATACAGAGAGCTAGAGAAAAACAAAAAAAATGCAATATGAGCCCTGGTAAAAAATGTTACTGAGACATTAGGTTTATAAGTCTCAAAAATTCACTCACTGATGTCCCCAAGGACACATGGCCCAGTGAATAAAAACGTTGCTTAAGTGATCCAAAAATGAATTGACTCAAAGTGTTGTGAGTTCCAACAAAAACTTGGAGAGTTGGGTTACCATAGGAATTAACTGAAACTGAGGAATCCAAAGGTTTGGAACGTGGAATTAGAACAATCTACCCCCGTGGACTAAATAAATAAAGGGTTCACTACAAAAATCCTATTAGTATCACGTCATGAATATGGCAATAAAGATGAGAACAATAGTCCGAACAATGTAAATCGTGTAAATAGTTACAATACTTCATTTCAGAAATATAGACAGATGTTTTAAACTTATAATTATAAAAAGTGAATGAAATAGTTAATATTTGACCGTGACCCTTAATAGAATAAGAACGACTTTTATAAACTTTGAAGAGATAATATATTGCTTAAAAACATTGAAAAGGATAAAAAAAAAATAATTTTATAACTAGTGAAGAAAAATAACGACTTAAATAACTATTGAAATGATAATATAATGTATTTTATAATAGATGAAGTGATAAGATTACGGTTTTTATAACTTTTGGTGGGACAACAGCTTTATAATCTTTGGAGGGGTAAATTAACATATTTATAAATTTTGAAAGATTATAACGTCTTTTGAAAACGAGTAAGATAATGTTTTTTATAACTTTTAAAAAGACAAAATTATTTTATATCTTTGAAATATATCTCTGATAAAAAGAGACAAAATAATGTTTCTATAGCATTTGAAGTAATAACACTTTCAAATGGCTTGAAGGGATATGATAGTGGCTTTAAAAATCTTTGAATGAATAAATTAACATCTTTTTTTGATAAGATTTTACAAACGAGATACCGTCGTGGGTATGGCGACAAACTACATCCGTGTCCTGGGTAAGACGATAAACTACGTCCGACAGCAAGGCCTCTGGTCAGGAGGTTTTGAGGAGCGTGGAACCACCTCTTAATTGCTAGTATTACCAGGTCCACCCTGACCCGAGATGGTAGCACCTGTTAGAGTCCCAGCTATGGGTAAATAGTTAAACCCCCAAACTGGGGTCAAAACACTATGAAAGTGTAAAAATAGGTTTTAATACCAGAAATACTTTGTAAAAAAAAAATATTACCAACAATACATTTTTGGAAAAAAAGATACCAGCTGTACATTTTTGGAGAAAAAATATTACCAGAAATACATTTTTTGAAAAACAAATATTACCTACAATAAAAAAAATTAAATAACCCATTGAGGTTGATATGCCGTAAAACAAACTAAACTAAACCAAACCAAACAAACGAGATAGGAATGACCGCAATTAATCAAACACCCTCAGACACGCACGTGCGCCAGCAGACTTTATTCCTGATGCAGTGTCAAGGACGGTTAATGGTTTATACTGACGAGTGCAAACTGTTTGTAATCAGCTGGAAATTTAGGTTTCACAAAAAGAAACAGGTAAAAATACCAAGAGAAGTGAAGCAGTTTGGGTCAAGGCAAGGGTCTTAGAACAAAGTAATACAAGTATTAAGATTCTTCAGAAAATAAAGAAATAATTAATGATACAGAATAGTTCTTTAGTTAACTTAAATTTTATAATAAATTTCCTTTGTTTACCTTTTAATCACCGTTCCAGGCACTTCGATGTGGCGTAACGATTAGCAGGCTTGTCTCGTTAGATCAATTACGACTGAGTAGTGAGTTCGATCCACACTGGGTGCTCCATATTTTCAGCCTTGTGCCATATCTAACCTACGCTTAGTAAATCACTATAATCAACGTTCTTTGATAATTCTGATCATTCGCTGTTGGGCCAGTCTGATGTACGATCGTATTTGAAATTATTGACTCGACTGTTACCGAGTAACGCCAAGTCACAAATCCAATGGGTAGAGGAGCGGCTTCGTTCAAAAAACGCCAGAACATTAAATCACTGCTGCTTCGATGACGTTGCAAGTTTATCGTCTCTCTTATTTTCCCAGTTTTATTTCACTGGAAAGTTCGAATGAAGAAGAAAATCAATCAAGAAGAAAATAAATAAAGAACGACAGCCGAACGTCTAGTTGGAATTCCATTGTCATCCCGAATCACAGATCGATTAAACAAAAATAATCAGAACGCGGTGGGAGAGGCGATCTAAACGTGTTCTTACTTCAGTGGTCATTCCTATAGACAAAAGCAGAAATATTGATCAGATGGGCATCGAGAGGGCTTATAATTCAAAAGATAAAATAACATCGTTCATAATTCTTAAAGGATATAATATGATTCATAATCTTTAAAAGATAACTTAGTTTATAAATTTGAAATGAGAATTTAGTGTTCTTGCCTGAATTATCTTTGACGAGTTGTTTTGATCATTGTATGAATTTTTCTTCAGATGAATTTCCTCGTCTTTCTTTTTTCACGTCTTGATCGGTTACTACCCGGCCTTCATCAGGTGTCTGATGTATCTTAGAATCTCTCATTCATGCCGGTCTGTTGTTTAAGTATAACAGTATTGTGGATGAATGTGGTTCCGTTTCTACAACTAATTACTACTCTATTGTCATCTTACGAAATACAATATATTCAAGACACCGAAAGGATTTGGTTTTATACTGGCAAGGCATGATAGAGATATTCCCAAGTAAGACGGATGAAGTTAAATTTGCGCCAATATTTGAAGAAAGGGTTATGCTACGCCGATTGGCTAAAAGTTTCAAAAATATGTTAAAATGCATAACCCTTGCCAGATGCGCAACGAAATAACATGAGTTTTTCAGTGCACCACTAAAAAACACGCACATTTTTTTTTACATAAAGTTAATTTATAAACTACGTTCTTCTTAGGCTGGACATTATTGTTTTATTTATAAGGAGACCGAAATACAACTCAAACATTTTTATTTTAGGGTTGTTGAGTTTTTTGATTACTTGTCCTGATTGAGTGAAGAATGGCCGAATAACTCACATAGCAAGATGGGCGCTTTTTTATATGTATTCAGGATTAAAAAATGAACATCTAATTCATGTGTCCTGGTTACGCGCTTTACTTTCATTGGGCCACGTTTAACATTGATGCTTTATATTGTCGTGTATGAAGTCAAGCAATGCTGCTGAATATTGACTGTAGCTAAAGAAACAGAGGTGGTCGTAGAAGCCTGGGCAAGTTTAGATTTCCAAAGCAAATTGGACTGCAAAGTTTTAACTTTTTCAAAATTTGTAATGAAATTCAGTTTTAATTCTCTTCACCTGATTAGTCATTAAATATTTTTTTTATAATTTGCCCTTCAAATAGGATTAGATATTTTTTAACAGTAAGGTTAACCCTGTACAAGGCTCGGAGGCTACTCGAGGTAGAGGGTTACGTTAGGGGTTAGTTTATATGGATAGGAGGGGAAGATAACAGTTGAGGCTAGGCTTGAAAGGTTAAGATTTTAGTGATCAGGGAAACATCCTCTAGGGAGTCTGTTACATGGGGCAATGGTTCGCAGGAAGAAGGTGTTTGAGTGGAATTTGCTTCTCGCCGATGGAATACGGAGAGAATGAGGGTGGTTTGGTACTATGTAAGTGGCATGGTAGTTCCTAGCTGTGAAGGTCATAGCTGGTGGAACCAGGAAATGCAGTTCGTCCGAGCACTTTCCATGGTAGTAGCGATAGAGTAGTATGAGACGCGCCACATCCCGCCTGTGAGAGAGGGGTTGGAGCGTGGAAAATAATTATCCTCTAACAAGGACTCGGAGACGCTTTTAAACACTATCAAGACTGGAAAGTGAGGCCTGGGCAGCTCCTGCCCAAATAAGGCAACAGTACTCCATTTTCGGCCTGATCCGGTTCTTATAAAGGTAAAGCATAGCATAACTCCTACAGGTACTTACTGGAGCGGTATAGGAAGCCGATCATTTTACCTGCATTTTTAGAGATGGATCATATATAGGAATTCCACTTGAGCTCGTGTGTGAGTTTGAGGCCCAGTATTCTCTCAGGGCACGGTGCCTCCTCGAGGAGACATCCGTTCATCGTGACTGACACTAAGAGTATAACCAGTTTGGTTTTCGAAGCATTGAATGTAACCAGCCAGTTTTTTCCCCAATGGGAAGTTAGTGTTAGATCGGAAGAGAGATCAGCTACCAATCTCCGATCATCAAGACTTTTAGAGGTTCACCCGTATATCGTCGTATCATCGGCATAGATATTTACAAATGATCAGAGTATATTCTTAGGTAGATCATTTATATAAATCAGAAATAGGATTAGTCCTAGAAGTGAGCCTTCAAGATATCTATTGCTATGGTTCTTGCGGTATGTGTGCTGTCAAGGGCCACACTAATTCTGTGTGTAATGGTACTTAGGACGTCAGCAGTGGATCGGGTTGATCGAAACCCATACTGCTCGTCACACAAGAGGTTTTTCCTATCCAAGTACTCGACGACTAAGGCTTCTTGAAGACCTGACATACGCGTGCCACCTTCCACATACTACGAAAGATTTTCATTTAAGCAGCGGTACATTCGGGAATAATTCTGAGTCGGTATTCTTAAGGACGACCACTGGAATTTTGTCTCAGCCAGTGACTTTTGGGGCGCTGAGGCTTTTGAGAAGCCTAGAGACTTTTCTTGCTGAAATGAGTATATTACTGAAATTGTGCTCAGTGAGACGTGAGAAGTTGTGGAGGGGATGGCCTTTGTTATTGAACGTTGAATTTGAGGCAAAGATTGAGGCGAAGTGTTTCGCCTTGTCAGTCGAGGAGGATATGATCTCGGGACTATCTATACTAGTGGGACACCGCTCCTTGCGATAGATTTTGAAGTAGTGGTTCCGGTGAGCTAAGGCTGCGACGCATTCAGGGGTGAACTAGGGCTGACTGTTTTTTTGTTTGTTTTTTTTTGTTTGTTTGTTTGTTTGTTTTTTGTTGGGGGGAGTATAAAACACTTCATTCCAGAAAGGATGCATTCGGAGATGAGGGCAGAAGTTTTGTGGGCAGCATGTTGGAAGAAGGTTGGGAGAGGAGCTTCCGTCATGTAGGACCGAAAGCTGTCCCAGTCTGTCTCAACGTAGCGAAAACCGTTCTATGGAATGGTAAATCAGTGGATGTCCTTGTTTTGGAGTCAATCTGGACACTGACTAGATTGACCTGACTTGCCAATGGAGGCTAAAACTTTTGCTGGACATTTGTCAGGGCAGGATAGTTTCATCTATTATCCGGTTCACACTCCTCCTTGGTCCTTTGAATAAGAGTAGAGATTTCTTTTTCCCTGTTTAAGATTGGATTTCCGGTTCCTTCCAAAGTTTTCTCATTCTCTTTCACACCAAGTAACCCCTTGCGTCTTAGTGGCATTATCGTCTTGTTTGGGATGATATGATTTTTAAAAAATCAAGGCCATTCATACATACAAACTCGGAAGTTGTACAGCTGAGCTTTCTCACAGGAGGTGAAGCTGTGCTAAAAAATAATTTACAATAACTAACCTTTTATGCAAAATAATCTTTTTTCCTGGAAGTGAATGAGATAAAAGAGAAAGTACCTCTCTTATCCCGAGTATTAATAAAGACGCATACGATAACAAAGAAGTCTTGGAACTACCTCGTGAAATTTTAAAGGTAACAACATTTATTAAACAGATATAAAGCAATATAACAAAGTAGAAATTTTACAAAAAAAAGGCTTGCACAAAAATTTCCTTTCGTGCACCTTATTAAGGATAAGACAAGATATCATAACAAAACTATAGAACATTTACATTATTTACATTACTTACATTATTCGGACTATTGTCCTCATCTTTGTCACCATATTTATTACAACGTTTCGGCCGTTGTACGATCTGGCATTCCTCAAGGACACATGGTACAGTGGATAAAGGCATTAGTTAGATCCCGTGACAGGACCCAAAGAGTGTGAGTTCAATACCCGGTTATGGCGTGAAGAAGTTGGAAAGGTGAATTAACAGGAGATAATCGACAACTGACATCCATTAAAACGTGGCACGTGGAACTAGAACAGTCTACCCCAGTGAGCGACATTCCAACCACCTGAAGAAAGCTGGAGAGTATAACGGCCGAAACGTTGTAATAAATATGGCGACAAAGATGAGGACAATAGTCCGAATAATGTAAATAGTGTACATAATACCTCATCTCAGAAATATAGACAGAAAACTATAGAAATAATTGTCCTCCCCCTCAAAAGATTCAAAATATATATTTTTTCCAATCATGAAAGAAAGAAAAACTTTGAGAAGGTGATACGAAAACTGTTGACATTAAGAAAAATACTCTTAGAAAAAAACTACTTGTATTTCCTTCGAGCTTCTCGGGGAGATTTTAACTATATCTTTTCTATGTTGTTCTGTTTTCTTTCTGCTTGAGTCCAACGTTGTTCACTGGGCCATTTAACGACATTTTTGCTTTTCTTTTCCCGTGAGAGTCTCCGGAATGTTCTGTTTTATTGTGAAATGTCTTTCGTCGGTGTAGTTTTTAAGAATGCCGAAATCTTTCTGCCCTTTGCGCTTATGGCGACTTTCAGACGAGGAACCTTGTCTAATCTCTGTGACGTATCACTCCTTTCTGCTTGCCAATGCCTAATCCCTTCTGAGGTCTACTTTCTGCTGCGGGCAGCAGGCTTTCGTCTCTTTTGTCATCTAACCATCTTCTGTCATTAATCCGCTGACTCGCTTTTAAATACCATCGAGGGTGCAGCAAATGAGCCTCAACTTTAAATTTCCGAGGGCATAAGCTACCCTTTTCATTGGACAAAAAATACGGGAGTAATGTATTTTTTCTGAATTTGAAAAACGAATCCCCAAGAGTCCACCATGACAGTTATTTCTGAAGATCCTTTTTAGAGCAAATACTAAATTTAAAAAAAAAATTACACACAAAATGAAACAATTTTTAATAAACCGTCTGGCTTTCTTTTAATACACTTCCCCCAAAAGTAAGTGTATATGACAAACTCAGACTATTTAACATTTATTTACTTACACCTTTTAATTAATTATTATTTTTAATTATTTTATACTACTAACTAATATTTTATAGTCCCCTTAAATTCAAAGTAGTATAGTTTCTCCTTTTAGACTTAAGTTGGATTATTTTAAATTTATCATAGAAAACTTTGAAATAAGTCTATTCATTGGATTTCCTTCTTTTTTTTTCTTTTTTATTTAACGTTGAAGTATATACCAATTTATGTTTATTGTGAAAAACGTTTTTACATTGACAAATTTATGAAAAATATCCGGTTGCAAACTTAATATTGTCATAATCTTTGTTATGAATAATGATTGATTTTGATAATAAAATTTTACATTTTTTATCAAGAATTGTGCATTTTTTAGACATCTTACCGTTTTTAATGTGCACTTTTTACAAAATAAATTGAATTCATATTTAAACAAAAATTCTTTAAAATCTATAACAAATGTTTTAATAACTACAGAAGACAAAAATTGTAAATTTTCATAATAAATATTAATAAAATTATTTTATTTCTTAAAAAGTAATCCTAAATCATAAGTATCAGCCTTGCTAGTGTAAAAATAAAATCGAAATAAAACATTTAAATAAAACAATATAAATAAAAACAAATGCTATAAAACAGTTTTTAAATATTTTTTAAAAATTAAAAAATCGTATAATTTTTTTCTTAAACAATCCTAGAGAAAGAGAAAAAGAAGAAACATTCGCTCTTGTTTTTTTTTTTACTTTTCATCGTCCAAGTAAAAATAATACTATAAAAAAATTACATGCTAATTCTTTTCATATGCTATATCACTAAAATATCGCAAATTAAAGCTAAAATGAAAACTGATGAGTAATATTTCAAATTATTTTTCAGTTTTTTTTATTTTACTTTTTTGTTTTTAATTTTTAAGTCTGTAATTATCTTTACTAAACTTTCTTTCTAATTAAAAATAAAAATAAATACATAAACAACATTCATTTCCCCGAGAGATTATTTTTAAATTTAAAGAAATTCAATAGAGTTTGCATTAATAAGTAAAATAAATAATAAAATTCATTAAGTGTAAATAACACATGGAAAATAGATATCCATTTATCATTTGTAGTTACGAAGATTTTTGTCAGATAATGTTAATCTCGTATTTTAATAACATATTTTCACTTTTTCTCGTAATTTAGATTATAGTGGCGTGGGCTTAGGGGTTAAAATGAACGGTTGATTTAGCCACGCCAAGAAGATTAGTGGGGGATGATAACGACGGGTAATTTTAACAAAATAAGATAAGGAATTTATTTACTGATTTACACGCTTGAAATTGTGTCATTAGTTCATTTCAGGAAAATAGATCATAAATTTTTAATGTCCGTAGTTTTAACGAATTGTCATGAAAAGGAAATGTTTATACAACGGATTAAATGATTTGATACAAACTAATATTCAAAAATGTTACTCGCAAAAGGGATATACAGTTGCATACATTCAAAAGTAAACGAAAAAAGATAGTTTGAAATACTTAACCTTCTTGGATTGTTGAAGGAAAATTCTATGAAGCGCTGCGTGCTTGGTTAAAAGCCGATAATATAATTAGCGAGTAATATGACACTGGCGTTGGATGCGTGACTCCAGGCACGCTTTTCTCATTAATTTACTTTTTACAGAGCTGGAATGATGCAATAAAGAGTACAGATATAGGAATTTAATTCAGCATATTTCAGGGGGTGAACTTGGCATTTATCAATGGTCAGTCATAGGAAATTATGGTTTAGTAACTTTTTAGCGAGTACGAAATAATAATAACTCCCTTTACCCACTCTCTTCAAATTCGTAGGACTGAGGAAAAACATAGAAAGGAATTCGCGAGCCTATGTGAAATTTTCTTTGGACCAATGAAAACCCCGCCTCCACATAAATTAACTGGGGAGTTGAGAAGAAGACCGAAAAAATTCGTGAGCCTATATGAAATTGTTTTAGATCAATGAAGACCTTGCCTTCACAGAAATTAACCGTTGGCCCAAGAAGAAAGAAAAGTAAGTAGCGAACCTGTGCAAAATACATTTTGGCACAAAATGAGCATAAAAATTAAATAAAGTACTTTCCGGGCATAAGAATTTAGAATTTTCCAGGGTTCAGATATAGGAAGGTAAGATTTGTACAGCTTTGACTCACCATTTAACTTATAGAAAATACACTATGTTAATTTAATTACTGTACTTAATCCTTCTCAAAATGGTCAAAAACGACAGTATAACAGATTGTAGTAGCAGTTATGGTGAATAAAACAAGATTTGGTTATTTTGCCTCCCCAAACATGAGGATGAGTGAGAACGGTGGTTAAAGGCAATACCAAGAGACAACACCTGACCATCAAAACACTTGTTTGTGAATGGTATTTCCATTTAGTCATGCAACGATCACCATCAGTATTCAATTTAACATTAAATCTATTACCAACAAAACAAAACCAAGAATAACGAAAAAAACAAGTTCTGTGCGAACAGTACAAAATAACGAGATAACACGGCTTTTAGAACAAACAGGATTGTAAATTTTTCCAATTTGTGTGCCGATATTTAGATTTCTACATTCTCTGTTTTAAACCTGAGCATCACAGCTAAGTATTCTCAGTTTGTGCTGAACACATTAAAATCGGCTCCAGAATTCAGTGCGAAACAATGCTTTCTGATTGGTCCATAAATAATAATGTCATGTTCCTGCTTCAGAGTCACAAGCTCTACAGACTGCTATACACCAGCAAAATCGTGCATCCAATGATTTCACTAGACGGTCGCGTCCATCACGTCATATTAGGTGCAGATTATGTTCCACATCCAGAAGCAGGCCTATATGAATACCTGTTGGTATCACTTTAAATATGGAAGACAGGCGCGGCATTGTACGAAACTGTGTAAACATGAACGCAGCTAAGGATAACACACAGCGGTCGGGAAACGACTATTCTGACAACAAGTAGAGACGTTTGCTGCCGGAGGGATACCAAAATGTCGTCTCTTTTACATCCGAGATGAGAACTCTGGCTACTTGTTTCTAGTGGACACCGGGGTACATTAATGTAATACCAGCCAAGCCACGTTGACTAGAAAGACAGAGATTATACGTTACAAGTTCCGAAAGAATCTTCAATCTTTCCAACGGCTTACACATGGAATACTGAGAGGTCACGTTGAGCAAGTGTTCCAGCGTCTTCAGCATTTTGGCCTAAAGATTAACGCAGAGAAATGCATTTTTGCTGTACCCACACTTAAATGTTGGGGGGCACGTCATTGATGAAAAAGGAATAAAGCCCTTACCTGAAAAAATAGTATCTATTTCAAATTTCCCACACCCAACTTCTCTCCGGCAGTTACGCCTATTCTTAGGCCTAATTAATTACTACCGGAGGTTCATTCCTGGTTGTTCCTAGATTCTGATTCCCCTCACAAATTTACTGCAACAACAGCGTGAGAAAAACTCGAAGATTATTATGAAAGGAGAGACACTGACTGCTTTTCGTAGAGCCAAAGACGCTTTTGCCAACTTTACGAAGTTATCGCATTTAACCGATGATGACTCAATGATCACACTGACAACAGACGCATCGGGCAACTCAATAGGGGCTGTGCATCACCCGGAACAGGGAGATGCGAAGAAACCTATTTCGTTCTTTTCAGTCAAGCTAAACTCAGCTCAAAAAAGTACAGCGCATTTTCGAGGGAATTACTGGTAATATACTTGGCAAGCCGTCATTTCCGTCATCTTTTGGAAGGACGGAATTTTGTGGTCTATACAGATCATAAACCATTAATTTATGCTCTGCACACCAACTCGGACAAATATACCCCGAGGCATATCCAACAATTGGATTATATTTCTCAATACACGTCGAATATCCGCTATATAAAAGTGGCTGACAATGTAGTAGCTGATACTTTATCGCGATCGACGATACAGGCAATCGACGCACAGCCGTTGAACTTCGACTCCTTAGCGGAGGAACAAAAGAATGACACTACTTTGGAATCAGTAAAAGAAAAAACGTCACTACAGTTAAAGCAACACCCTGCGTCATTCGGTAACACTACTGTATATTGTGATGTAAGAACAGGAACCTTCAGGCCCTATGTACCACCTTCTTTGTGGAAAAAATAATAGATCATTTCCATTCTCTGTCGCACTCTGATCGAAGAGCAACTACCAAGATGATTAGTGATCGTTACGTTTGGCCAAATATGTCCAGTGACGTAAATCAATGGACGCAGACTTGTTTAAAATGCCAGCAAACTAAAGTACAACGGCATAACAAGTCTCCGCCTGGTACATTGTCTAAGCCTGATGGAAGGTTCATCCACTTCCACGTTGATTTAGTTGGCCCCTTGCCCGGCATTAATGGGTATCAATAGTTATTAACAGTAATCGATCGTTTCACTCGTTGTCCGGTAGCCGTTCCTTTAAAAAGTACCATCCATGTGCAAATGGCCTTGTGGAACGATTTCATAGGCAACTTAAGACAGCACTAGCAGCAAGTGATGACTCCAGGACTTGGCTGTAAAAACTACCACTGATTTTACTATCATTAAGAAACGTGGTCAAAGAGGACTCTTAGCGTGCACTACAGCAGAACTTGTTTTGGGGAGTACTCCCTGGGCAGTTCGTGGAAAAAATACTCCTTCCAGACCGACTACCTATTTCGTCCAGGATTTTAAACAAAAAATGGAAAACCTAGCCTTTACTCCAACGCGTGCCCAAACAAGGGAGTTTTTCTTTATGCCAAAACATTTAGACAGTTGTGATTACGTCTTTCTGCGAAAAGATACAGTTAGAAGACCCTTGTCCCCCACGTATTCTGGTCCATATAAAGTAATTAATAGAACGTCCAAGCATTTTAATTTTAATTTACTTTTGCATAGAAATCTTAACACAGTGTCAGTCGACCGCTTGAAACCGGCTTACATCAATTTATCTCATAAATCGTTTCATGACCCAGACCTAACATCTTCAAACCAAACATCGCATCTTACACCTTCAGTTCCACCCGCGGAAGTTACCACCAAGTCTGGCAGACATGTTCATTGGTCTAGTAGATTTAAAATGTACATAATATATTGAGCAAAATTTCTCTTAAAAACTTTCACAATCTGCAGGGTTTATTGTAGAATCAGATTTCTACATTTATTATTTAAAATCTCAAATTTGTGCAAGTTAAACACATAGGGTCTCCCAGCCAAGTTTATAACAACCCGATGGATTCTGATTGATTAAAAAATATCAATTAGGTGTCATCAACTACGTCCGAAGGTACCGACCCAAATTTTGACCTCGAGGTGACGCCACAAAATGTAAACATGTTCTCGAGCCAACACGTGATCAAGAGAACTAATAAATATGAAACTTTGACGCGACTCAGTCAGTGAACCCTTAAAATATTCTTGGTCGGCCTGCTCGCAGTCTCACTGACTTTTGTTTTTACTGGTGATTACCACCCGACTTTTCCTGACTCTCTACGTTTCTTTTTTTTTTAACTATAATGTACATTTTGGTTAAGTTTGATTTATTTTTTTAATCGTCTTTCTTGCGTTCTTACGACTGTTTTGCAAAAGTTTTTTGATATTTCTTTTTCAGTTTTTTACCTTCCCCATTTTTTAATTTTTTTCCCTTATTTTGCTCTTATTCTTTTTAGTTTTATTTTTTATTTTTTTTACTTTTAAGTTCCCTTTTAAGTTTATTTTTTCTGTTTTTATTTTTGTAACCCTTGCCAGAGTTTTTCTGTTTATTTTTCTACGTACTATTTTTTCGACAGACTTTATTTTTCTCTTTGTTTATTTGTTACGTGTTACTTCGTTCGTTGTCTTTTTCTTTTAAATATCCATTAAGTTTTCTGTGTTTTATTTGTTTAAAAGTTTCTGTGCCCATATTTGTTCTAATTCTTTGTATTTATATTGTCTAATCTGTCCGTTATTTTTTTGTTTGTTTTTTTTTTACTTTTTCATTTGTTATCGGGTTGACTAGTTCTTAGCGTCAGCCATTTTGGTTTTGTGATTAGCTTTGTATATTATTGTTTCGTATTTTCTTTGTATATATTGTTTCGTATTACGTTTTCTTTTTTCTTTGTAAAGCGTCTGTCATCTATTTAATCTTTTTTTACTTTTTAAATTTATTGTTTCGCCTTCAGGCGAACCTTGTTCTGTTGTACTCGTCTGTCGTCTATTTTATTTATTTATTTATTGTACGTTTAAACTTTTCTCCACTTTAGGCGAACGTTGTTCATTTGTTTTCGTCTGTCGTACGTCTTTTTTTCTTCTTTTTTGACTGTTTAAATTTGTTGTTTCACCTTTAGGCGAACCTTGTTATCTTGTTCTCATCTGTCTTTTTAATTTGTTTTGCGTTTTTTAATTTTGCTTTCAGGCGAACCTTTGTTTATTTTCCTCTATTGCCTATTTTTTAACTTGCTGTCTCGCTTTCAGGCGAACCTTGTTTTTTTTTATATTTAATTGTCTAATTTTTGTCTGTTTAATTTTTGTCTGAATTTTTTAAATTTTTAGTTTCGACTATTGACGAAACTTATTAACTATTTTCACCCTCCCTTCCCTTTTAAAAATGGAAAAGAAAGAAAAAAAGATTCCATCTTTTAAT